>VDFB02281492.1:46629960-46975184 GCA_007258455.2 Sequoia sempervirens | reverse complement strand
GGGGGGTCACCCACATATCTTGAATAGCAAAACAATTGCCCATCCACCAGCTATAATGACAAACCTTGCACATGGGAAAAAAACATAAATATTACCAACGATGGTGTTTTGGATGCCAAAGTTATCATCAGTGCTCCTCAATAAAACACACTAGCACCCCAACAACAACCCCAAAACAACAATCAGAACAATCATCAAGCTAACACTGTGACTTAATAGCCAAGCAATCAAACAATCAACAATGTGAATGATCAAAGGCGGCCACCCCAGTGAAACAAAAACTCCCCCAAATGGAAGTGCACAACCCTTGGGGAATCGGCTGAATCCATCATGAAGAGGCTAGTGGTAGAAAATATCATCACCATCCCCACCTATGACAATTATCAAGAGCCCTTGGTGAAACCATCATGGTACAATGATAGTCACCTTTATGATTTCCACAAGATCAAGGGACACACAACTGTCAGTTGTATGAGGTTGAAAAACTTGATTCAAGACCTCATTGGCAACAAAATCATAAATGTGGAACAACCAGTAGGAAATCAAAATCTTAAGATCTATAAGAATCTGATGCCCAATCATAAAGAAAAAGGGAACAATAACAATGACAAAGGAAAGGGTACCTTCAAAAGTGTGAATCATGTATACAACCATGTCATCACATCCCTAGATGAGTATTGCACTATTATCACCATCAAAGGAGCCCAAGTTGATTGTGGAGTCACCACAAGAGGCAGAAAAATCACTAGCACAGGGTCATCTCAGCCTCCTAGAGCACCCACTTCCAACCCAAGATCCATTCCTAGTGGCTACAATTTCCTTGACCAATTGAAAAGAACCCCAGCTCAGATCTCCATCATGGAGTTATTGAAGATTTCATCATCCCACAAAAAGATCCTTGAAGAAGCATTGGCTTCATCCACTGTCTCTACGGATCTTGATTCTAAACAATTCCAATATATGATTAGAAACCTCATTACCCCAAATCTTCTTACATTCTCTGACCAAGACTTTCCCACCCAACCATCTCACAATCGCGTGCACTCCATTTGGAGGTCCTAGTGCATAAGAACAAAGTCAAGAGGGTCTTGGTGGATGGAGGTGTAGGTTTAAACATATGTTCCCTCAAGCTCATAAATAATCTGGGAATCTAAAAGGATTCCATTGAAAAAGGAAAAGGCATTACAATCAAGGTTTATGATGATCAAGAAAGAGTGTCTTCAAGAACTATTCAACTCCCTATTCAAGTAGAGCCAACAATTATGGAAACTACATGTCAAGTCCTTGACCTCGATTTTCCTTACAACATTCTCCTGGGATGTCTGTGGATCCATGGGATGCAAGTAGTGGCATCAACCTTCCACCAATGTATCAAATTCACATACCAAGGCCAAGAGGTCACTATCCATGGGGATCCTAAACCCTTTTCTTACTATAAGAGCCTAGAAGCAAAATATTACAAAATCCCCCAAGAGCCTAAGAATGATGAAGGCCCCTCAACTCCATACATTGATCGAGCTACTCTTGCCTCCACTTCTGTGACACAGACACTCACCATCCCCACCATCTCTGATATTAAGGTCATTATCTAGGACAATGGGTGTGGACACTATACAATTCCAAAAAATTCTTTTGTGGTAGGAGAGTTACCACAATCTCCTAGGTCACAAGGATGACCACAATCAAAAAATGCTTCCTCATCCGAAACCTTCATAGCAGGCTCCTCCAGCTTGAGAATTTGGGGAAATCTCAGTCGGGAAGTAATAGAGGAGGACCCATCCCATCTCCTATACAAAGACAATAGACCAGCAACCGATCTACCTATGGATGATAGCAGTAAAGGCTTACAAATGATGCTCACCATGGGCTACGATAGAAACCAAAGGCTTGGACATAATGACAATAGACTCCTAGTACCCATCCTAAGATCACCGAATGAAATATTGGCCTGGTGTACCCTCGAGAGTATAACCATGCGTGGCGAAATCCCCTAGTTAAGGAGTCAAAACTCCTCAGCAAGCGATAGCCACCCTTGATTACCCATATCCGCAGGTCTTCCTTTAGACAACTTCATTTTGACATAGCCGTTGTCTATAGTAAGTAGTGATGAGGAAGATGCATAATAAACACCAATGATTTTTTGAGGAATTCCTCTCTCCTTATGATTAGTACCATGTCGTGCAGTCAGAAGCAGTCCACACCCACTTAAGAAATCCAGCCCACAAGTCTAGCTAGCTCATCGATTACAACCAATGAGGACCATCGGTTCTAGACACTTTCAAAAATGATGAAGCGCTCTTGGAATTCATGGGAGTATAGAGAACAGTACCATGCAAAGTTCACAAGGCTAGGTTTGATCATCTTGGACACACAAGCTTACTACGGGGAGATGATTGAATCCTTTAGTCACAAAAGCAAAAATTTGAGAATAATCTCAAGGTCTTTGAGTGAAAACCACACTATGGCACTCTTTGACCCAAAAATAGTAAAAATAAAGGACATATCAACAATGAAAACCTCTATGAGGCACCTGAGGATGAATAATTCAATCTTCCTCTCAATGCTCTACATCAGGAAAAGTTAGCAATTCTAGCCGAAAAGTGCAACCCAGTCAACCTGGGAATAGAGGAAATCTTGTATATCACATTTTATGTTGAATCATTGATGCCAGAAGAGTAGGAGCTCCTATCTACCTTCATAAGGGAGAGAAAGGTCAAATTTACATGGAGCTATGCCAACATGCCCAGACTTCATCCGAAGATTGTGGTCCACCATCTAGTAGTTTACCCTGAAGCAAAGCCCGTTAGACAAAAACTCAGAAAAATGCATCCCCAGATAGCCTTGTTAGTCAAAATGGAATTGAAGAAGCTACTTAGCGTAGGGTTCATACAACCACTAGACTATTCGGAGTGGGTATCAAATCTGGTACCTATTTCAAAGCTCAATGGGGGCATCCGTATATGCACAGATTTTAGAGACCTAAACAAGGCATGTCCCAAAGATGACTTCCTACTTCCCGACATTGATATGATCATAGATATGACCATGAGACATGAGATTGTTTCACTGATGGATGGATTCTCCAAGCATAACCAAATCATGATAGCCAAAGAAGATCAACATAAAATAGTTGTTACTTGTCCATGGGCAACATATTGTTGGAACATGATATCATTTGGCCTAAAGAACAATTGAGCAACATAACAAAGGGCCATGAACTTAATCTTTCATGACATAATCCATAAGACCATGGAAGATTATGTTAATGACATATTGGAAAAATCCAGAAAGAGAATGGACCACATAGCAGCATTAAGTTCCACCTTTGACAGACTTGAGGAATATAAGGTCTGCCTTAATCCAAAGAAGTGTGTCTTCGGTGTGCAATTGGGAAAGCTATTGGGATATATTGTGTCTATGAGAGGAATTGAAATAGATCCAACTAAAGTAAAAGCAATCCTCGAGATGGAGGCACCTAATACATTGAAACAACTCAGAGGCTTACTTTCATTTTCTTCATTTTCTTTCCTATTTAAGCTTTGCAAATGAATTTCATTGGGAATCTTGATTCTCACTTGCATTTCATCTAATATTGTGTTTATTTTTTATGTTTGTAGAAGTCTAGGATTGGGGTTCTACAATAGGTTGAGGTGGTTGTTGAGGACGAGGTTGAATTGTAAAAACCCTTTGTTTGGATTTCTAAAGTTTTGTGAGTTGTTTTGATTTCTTTGTTCATTCTTCTTAGCTTAGCTAGAAGTGGATTTTGCATCACAACTAGTAACCGAGTTGTGATATTTACAAAGGGTTGTGCATAAATACATGAAAGAAGGAAATTTCATCATGGTCAATTTATCCTGAATGTGAGTTTGCAATTTTTCAATAAACATCTTTTGGAGATGTGAATCAAGAACCTTGACATCTACTTGAGCATACAATGACTGATAGCGTGAAATGAAATCATCCATTGTCTTTTTGGGAGTCATATGGACTTGGAAATGACTTATAAATGCATCAAAAAGTTCATTAAATAATCAAATTGAATGATTGGGTAAATTAGAAAACCACTCCAAGGCAGTATCCTTTAAAGTCCTAGGAAATAGTTTACCTAACAGTTTATAAAACTGCAACAATTGCAACAATCTTTGAACATCGAACTTCTTCCATCAGTCCATCTGGATTATGCAAACACATTCAACAACTCTAAAACTTGACTTCTAGATCACCAAACCACACGCATCTTTTCCAAAACCCAGAGAACACCATTATAAGATATATGCTAGATCTACAAGATCTGAAGTAGAACAACGAAGGACTGTGGAGAAGAAACATTTCTCCCAGTCCATAGAAGACCAACTCTGCCAAAATAGTTCACACACTGGTGAACGTAACTTTTGCATACCATCACACTAGAAGTTAGAACTCAAGAGATATCACCACTAGATCACCATTAGCAAACCTTCAGAATTGCACAAGCATAGGATGAACAAAAGAGAAATTTGGAGTACATACCAGAGCACATTATAAACACATTCATAAACTTGACTTCTCTTCTTTATTAATTTTCTCAAAAGCACTTGAAAACTCAACATTTCAGCACATCTGGAACATCATGAAGATAGCTCCATGTACTCACAACATCTCAACAACATCTCAACTATATATGGACAATCTACAACATATTGAATTATGTTCACATCAATGAAAATATTAATGAAAACACCACCAAACTTGCTCATACTTGCAACATTCTCCCCCTTTTTCATAGATGGCAACACATGATGTGAAAAACCATCAAAGACAACATCTTACACAATATTTTGGGAGAACACCTTCTCTTTCTCTACAACTATTTTTCACATGACTTTCTCTCCCCTTTTGACATCAATGGAAAATATCAAAGACTCTTATCACTCCCCATTACGAGTGCACCCATTCATACTGCAACAATGAAAACCTTTTCTACTCCCCTATAGAGTAGACCCATTCATCATTCCAAATAAATGAAGAATCTATGAATTCACTAAACTAATGCACCTTCATGTGCACCTAGTTTGGAGGGCCAATGACCCCCAACCTCTCCCTAAGATGCTCAAAATTATCCTTAAGAAGAGCTTTAGTAAATATGTCTGCAATTTGTTCCTTTTTTGTCACATACTCCAATCTAACTTCATTCACCAACACTTTTTCTCTCAAGAAATGATATTTAATAGATATGTTTTTAGTTCTTTAATGCATAACTGGATTCTTTGAAATGTTGATAGTACTTGTATTGTCACAAAAAATAGGAATCGGTTCATCACATATTACTCCAATGTCTTTCAGAGTTTGCTTCATCCACAAAACCTGTGTGTAGCAGGATGTTGCAGCAATATATTCTACCTCTAAAGTGAATAAAGAAACCAAGCCTTGTTTCTTACTCAACCAAGAAACCAATCCTCCGCAAAGAAAGTAGCTCCACTGGTACTCTTTCGGTCGTCCACACAACCAGCCCAATTTGCATCAGTATAAGCACTCAAGGTGAAATTAGCACCTTTAGGATACCATAAGCCATAATCTGGTGTACCTTTAAGATATCTAAATATTCTCTTTATAGTTGTAATATGTGCCTCTTTAGGATCTACTTGAAATATGGAAACTAGAAATATTGCATGCATAATATCCGGCCTGGTAATAGTAAGATACAACAGTCCACCAATCATAGATCTGTATTTTCTCTTATCAGTTTTAGTAGATTCATCATCTCTTTTAATGTAACATCTGCTTCCAAATACCTTGAAGTACTTCACAGTAGGATTCTTACTAGTCCATAACTTAAAAGGAGTATTTGTGATTTTCACTCTAATCTAAACTCTATTAAGAACATAAACAATAGTGTGTATTGCCTCTCTCTAGTACATATCCGGTACATTTGATTCTTTCATCATGGTTCTTGCAGCTTCTTGTACTATCCTATTTTTCCTCTCAGCTACCCCATTCTGTTGAGGGGTTCTTAGGGTAGAAAATTGTCTCTTTATGCCATGTTGTTCATAGAATGTATTAAACTCACTAGAAGTGAATTCTCCACCTCTATCAGATCTCAAACATTTGCTTTTCAAATTTATTTTATTTTTCACTCTTGCTTTTAACACTTTAAACCTATGCAAAGACTGAGTCTTCTCTCTAAGAAAATAAAACCATGTCATTCAAGAATAACCATCAATAAGAAGCATGAAATACCTGTCACCATTCAGGCTTCTAGTTCTAGTCGGACCACAAAGGTCAGTATGAATTAACTCTAGCATTTCGATAGTATCTAGTGCTCTTTTCCCTTAAAGATGCATCTTGTTTGTTTCCATAACTAACAACTTATGCAAATAGTATTAGTAGGCCTTGTGATTCTAGGTAGACCTCAGAGAATATCTTTTGAACTAATTTTGACTAGATTATCAAAATTTACATGTCCCATTCTTTGCTGCCATAGCCGACTTTCACTGACTTGAAATACAAGGCATTGACCATCAACACCCTTAAGTTGATAGATGTTTCCATGAGTTCTCCTTCTAGCAACAACCATATCTCCATTTCCAGATCCTTTTCTAATTTCATAGGCATTATTCTGAAACACAAGTTTAAAACCATTGCTACACATTTGTCCAACACTCAAAAGGTTATGCCTTAAACCCTTAACATAATATACATCATCAGTGTTGTGTACTCCATAAAAACTAATTTAACCTTTCCCACAAATCTTAGCTACTAAATCATCACCAAACATGACTAAACCACTATCATACTTTTCAAGTTTAGTGAACTTAATTTTATCTCTGGCCATGTAATTAGAACATCCAATGTCAATCACCCAGTAGTATTCATTGTATCTTGCATGAAAGGCAGTGACCAAAGTATCTTCCATCTTATTCCTTTTGTTCTCTGAAGCATTCTTTCTTGCAAATTTTCCAGGGTTAGCAGATACAAATTTGTTTTCCAAAGCTAAAAAAAAGCATTCACTGTCATCAACCTCATTTTTAGATTCATCATCAAATATTTTGGCTTATTCTTTAACATAATACAACTTCTTGTATTTCTTATCCTTTCTATCCTTACCTCTATAACCCTTGTTCTTCTTATGCACAACTCTATTCAGACATCTTGAAGCATAATGACGAATATTACCACAACTAAAACATTTAAAGGGTAACATACCTTTATACTTTCTGGTACCTTTAACTTCCTGGTGAAATTTGCTTCCAACTTATCAGAACCATCACTCTTCGAATCATCTTCAATCTTCATTTCCTTAAATGTTGTCTTTTTATTTTCTTCTTTCATGTCTTCTTTCCTAAACTTTCTCATCTCAAATGCTTGCAAGGTGCCAAATAACTATTCTTTAGTATACTTCGTAGGATCATACATCTCTTCAATAACTGATATCTTATCATTGTAGCAATCTGGTAGGGTGATTAGGATCTTCTCAATAATATCTTCATCTGTCAACTTTCCCCCTTTATTCTTAACTTCATTTTTTGTCATCTCAACCCTCTGGAAATAGCTTGTAAACTTTTCACTTTCTTCCATTTTAAAATTCTCAAATTTGTGCTTTGCTGCTAGCTTCTTTGTCAACTTTACTCTTTCATTTCCTTCATATAGTTCTTCCAACTTCATCCAAACATCATGAACAACATCTAAAGAAAGAACCTTAGTTCGCTTAGTTTTAGATAAAGCACTAGAAATAGAATACCTCACTTTCTCATTCTCCTCATAAGCAGAAATCTCATCTACAGTAGTAGGACCACTCACCAGAGTAGTTTACTTCATCTCAACAGCCTTCCAGGTCTTGTAACCATTAGAAACAATATATCCTCTCATTTTTACTTTCCAATCACTATAATCAGATCCATCGAACATAGGGATTGCCAACTTATGTGCCATCAGATCTTCCTTAAGCGGTTAAGCTCTACACCAAGGAACCAAAGCTTTGATACCAATTGTTAAAAGGTCCAGGACAACTGAGAGGGGGAGGTGAATCATTTGTCACAAAATTCAAACTTAAAACTTCAACACTTATCAATTCCACAACCACACAATTTTTTTATTAAGTATGAACATGAAACAAAAATAACAAAAAGTAAAATCAACACAATGAACACTAGATTTTTACATCAAAAACCCAATGAGGAAAAAACCACAGTGAGGATTAACTCACAATATAAAGAGATTATAAATCTGAATACAAAGGCTCACTGCCAAGGGCTTACTACCCAAAAGAGGACTCACTGTCAAAATACAAAGGTTCACTTCCTATAGAAAGGACTCACTGTCCAACAGGGAGGCTCACTACCTACAGATACAAAAGAGAACAAAAGATCCACCACAACAATTAACACACATTCACAGCCTTGATCAGAAGATTGCAGAAACCTTCAGCTCACTACCTTTAGGTATCTAACACAATGAAGTATTGCTTCCTCAACTCACTCACACACACTTCTGCTCTTATAATTTGTGGCTTACTTCGTCACTTTGCATCTTGCTCCAAATCTTCACAATCTGAAATGCATTTATACCATCTTCAACCTTAGAAACTTTCTCCAAGGTTGGCCACATAAACTTTACTTCATAAAATTCAAATTAGGTCGACAACTCAACATTCTCACAGTGGAAAAGAATGAGTGGACCAATAAAATATTTATCCACTTGACAAAAAGATAATGTCTCAAATCAACCACATGCTTCCTTAATTAAATTTAATTCTTCAAATGAAGTGTAAACACCAGGTCGGAAAAATCTAATGAAAACACAAATAAACATTGATGTACATGCTTCCCAACAAGAAGATGACATGTGGATGACACAACACACTTCATTATGCATGAGAACACATCTCAAATTCCTTCAGATACATCCGCAACAAATGCAACAATCTTCAAACACTGAATTTCTTCCATCAGTCCATTCGGATTGTGCAAACACATACAACTTTGAAACTTGACTTTTGGATCACCAAACCACACACATCTTTTCCAAAACCCAGAGAACAAAATTATAATACATATGCTAGATCCACAAGATCTGAAGTAGAATAGCAGACGACTACAAAGCAGAAACATTTCTCCCAGTCCACAGAAGACCAACTCTGTCAAAATAGTTCACACACCGGTGAAAGTAACTTTTGCATACCATCACACCAGAAGCTAGAACTTAGGAGATATCACCACTAGATCACCATTATAAAACCTTTAGAACTGCACAAGCATAAGATCAACACAAGAGAAACACAGAGTACATATCGAAGCACATTATTAACATATTCATAACTCTAACTTCTTTTCTTTATTAATTTTCTCATAAGCACTTGAAAACTCAACATTTCAGAACATCTGCAACATCATGAAGATAGCTCCATGTACTCATATCTCAACAATGTATATCAACTATACATGTACAATCTACAACATATTGAACTGTGTTGGCATCAATGACAATATTAATGACAACACAACCAAACTTGTTGATACTTGCAATAGTACAAGCATTAACATGATGAGTAGGGTCTCCTTTACCTCTGTACTTCCCAAACCTAGGCATCTCAATTCCTTGTTGAATCAGTGTTCATAATATTTCCAAAGATAATGGGCTACTACGGGCATAGTAGGTGGGTGGTGAGGTTTAGTTTTGGTTTATGGTAGATATTTGTTGTTGCATGGAAGAAATAGTTTGGAAGAGTTGTGTAATGAGAGGGTTAGTGTAAGTGGTATGAGGTGGAAGAGAGAATGGTGATGGAGTGTATGCAATTTTGGGACAAGTGAAGAGGACACTAAGAGGGGTGAAGTTGATGGAGGATGGAACATTCGATGCCACAAAAGAACTAGGACTGCTAGTTGGAATAGCAAAAGGAGTCACATGACTAACTTGTTGAATGGTTGTTGTAACTTGAGGAATGGTATAGGTAGGTATGGATGCTACAGTCAAAGGAGGAGGAATGTGAGATCCTCCTTGGCTAACCATAGTGTTTTTTGGTTGAGATGTGCTAGAGGTGGAAGAAGCATGTTTTTGGTATATCTCAATAATTTGTTTCATAACATCTAAGCCCTTATCACTTTCAAGCATTCGATGGATGTTATCTATAGTAGGAATTGTACTGGTTTAAATGTTTCTAAGATACAAGTTTTGTTGCAAGTGTGCTAAATCCTCATGAATGTTAATGACTTTATCTTGCAAAATGTGGGCATTTAATGTGTCAACATGCATTGTATGTGAAGGTAAAGTTGTACTAGTGGTAGTATCCATTCCTAATGCACCATTTTCCATACCAGAAGTAGGAGCTCGAGACAACCCAAGGTCCACAACAAGTGTGTTATCGCGGGATGTCATGAGTCAGGAACTTCTTCTCACTAAAGTATTATCAATAGGGTACCAAACACATACAAATACCACAAGATGTAGGATGGATGCAAATGTAATGAAATCTAGGAGTAAGAAAAAAAAATTAAAAAAAATTGTAAACTAAAATAGGAATCCAATACCAGAAAATAGAAGTACAGGAAATACCCAGAAATGACCATAAATTATAGTGCAAAATGTGTAGGACTAAGTCGCCCAGTGTGGCAATTTAGTCATAGTGATGATTTTTTTGAGATTTTTCAAAAAATTTAAATACAATTTTATGTATTTTAGATGCAAAAATGCAACTATAGTATGAAAATGCAGAATTTTTGTTGTTTTCAATGCAAAAATGCAAGCTATTTGAGCTTTTCACTAATGCAATTTTGAAAACCCTAGGATGTAATTTAATCAATGAAATATCTAATGAAATGCAAATGGAACCTAGGATGCACTTTTAAATTAGAAATGAATATGTTCAAAATTCAAGTTCACCAAAATGTGGACAATGATTTTGGATTTCCCAACTGCTTTAGCTCCTTTTAGGGTATTCCACCTAAAAGGAGAAAGGGATGGGGTCCAAAATGCAAATGTATACACTAAAAATTAATGAAAATGAAGTTTAATATGTCTAATTATGATGTAATAATGCACTGAACTGAAAAAAAATGATTTAATGATGCAAAACCTAAGAAATGCAAAGTGTTGGAAAACACATTGTGATATGCAAAAATACCTAAAAATGCAAGTAAATGATAAAATGACTAAACAAAATTGGAGAGGTGCACTTGGAATCTTAAATATGATGTGGAGAGATTCTGGAATCCTAAAAAATTGACTAAAAATGTTGACTAGGACACTTACACTAGGTTGGGCGACTTAGTCCCAGTTTTGGGAAAAACTTGTCAAAATAGGAATCTGCCAAATGGGTATCCAAAAATGCAGAAACCACTTTTCAGGCTTGGAAATGGGACTAATCCACCACTATTGGTGACTTAGTCCACCTATAGGTTTTGATAATCTCGGGACAGGATCCTATAGCCTTAGGTCTGCACTTGCTTTTTTTGACAAGTGTCCACTCTTGATTCTGTAGAAAACGGGATAAAAAGGATCTCCAAGATAGAATTAGGGTTATGTTGAATTGAGTAGATTTGATGACTTCTTGACCACTTTTCAACACCTATTTCTTTGAAAAATCTTCCTACAAAGTCTGCAAACACACATGCAAAGAGGGAAAAATGGTTAAGGGTTAGAGTATAGGGATTTTCCTTGGTCAAATCCCACTTTGGTAATCAAACCCTAGATAATGAAATGAAATGGAAAGAGAATGATAAATAAACAACATGCAGTGTCATGAACTTACCAAATCCTTGGTGTGTAAATCTGAAGATATGCAATGAAGTGCTCCAATGGATGACTTGATTATGCTTAGAGTGCTTGAATACTTGAGAAAGATTAAGCGAGTGGATGCTTAAATGCTTGAAAATTACTAAGGGCTGGTAGAAATAATACTATTGGGTATGTGCAGGATTATCATGGAAAAAATAGGCCCTTAAGTGGCGAAAAATTTAGAAAAATCAAAATTAGGCAACTTGACGTAAAAATTTGAATAAGTTATCTATATTATTTCAAAAATATGTAAGAATAGAATTTGTAGCAAATTAAATTTAGTTTCTAAACTACTAGGTTTATTTTGCAAAAAAAATCTATTTGGTGAAAAATTAAAATTTCAATGCAATAGTACTTAAATTTTAGGGAAAAATAAGTAGGTGTTTGTCTAACCACCCTAACTATAATAAAATGGTAATATTTTTTTTATAAGATTTTAGATATAAGTAGAGGACTCATGTCACGATGTGATGCATATTTTTTTGTAATTTTTTTCCAAGTAAATAATTATTTATGATTTTTTTATTATTTTTTAAAAAATATAAAAACTGTATGTCTGACCACCTTCACTTGGTCAAAACCTCATGAAATTCAATTTTTTAATTCTATAGTATGCAAAGCATAGAATGTGACACATGTTTCAAATTCAAAAAATGTGATACCATTTGAAAGTTATAGATATTTTCAATCAGCCTATCAATCATGACTTTAATTATAATTCAAAGAGAAAATGAATAATAATTATTTATTAATTCAAAGTGAAGCATAATTTATATTGGTGGAAAGCTAAGAATCTCTTTTAAAAATCCTTTTCATTTCATCAATTTTGGGTAAAAAAAAGTTTTCAACTACATACCCATCATATCACCACTTTTTGGTCCATCATGGTCTTGCACATACCCTAGTGCAATCAATATTGTGTGACAATACTAGTGCAATCAATATTTCTAAGAATCCAATAGTTCATTCAAGGACTAAACTCAATTCAATCCGGTACAATTTTTTGAGAGAGAAATTTGCAGAACATGAAGTAAGAATGGAGTATGTGCATACAAAGGATCAAATTGTAGATATCTTCATAAAGGAACTTTCAAAGGATACTGAGTATCTATGGTAGAATTTTGGGGTCATTTCCTCTCCTTGATCTCACTAGATGCATATATGATGCATCTTTATAGGGGGATAAATTCATGTCATATCTTTTTCTCCTAGATTGATGGGTGCTACCCCTTGGGGGAGCTGGTAGTAAGGGGGGGTTATGAAGCTATTGTGTAGTTGTTGTATAAAGAAGTGATGTCGTTCAAAGGGGGAGCATGTGTTGGTACTTCAATAGAAGATATTTTTTTCCTTTGCTCCTAAAGATAGAAAATTTGTATTGTCTTGTGTAGAAATGTTTTTCCCTTTGTCTTTAATGTCAAAGGAGGAGAATGAGCAGTGTGTGTTCTTATCAATACCAAAGGGGGAGATTCTTGGTAGTTGTTTTCATTGATGTCAACACTGATGGTTTTTTTTTTGTTGTTGATGTCATTACTAAGGCTTGTGTTATTTTCATTCATGTTTGCACTTGAATAATATCTTATTAGTCCTTAAAATTATTGGTTGTCTTTGTTACATTTAGTTTGGGCTAACATTGATTGAAGAGTTGAAGAATTTCATGATTGGATGACATATCTTATCAAAGAAGTGATGAATTGAAGAAGTTCATGGTTGGCTATCATACCTTACCAAAGTAGTATTATTGCTCATGTTCATATAATGTATTATTTCTATCAGCAGATTTGTGTTCACACTGATGTATTCAAATGAGGATTAGATGCATTAAGATTAGGATTAAAAGAATGACTAATGTTGGAGAGATGTTGTTGAAGGTGTACAATATGTCTCTTACTCTATCCTAATGTTCTTGATAGTATATGTGCTATTGAAAGAAATATTTGGTCTCTGCATGTTCCTAAATTGATTCTAGTTCAAAAAGCTGCATTGAAGTCTCTCTGGGAGAATGCTCTGCATTCCTCCATTGTTACTATTCTAGTCTTCCAATTTGGTATTCAATTTTAGTGTTTTTTGTACATTACACTACTATCTTTTCAAGTCACTTGTGTTGCCGAGGAGAAATCTATGAATTACAGAAGGTCAGTAGTGTTGCTAGTTGTCCAGACTAGTCCAAGAAATGCTCCACATTTCTTCGCATTTATATCCCTATTCCTATGGATTGGTCAATGTGCTCTCAACATCTGTGCAATGTCTCAGTTCCAATATCATATGCTAAAGTTGTTTGCAAGTCATTCTACTAATGCTACATCATCCAGTCACGTATTTTGTGTTTCCTAAACAAAGTGTTATGTACTTGTTTGATTTGTGATGGCTATTGATGGCATGAAAGTATGAAAGAAGTATGAATGAATTATGGAAGAGGTGTCATCACATTGAAAGAAGTGTTAAGTTTTTTTTGGTCCTCTCTACCGTCAAGATAGGACCGCATTGTGCTGTGGTGGTTAACTAGTCATATTCATTGATTATTCTCTTACTGATCAACCTAATTAAAGAATTGTTGTGGTGGATATAAATGCAAGATCATTTCAGTTGCAACCTGAGCGAAATAGAGTAAAATTCGGAAGAAGTGTGTGTGTGACTCAATTGAATATCTAGCAAAGATAGTGCTAAAGATTGTGAAGGGAAAGATCAGTTGTGCTCTAATGCCTCAGTCAATAGAATGTTGTGTTGAAAATCTTTGTAATTCTCTTTTAAAAATTATTTTTGTATCCTACTCTGAGATAGTGAATCTCATCAGGTCCCTGTAACTTGCTCCTAGAGTTGGTTGGTACTTTAGTGCTGCAAGTCCTATTTGTATCTTGTCCTATGTAGTGAGCCTTTTGGCAAGTCTTTTTGGCAGTGAGCCTTATATTGTGAGTTAATTCTCACCATGGTTTTTCCCTCATTCGGTTTTCCATGTAAATGTCTCCTTGTGCTTGTGTGTGTTCTCATCGTCATCTATTTGTTGCTGATCTAATTACCGCTATATCGTTCATTGATTAAAGTTGTTGAAGGTGTTAAGGATTCCAATTGCTATAATCTTCTCTATTAATGCTTTGGTTCAAGTTATATCTTTATCTACTAAAGGAGATTGAGTTGTGCTGAAAGTTTCAAGTTCTAAAAGGGGTCAAATTTTGTGTAGACTGATTAACCCCCGCTCCCCCCCCTCAACCTCCCCCCTTCTCAATCTCTGAAAGTGTCCAACATAGTCTTTATGTTATGACTCAGAATTTGGCTATTAATGTATTTTTCTTGGTTCTAGGTGGGGAGGGCTCTATAATCTCCTATTATTATATCTAAAAAGATAATAATTATTAAAAAATGCCTTACATTTATAAAAATAAAATGTAAAATAATATGCAACAAAAATTTAAAATTGTCTACAACTTTTTACTCAAAAGATATTGTTATTAATTATTATAAACCAAAACAATAAAAATATCACATCAATCAAAACCTTATCTTACAAAAATAAATATAAAAAACAAAATAGTTTATATGCTTTTTATCATTATAAAAATTAAAAAACATGTTATTGAAATTAGCTACAATCTTATTTTTACGCTATTTTCATTTATGCTATCCTCATCTTAATAATAAATCATAAAGATAGACCCACGATACACAATTTTAATCTAAAAACTTTCGCATACACTATAATAGACTATAAATATATTATATCCTTAACCGCATTGAATTCTCGTTGCCATTGCTTTTGGAAATTATTGTCATGATTCCCTGTGATTTTTTTAATTGCAAGGGATGAGAGGCTTGGCTTCTTGTTACGTAGAAGTACAATGATAGGAACTATAAATGATGTGAAAACTTGATCTTTTCTTCTGCATCATATTTAAACATACTGATGCAAACTGCACCAGTGCAGGTTAGAAGCCTTACATTTGTTAGTGTCTGCCAAATAATCTTGTCGTTTAGTACCAGACGACTCACTGGTTTAGAAGGTAACATGTCCCACATTAAATAGATGGAATCCTGTTCTGTGTATACTGCACTGCATACGTCAATATTAAATGCACCCAACTTAATTGAATTTCAAGATTCAACATTCGAAATCGATTGTTGAATGTTATTTCTGTGGTCCCAAGTAAGCTTTTGACTTGTCGATCAAAAAACTCTTCCGACAACCTCAGTATACTGAACTGAGCAACTTTATTGAAAGCACATCGAAACAAGCAGCACAAGAGCGCAGTTAATCTAAACCAAACCAAATTCTGGCGGCCGCTTTAGAGGCAAATAAAATCGCCCTGCAATTGATTACAGAGAATTGATTAAACTGCTGGCAATCTCGACGTGAGATATATTTTCTAGTGATTATCAATTATTGTTCCAAGTAAATTGTTTGAGCTCATCCAGAGAATACAGGCTAAAATGTGGTAGTTGACTGACGCTTGACAGCAAATGTACACTGACTACTTCTATGACAGATTCCCCACAAGAAAAATGTTCTACAATGCCATGGCTTCTACCATTCACAAATATATGTTAGCAAGGAATGAGCTTTTCCACAGCAGGAAATCACCTGAGTCATTAATATACAGTGTGTAGAATACATATGCTATCTGTTATGGGGCGAAGTGCTTCTGGCCAGTCCAGCGTAAGGCAGAAGAAATGTCCTTGGACTCCTGAAGAGGATTTGCTGTTGACAACATATATACAAGCTCATGGTGAAGGACAATGGCGAACTTTGCCACAGAAAGCAGGTAAGGAAGAGTTAGCTGTTTTGGTATCATAAGATGATATTTTTCTGTATAGATTGATGAACCATTTTCTGGGAGGTTTCTTTTCAGGCCTTCAACGCTGTGGAAAAGGTTGCAGATTGAGGTGGATGAACTACCTGCGCCCCAATGTGAAACGAGGCAACATTTCTTCGGAAGAGGAGGACCTCATTGTCAGATTGCATAAGCTGGTGGGCAATAGGTATATTCTCGAGATTTTTGGATTTGTGTATAATTTTTTAACATCAATGTTTCTGATCAATTTGCATGATACAACATCGGGATAAGATAGTTAAAGAAGAGAGAAATGACAATAATAGTAGAAGTACTTGATCCAATATTAGAATAAGATAGCTAGAAAAAAGATAAATGAAGAGATAGTAATAGACTAAATACTTCATAAGATAGCTAGAAAAAAGATAAACGAAGAAATAGTAATAGACTAAATACTTCATGAAGTTTGATTGATCCCAAAAGTTCATGCTAAAAGATTCCATACAATCAAATTCAGAAATATGGGATATTAACTTTAACTATATATAACAATTGCATATGAAGTCTTACTCTGTCACTTTTCTTTAATTTGCAGATGGTCTCTGATAGCAGGAAGAGTGCCCGGTCGGACAGATAATGAAATCAAGAATTACTGGAACTCTCATTTGAGCAAGAAACTCCGCCGCAATTCCATCCTTCACACAACCCACCATTACAAGATGCATTCTTCTCTGCCACCCATCACAGAGATCAACGCCTTGCAGCCCTTCAACGGAGTACTAGAATGTGGTAAACTAGTGGACTACATGGTGGAAAATCCACAACAGGAAAGCTCATATGCTTGTGCAGGAGAGCTCACAAGCACCAGTATCTTCAATGGGAATAGCACTGTATTCAACAATACAGTGGATCCTATAATCACCCAACAGTTTTCACATGAAGGAAATCTCCTAATCAGCAGTCATTTCAATGCTGGAGACATGATAAATTACCAGACTGATACTCCAAACGATAAGACCTGGGCTTTTCCAACATTTCTACCTCCTGCAGTAGATAAAAGCACTGCATGCTCTTCACAATGCCAAAATGCAGATTTTAATGCGAGCAACCAATACAACCAATTGTATTATGCAGGTGATGGTGCTGAGTTTTCAATACAAGAAGAACAAGGGCTTTCTACTATGGGAAATGGTGTCGTCTTCGACCCACATTACTTATCATCAAGTTCACAGTGTATTAATGATAGCATTGCTAGTGATGCTCATCATAATCAACTGTGGCATCACAGCCATAACGATTACAAAGATCTTCTAGATCTTCCTCAGCTCAACTTGTATAATGAGCTTCTGTGTGCATTAATTGACACAGCTACCTATGACATCGATACTGTTGGTAATCTTAAAAGTGTGCAATCATTGTCCGGCTGGGATGATATTTTTGGCCATTAAAGGTACAATGAAAATTACCCAGCATAGTGTGCAATCATTGTCCGGCTGTGATGACTATTTCCGACGTTTGTCAACTTGAGCATTATGAAACTGCACGTTGTACAAATGTTTTTTTTTATTTTTTAAGCAAACTTGATTGGTTTTAATGAACAAAAAGGGTGGTTCCAATCTCATATTCTGGTAAAAAAAATTATTGGAAAAAAAGATTTTATTGACATAATCAAAAATTACGTACTGATACACCAGCAAGGTCAATAGAGCAGCAGCAAATTTAAAAACCATGGCATACATACACCAGCAAGACCAATACAGCAGCAGCAAATTCTGCTGGAAGCTTTACAGTCTTTCTATTTAGCTTTCTTGATCAGGGTTTATTCTGGAATTTCTGAGAGGATTGACGATGTTGTTTGTTATTAGCATTTAAGCTATTAGACGGCCAAAGGTAATCTGAAATGTGCTTTTGTTCGTTTGGCTTTATGATGAATTAGTTGAAACTTTGAAGATATATTAAATTTTGGATAGTGAAATTAGTATAATTATTTATTTATTTTTAGTAAAATGAGGTGTAACATTATTATTGATTTTTTTATCATTAAATTTATGATATATAAAAAAAATATGTATATCTTATCATTAAAAAAAATTGTCTGTCAAGAAAAATTATAACTTGATTTATTAAGAATACACACCTTATGTAATTTAATTCTTAAGCTATTTCATTGTTGTATATTGCTAGATATTTTCAAATTTAAAATTAAAGTGAGAAGTTTGAGGTAGTGTGACTTATTTGGCTAAAGTTATGAATTAATAGATTTAGAGAATAAAAATGCATACCCTAACACTTTTTTACTTTTGTCTTTCATCATTTTTGGTCAATGCTTTAGATATATGATTCTAATACATATATTGATTATTTTAGCATATTCACTAAACCGATATCAATTCTAGAAATTATACGTCATATTGTTTTGATCAAAATCCTTCTAACAAAGTTCCTTATAATTTGCTCACCTTGAACAAGATAATAATAGAAATCATCTTCATAGAAAAGATTGTCACATTGGTTGTGTCCCTAGCATTCAAATTGTGAATTCTCATTTTCCAAAACCAATATTATTTCGATTTTATCATTACTTTTCAATGAGGGAACCAAAAAAGTAAATTCATACACATAGGGTCATGTATTTAAGGGCAATATATATATATAATCATTTCATTGAATAAGCATTCACATGATTATACAACCTCTTCTCCTTTTGTAGGAAAATCAATAATTATTAGTCATGCATCAATTATATGTGATATCTCTACAAGTAATTAAGCAACATTAATTGTTAAGGCACTTTCACACTACACTGTTTGATAAAATCATTCACCAACTCACATCAATAACTAAAAATCAAATTAATGGAATTCATTGCTAGAATGTCAACATCCATTGCAAACCACTTATTTTTCTTTTACTTTTACTCTTAATTCAATCTCTAAGGTTCACTAAGGTGTGACGGATGAACTTGAACTTCAACCCTTGCATAGCAAGCCCCATAGTGCTCTAAATATTACTACCAATATTTTCATTACTCCAAACATCATAGTATAAATAAGTTTTATTGGTATTGAAGATTCATTTTTGAATGGAACAAGTGTAGTGTAGGAAAATGTATCCCTTTACATTTTCACACTTGTTTGGGCCCTCCTTGCTAAAATTGGGCTTCTTTATGCCTTATTTGGTCCTATTTTGCATCCACAGGCCTTATTTAATGCATCTTTCCTAATATAATCCTGACACATATCAAATAACCAATCATAATTTAATGATTTTGGATTGTATGGCCCAGATTTAGTGATTTGGGACTCATACGCCACCTTGTGTGTATGGGTCACACCTAAGTTTTGGTGCTTGGTCTTGAATTTAGCATAAAACTTAACATTTCTTCAAATTTTTGTCCCAAGCTTAGCCCATTGGGACTCATATGCCCCAACTAGGATATGAGTCTTGCTTAGCTTGGACCTAATTTTGAATCCAATTCTTGATAGGATTTTATTCTCCTAGATCCGATGTCATCTTGTAGTGTTGTAATTTCAAGAAATTTGGCATAAACAAGTATAAATACAAGGTTATTTCACATATTTTCTCCTAACAAAACCTAAGTGATTAAAGTATTCAAGCACTATAGAAAATTTATAACCACAAGAGTTTATAAGAGCATTCAGGAGCAATCAAGAGTTGATTATCAAGCATATTGGAACATTATGCAAGAATCAAGCATCATGTCAAAGTCATCATGCATTGTGTTTGTTTTTGAGCTAACATTTGTGATGTAGGGTTTCATGATTCAAGCAAGCATTCAAGTCAATATCTACCATACAATCAAGATTCAAGATATATATCCATGCTAGCCATTACATACAATATTACAGCCTTTATTCCAAGGGTTTGGTGAGTTGCAGCATAACATATTTGTTCGTTCATCATTCCTTCATTCTATTTATATTCATTTTAGGGTTTGATTACCAAAAATGGGTTTTGACCAAGGAAAACCCCTATCTACTAACAAAACAATATTTTTCCCTATCTTTGATGTATGATTTGCATATTTAGGTTGAAGATCCATTGAAGATCAAGGTTGGAGAAAGTTGTCAAAGTTTTCATTTATCTTGCAAGATCATGGAAAGTCACCTATAGGTTGGAATTATGCGTTTCAAACTTAGAGATCAGAAAGGAGAGAAGCTATAGGAGAACACTAGAGGATATCAGAATTCTAGAGAAACCCTAATACTGGGACTAAATCACAACTTGTGGCGTATGAATCCCAGTATACCATATTTCAAGCATTTTTTGTAGATCCTAGTTTAGTAGTTGCAAATTCTAGTTTTGGCCCAAAACCCTAAACTGGGACTAAATCACCCCTATTGGCATATGATTCACAGTGTGCATTAAAAGTCCATAATTTTGGGAGTGCAGACCTTGTCTCAATCCTCTTCAATTTTCTAGGTGCACCTCTATTTACCTCTAGTTTGTTATTTTTATTTTCAGCTTCATATCTTAGGTTACATAGTTAGGTTTTGCATGTTACTTTCATTACTGATCTTTTTGAGCCTTTGATTAGTGGTGAACCCTCTTATTGTCTTTAATCACACCCCTAGGACACCTTATTGCATATATCCTCCCCTAATTCCATCCCTAGATTGAGATCTCTAAGGTTTCCTTGAATAAAATATAGGGAAATAGGAAGAAGGTCCTAAACCCCTTTTGTGTTCCATCTCCTAAAGGTGGAACCCCTATTCTTCTTGTTTCACCAAGATCATAAAAATATCAATGAGATAATTATAATGATTTTATCCCAAAGTTCTAAGTTTCTTAAATTCAATTATCTCAATCCTCTAACTAGCAATCCAACTCTGGTTTTATATCTCCAACCCCCTTTTACAATTTTTCATTAGGTAAGTTTGCACCATAAGTTATACAACTTTAATCACCTCTCATTTTAATTTAACGCATTCTTAGTTTAATCCTTATCTATCTATCTATGTTCATATTATTAGACTCAATTCATATATCTAAGGTGTTACATTCAAACAATTTTATTCATTTTATGCACTTCAAAAAAATTGAATGGTTCTTTTATTTCCCTTCATTTTGATGAACTTGTAACTTCCACATCTAACCGTCAAGGTTCTTTTCTTTACTTTTGGATAAAATTTCAAACCTATGTCACACTTTTTGGCCAAGAAAGTGGTTTCTAGAGAAAATTTTCAGCCAAAAAGGTTTTTGCTAAAACCACATGTTCCATATGTGGATGACATTTTTTTGGCAAGAAAATGTCACCCAAAAAAATTCAAGTGAATGCGTTTTAAGAAAAAATTTCCAAAATAAAATAAAATAAATAAAAATTTGTAATTTTTCCAATAACAAACTCAAACGAAAATAATATCCCTTAGCTACTAGCTTCCCATATAGTGAGCAAGCCATTCATCCAACAAGTTACCCTCTCACACATATAGGTCTTATTTGTTGGAGAATGCTAAGATTAGAGAGCTCAAATTTGGTAACCTTTCACAAGTGAAACTATGAGCACAATAGTATGTCTATCAATACCATATATGAAGAGTGAGAAGGTAGGAGTGAAACTATTACTACCCCTCCAAAGATGGGACAATTATGATCTCACTTGACAAGTGTGTGAGAAAGTGTCAAAAGGCTTCTCAAGTCATCAGGATAAATGTCTCAACCATATGAAGTGCTCGACAAAAGAAAAAGAAACATAAGTAAACTTAAGCTAGATGTGAATAGGTCCATCCTAGAAAGGTGTTTAGTTAACTAGGTATGATAATGACTCTATTTATACTAACACCCCTCTTAAGTGCAACTTAAGGAGTAATGTATGCACTAATGATGAGTATTGGATACAAAGCCATGTTAGGTACTCATGTATAAATTTCTCATTAAGTGGAGTAATGGAGAAATACCTAGTGGGAAATTAAAAAAAAACTCTCCAAAAGAGAATGATGAAAATGGATTGAAATATACAAGTGAAGAAGATAAAAAAGAGAAAAAAGAGGACATGTGACACCCCCAGAAAATATGAAGTTATGAACTCCGTGTGAGGAAATGCTTCCTCCCAAAATTGATAGTAGAAGAGAAACCATACAACCTCCCCTAAAAGTGATGCTTGTAATGTTGGTAGATACTTGACATTGGATGTTGAAGATGATCCACAAACACTGAACAACATTTCTCCCCTTGACAAAAATAATACCACAAATATGTGCAAGATGACTTCCCATTCCAAATAGGAATATGCATGAAGTAAGATGAATGTCTTTGAATGATGCACATGATATAAAGACTAAAATAATGACAATGATTCCTTTGAAGGATGTTCACAAATCTCCAAGCCAATGTTGAGGTGTGATGGATGTTGATAAGATGGATCATGTACTATAGAATATTCCTTAATAGGGACCATGGATGTATATGGTGATATTTCAAGGATTGATGTGAATATGATATTATTATAGATGATAATAATGAGTTGGATAGGTAAACTCGTGAGTTTCTACATAATATGTCATGATAGAAGCCAATATAGGAAAGTAAAGAGCAATATATAAAGATTGTAATTGTCATGCAATTACATCAAAGATAACATCAAATATAGAAAACAAATTTCCTCAATAGTGTCATCCAAATCTATAATGTGAGATTCTACAAACGAAGATGTGATGTTTGGTAGATATGCATCCTAATGTGGTGGATCTGGAGTGATGTTAGCAATGTACTAATGCAAAGAATTATGAGAACTCATGAATGAGTCAACACTAGATTCAGATATAGCAATAGGTGATATGATCTAGGTGAGATATCAATCCAAGTCATGTGACTACATTATTCATCCCCAAATAATGGCATCTCATGATATGTCTTAGTAATATTGGATGATGTTTTTGCATGTGTTAGAACTAGAGGATCATGGAAGGAAATACCATGAATAAGAAGAAATTTCTCCATTTACTCAATTTTATAAAATTGACATTCTTTTGGTGTATGCATTTTCTTTCCACAATCTCCATATTTAATTTTCTGTTTATTAGGAGGATTAAAAAGAATACTCAAGTGGAAGGGATTTAGTGTGAGAGACATGATCACATGAACTGAAAAGCTCAAAAACATAAACACTTAAATATTTCCCCCTTGATTTAGAGAACCCCCCCCCCCCAAGAATGATTGTTTCTAGTTGTAGCCCCTCTAGAACAGTGTGCAAGAAAATTTTACAAGTTTTTGAAGATCAAATGCTAAATCAACCATTTATAATACATGGCAATTTTTATAAAATGGGCTATCCAAATCTTAATTTTACATAAAATTTTGAATTTCTTTAGAAATTTTGATAATTGGGGTGAAAGTTATGCCCTGTACAATGTTGACTTCAGAGGTTAAATTTTTCTATTAAACATCAAATGAAAAATTTCTTGATGCTCAAATTTCAACAATGAAACCAACTTCTTGTTAACTAATCACACTAAAAAAACATCCCCCATTTGCAAGTTATGACAAATAAATGTCTCTACTCCCCTTTATAAAATTTGATAGTTTTCACAAAACTACTAATATAAAGTTGATGGTTAGCAATAAATATGAACATTTACAACAAATATGCCAATGATAAAGTCGTGTGGGGAAGGAGATTGATTCAAAGGCTTGATGGAGTTGAGAATACCAAGTCTTTATGCCAAGTGTGGAGGGTTGCATGCCAAGTGGAGAGAGGTGACTCTTAAAAAGAGATTGACCCATTATCTGGAGATCATGTACTACATAGAATAAGGATCTTGGTGTAGAAGACTTCAAAAAAAGAGTAGGTCACTATGGAATGCCACAAACTCTTGTAAGGCCATAGGTGTATACAAAACTCTAGGCCACCACAAAAAATGCCTTTCAAAAGGTTGATTTCTTTTTTGTGGTATGGTAACAAGTCCTTTCTTTCACTTTTAAATGTTAATTAATCACTTCAGCAATATGGCATAGATCAAAGCAATATTTTCTTTCAATTCAAAGTAAGAAAATCAAAACACAATGACTTATCACTTAGTGGCACTAACACTATCAACAAAGGGGACTTAAAACTACCAAAGAAGAATCAACAAAAAAATTAATAGTGGCACGAATAGAATCAACTAGATTTTAGTAGCTAGTAGAGCATTAATGATTCTCCACTCCCTATATAAACCTTCAACTCTCACAAGTTGAAAAAACTCACAATCAGTACACAAGTTGTTTGCTAATCATTAGAGGGAAATCCATTGAGGAACTAAGTCTTAATTGGAGAATGCATGTAGTGATGTATTAAACCTCAATGCTAATATATGGAGATATCTTGGCAACACCTAAGATATTTATTGGTTGGGTATTTGGGCATGGGTGATAAAAAAAAATTGGTCACCTCAATTAATGACAAAGCCACAAGAAAATAAACCAACAAATAATCTTTTAGAAGGCCTATTGAAATTCACCTTAGATGCCACATAGTGGATTGTACCCAAATGAACATTGATTTAGGCTAAAACAAACCCAAACACGAGGCTAGAAAACCTTGTAGATAGACCAAATAGGCCAAAAGCATGCAAAGATATTCCTAATAGGAAATGACAATGTCACCTAAAAAATGTAAATAAAAACCTCCAATCTACAATTTTTTTCTACAACACAACAATGGCAACCTTGATAGGGCCAATAAAGACCAAACACCCCCTGCAAATAGGTTGAATAGGCTAAAAATGCAATTTTTGAACCTTGCAATAATAGGTCAGATAGGCTACTTTTTTTGCAAAATATAATTTTCTACCTAATGAAGAAATGAGCAAAGGGTCAAATTGGCCCTTTGCTAAAAAAAAATAACTTTTTACAACTTTTGTAAAATCAACTTTGAGGCCCAAAAAATTGCAAAAATTGAAATTTACAAAAAATGACAAAATGAAAGATTTTTTTTTTCACGAATCTTTTGAATGAAATGGAAGTGTTGGTTTTATGACACTTTGTTGATAGGGATATGTGTAATACTCGCCTTGATGTGAGAAGGAATGTGCTCTCATGGCTCTAATACCATGTTGGAGAATGCCAAGATCAAAGAGTTTGAATTTCATAGCATTCCACGAGTGAAACTATGAACATAATATTTTTTAAATCAATATAATATATTAAGACATGTGTAAATACAATGATCAAGGCTTGCATATATACACAAGGAAGATGAGGTGAGAAGGTAGGAGTGAAACTCTAACTACCCCTCCAAAGATGGGACACTTGTGATTTCACTTGACAAGTGTGTGAGAAAGTGTCAATATAGGTGTCTCAATTCATGAGGACACATGTCTCAACAATATGAAGTGAGACAAAAGGAAAATAAAACTAAGTAAGCTTAAGCTAATTATGAATAGGTCCATCCTAGAAAGGTGAATAGCTAACTAGGTATGATATGAATTTATTTATGCTAACATTATTGACCCAATTTAATGCAAAAATATTGTAAAGCTTTAGAGAAGACATAATGTTTACATTAAATTAAATACATTAAAATAAATCTATAAAAAATTCACCATCCACTCATAAACCAATGTTTAAATAGATCTAAGCACATGGTTACATGATCATATGAAAAGTAGGATATAAAGACCTATAGATCTAGAAAAGAAAAAATAAGGTCATAAATGAATGACTTGTTGAACCACAATAGGGTAGAAGATACCATGGAGCATGTTATAAATCCAAATACATGGCCCAACAGCTAGAAGAGTAAAAACTAAAATAGAAATAGGATGAGTTCAACGTATTAGAATTCCTTCCAAGGCCTCTTATTTATTTATTACATGTTATCATAAAATTTATGGAATTCAATTCAAGCCACTAATTCCTCTATCTTTGTATGGTTACACTATATTTATTTAGTTCCATTGATTACCATAGATAATATGTGTTAGTATTCATGACACATCTTACATACACACATAAACACATATGAACCCTAATGCACATGGTAAAAATTGAAACACATGTATAGGCACTAATATATAGCATATTGAATACATAAAAATATGTCACTTTCCTAGTATCAAATATAATCTCAAATTATAACATAAAATATAGCATGAATGTTTCATGTGATAAATAAATAAAAAGGTTTAGTATATAATGTCTAAATAATAAATAAAATTTAACTAGTATATTGAAGACATCTATAAATCAAGGGAAGGTTCCCTCGATGATTTATCATTCACATCACTTTTATGACCATTATGGGATCTCATCCTCAATCAAACCAATACCATGATCTATCCTATAACACTAATTCATCCCTTGAAACCACCTAACCTCCCTCACATAGTGTCTCTATCTTGGTGTTATTTTTCAAATATTTGTAAATTTCATATCCAAGACCCAATATTAATGAGAAATAAAGGAATTATTGGATGGAATGAGAATGGATCTCTATGCCTTCATATGAGAAAAATATTTCTTATGTTGATCCCTCTCAACATGAATAATATCTAAATCTAATAGGAGCTTATGTGATGCAAACGAGACTAGAGGGCCTTGTCAGGCTATCTAATCATGTAGCCAAAACACATATCACACACATACTAATGGACACAACATAGGTCAACAATTCAATTTTATTCATTTAGAACATATTACAAAATTACATTAAGAAATTCACATATATAGGGCAATTCCATGTTCCACTTCTCATCACATCTACAAGCTACCTTGCCTTGCTCTCTTCTTCGAGTTCTCTCCTGTTACCACTGAGACAGTACTTCAACTTTTCCTGATCTCGTTCGGGTTAGCTCTCCCTTCTTACCAACCTCCCTGCGAGCGATTGGCCGCTCATCCTCTTCCCTATCATTCACCACCTCTTTATACTATGTTCCTCCTTTGTGTCAGCTTTTTTGTTCTTCCCTCTTGTGTCATAGTATGACCATTCAGTTACCTTGCTATTAGTAACTTCCAATTGTTGATCAATGAACATGTATTCTACAACAACAATGTTGAATTATTGAATATCACTTCACCAGATGTCATGACTGCATTCATCATCCACCACCGTTGACCATTCATCTCAGTCGCTCATCTCAAGCTATCCCATATCCTTCATCTTATTTTCCTATTAGAGAGACCTATAATCATCTTCCATCGATACACCTACTTCTCATCGATGTTCACCTTACATTCTATCCACTGTTCCATCAAAGCATAGTTGAGACATCCTAGAAGGTCTCACTGATGACCATCAGTCATGCCAATGAAAACCCATGATTACATCACCTATCCACCTCATCATCATGTCACCACTCTGTAATCCACAACAAGGATGTGGATTATCGTTAATCTAATCTCATCATGCCACATGTTTTCTTTGACATCTTCTATCATCTCATACCCTAGTTGGGTCCCACCAAGACTCTGCACTATTCAATCAACCAACGTTTATCAAGAAATATTGCATAGTCACTAAAAATCAAAACCTTCAAACCTCTAGTCGAAGGTTATGGAGTTATGAAAACTCGCGACTCACCGACATCATAACTATCGGGCTATCGGAGAGACTCCAGCATGAGTCCCACCAAAACCACTCACTCTCGTCGATCCTTTGGCTTGTCCATGTCATCACTCATACTCCAATCACCCTATCGCCAATCATCAGTTGTCATACATGGCATTGAATTCCTGTTGGCCACCTCCCAGTCAATCCCACCAGGTTCATCTTCCTTGTTGTTGTTGTATCATTGGGATCTCAATGCATCTTCTACCAATCATCATTTTTTGGCCCGTCAAAGGGACTTCCTCCAATGTCACACCAAAACACTCCAGTCATGTGGATATCACCTTGTTGCTAGGACAAAGACTAATGTCCCGCCGATACTACATACACCGATGAACCTGTTACACTCCATCAGGTCATCAGTTCAAACCTGAGACATGGAACATGGTCCCGCCAAAATATTAACCTCCTACCAATGTAACTCCATTCTACCAACATGATCGTTCCATCACTGGGACCTAGAATATGGTCCTGCTAATGTCACCCCATTACATTGATGACCTTCAACCTACCAACACCATCATTTTTTCATTGGAACGGGTAGCAACCTCTTGCCAATAAGCCAAAGTTTTATCGATGAGGGAGCAACACCGACCAAAAGGGGGTTGGAGCGTGATGCTTCTGCATCATTATGTTACTTGTATATTGCTTGATCTTACTCAAACTCCATTATTTCTCTCTCCTAAGTCAATATAGTGAACTCAACTAATACAACTATATAAGCTATTATATCTTGGATGTTTAGGTCAAAGAATGGTATAAATCACTTGAACAATATATTTGTTCTCTCACAACTTACTTTATTGGTGTAGGTTAAATAAATTTATTTAATTTCTCCATTGTAGATAAAATAAAAGTAACCCATTTACCATGATCCCTATAAAATCATGAACTTTGTCAATCACATGCAAGTAACCATAATAAAAATATAACTTAAAAATAAAATCAACATAACTAGCATTCCTAACTCTCTATCCTATAGTTGGCATCAACAAATAATTATTATAGGGTAGAATATTAAGTAAACTTTATGGATAAGATCCACCTACAATCTATATAATACCAAACTAGTGCAACACTTACTCAAAATTAAATATCTTCACCTACCAAAAAACTAACAAGAACATAAAATTTGACCAGACTAAAATATGTCATAAACTACTAGGGCCAACCATTGATATGTAATCTAAGTGTTATTATCTAACACTAACTAATAAAATACTTAATAATAAGATTTGGGAAGAACTACCCTCCATCCATCTACTAATATTATTGATCTACCACTAAGATATCAATGTTATGCTAGTTACTACTTTTGTAGATGCTAGAAAAGGGGGACAAGACAGGTATAAATTCTTAGATACACATAATTGAAAATTGGAAACTACCCAAAGGATTATAGTAATCTCATCCACTAATTTATATGAATATTGTTGTATAGAAAAATGTAGACATTACCCGAGTAAAAAACCCTCTTATGATCATTATCATCATTATACAATTGAATAGTCCCATAAGTGATGGAGGAGCCCTAGCCATCTCATAATTTACAATTGTCAACAATTAATAATATCCACTTGTAGCACTAAGATACTTTACCAAGTGAAATCTTATGAAAAGTAACACAACCCTACCTATAAAATTAAGGTGTCTAATACACTAATAAAAATTCATATATCCTCCTAATGGGTGGTGTGATGAGTCTTGACTCATCATTCCTTGACTACAAACTATAATATTTATCATGGATCCTATAATAAATCATGGTAATATCATTGATAGATAAATAGAATCCTTATTATCTTAATCCCCACTCTTAATAAGAGCAGTGAGAATGTGTGCTTCATAATTCAAGGTCATCAATGTAACCAAGTGTCTAGGTCCATAACCTCCAATAATTATTAGTATGCATCAATGGACTCTAAAGATAACATGTTGAACACATATTCAATTTTGTGAACTAGTATATATTGTTTTACTATCAAACAAATGAAATTTATAAAAGTGGTCAATTATATTAAAAAAATTCACAGATCTATGCATGTGGGATGATAACTCTCTTCATATATAAATGACTAAAATAGAGCTTTACAAATAATTCTTAGTTTGTTTTTACAATTTCTTCGTTGTTTATCAACCTACTTGGCAATTCCTAATATGGGTCCACAATCACTAAAACTTGCATATAAGCAAGGAAATATATTTTTTCCCATAATATGTTATTATGTGCCCCATCAAGTCCAATGTATTCTTATTTTCCAATAAATTAGTACATATAGTAGTACAACATATGTTACAACATATGAATTCAAGGTGGGGATATGACCTATTTGCATATTTAACACCAACACTTTAAGGTCCACATCAAAAGGCCAAGTCTTTGGCCTATGGTTATTACAAGATAGTGTGTGTAATTAAAAATAATGCTTTAGTCCTATTGTTATTTGCTCAAGGCATCAATAAATGAACATCCCCCACATTTGGATCCTAAGCTCATACAAAGAAATGATAAATGATTATATATTAGTGAGACTATGATGCAAGACCATCCAAGGTATAAGAGAAATCTTGCATCAAAAAAAATCTAAGTTATTTCTTTTCAATATGGGATGAATCAAATTGAATTCACTCAGTATGGCAGTCTACAAGAGTTTGGGGTTCAAGAGTAAGTGGCATGAATGAATTTCATCTTTTGGTGTTAAACAGAGATATCAAAGTGACATGGAGATTTGAAAGGAACCTTGTTTAAGGTCCCTTTGACATAGCAATAGCAATAGACAACAAGAGGTAACATGAGTCAGCATCGATCAAAGGTTCTTCATTGGGATGACAAGTGGATTTTGGCGAGACTTGGTGGTGAGTCCCTTCGATACTCTGACAAGGTGTTCATAAAGTTGGTATGCTCATGATGAAGATCTGATGGTGCGTGTTTATAACCTAGGTGATCCCACAATACTGGTTTACAATTTTTGGCCAAACTGGACATTGAACTGAATTTTTTTAACTAAATCTTCACTTTTAGGCACTTATAGCGGCTAAACTCTGAGGAATTTGAAGATGATACAAACTAGTGATTTGTGAAAAAAATTCTATAGATTCTAAATATATTTTTTTCAAAAAAATTGGAATCAAATTGCATGTCATTTTCCATCTCCTTTGAAAACTAGTTTTTAACAATAAACACCATTTTTAAAGAGTGATGTTATTGGCTAACACATAACTTTTTTTTCTAGATGAAGGATAAAATTCTATTTTTTTAGAATTTAGATTCACAACTTTGATATCTAGTGCATGGAATTGGTTTCATAGCATTTCATTGAATATTTTTTCTTAATTAAGTTTCAAAGTCAAACTAGTTACAATTTAGACATGATTTACTAGTTAGCTAAAACATAACTTTTTTGTATGTATCGAAATTCAATTTATTTTTTTGGTTGGATTAGGGACATCAATATCTAACACTGATATTTTTCAAAAAAAAATATAATCTGCTATTTTTCCACATGTGTAGAACAGAGAGCTTGATTTTCAGTGAAAAATCTACATTCACAAGAAAAAAAATATATAATAATCAAATTAAATTGATTTAAAATTATACCTTTTGTGAAGCTTATAATAAAGAATACATAATTACAAAAATAAATTTTAAATGAATTCATTTGATCCCCCAAAAGGTGAATCAAAGTTGTTTTTATCAGCATTTTGATAGGTGTAAAGGAGACTTTGTTATAGGTATGGTTTAAAACTAGTGAGGTTCTATCCAAGGGGGTTTGATATAACAATGGTTTAAAACTAGCGGGGTTCTATCCAAGGTGGTTTGATCAAACCCTCTTCAATTGGAATCCTTTAAATGGAACTTTTCAAGGCTTAAATCATTATATTTTCTAAAAATATGTGATTTTAGCAAAAATTAGGATCTCTCTGAAAGTGTAAACCACTATTGTGGGGTTCAACAAGTTGAAGGATCAATGGTTCCCACTAGCGCTCTAAGTTTTTGGTGGGTCCCGACTAAGTCCCATGGGGAAGCGAGGAACGATGGAGATTAATCCACAGTGGATGGATGATGACTGTTGATGTACATGGTGGGACCAGATAGTGTGGAAGGTAGGATGTCATATGAACAAGTGGTGATAGCTCGACAACCTGCTAGGATTTTATAGGCCCATATCCTTTGCCCCCGATATAGTGAGCAATAGTGTGGATTTGAAGGAAAAGATCTAATGACTAGGATTTAAGGTGAGTGATGGTAGTGGAACGTGACGTCAACAGGATAAGTGGCGATGAGTGTTTGGTGATATATCAAGTCATACTAGTGATGTTAGCTATACGATGATGACATGGATGACATGTAAGCAATGGGGACCACCTATACAAGGCTATAAAGCATATTGGTGTGGCATTCTCATTTCAGTGGGAGTTGTTATAGTGTCCCTTTAACATTCCAATGGGAACTTCATCAATGAGACTTCACCATTTTGGGAGGATTCATTAGGGAGTCCCTCCGATGGAGTGATAAGTGATGAATTTTGTGGGACCTAATAGGGAACTGGCAATGATGCTTAAAGAAAAATGGAAAAGGGTGATCAATGAGGTGGGGACACATGTTCCAACCTATTGATTTCACATCTTCATTGTGAATCAATGCAATTTTGGTCAACGATTGGTGTTGACCTAATGATGAAGCATAGATTCAAAGATGATTTCCTAACATGAACGAATAGAATTGAAGTCATTGATAACTAGGTAACTACCTTCAAGATCTCATTTCTCATTGGATGGAGGCATTACTAAGACAACCGACAAGAAAATATGACTTGAAGGAGGAGTATAAATAAAATGATTGAGATATAGTAAGGGGAGGGGAGATAGAGAGACAAACAGTGAGAAGGGTGGAGAAATAGGGTGTGTTCTAAGATGATAGACCATAATTTGAAGGCTTTGATCTATATGTTTGACTAATTCTTTTGTAATCAAATAGCCCATGTAATGTTGTAATCTTCTTTTCCATTTCAGAATAATAAAATCTCTTGGTTTCTTCCTACATATTGATTGTGTTTTTGCTACGATAAGGGGAGTACCCTCCATCAAGTGGTATTAGATCCAAGTTGTCATGAGTCTGTAAACAAATCACTGAATGTGGGATAGTTTACAGTAGGACCTATGAGTGTGGGTTGAGATCAAAATGACTCCTAGATTTTTCTAGTGTGGTAGAGGTAGAGGAAGAGGTGGTGGAGGAAGAGATCCTCCTAAAGATAAAATTAGAGTCATCAGAAGGTAGTTGGATACTTTGCAAGAAGAGATTTGCAAGAGAGAAGTGCATCGAGAAAGAGATGATAGTGAAGATGAAATTGAAGAGAAAATGGAAGAGGAAGAATAGGATCAAGTGGATCCTGGAGAAATGAGATCAATTATTGAGAGCAATATCTAGCCTTGGAAAGAAACCTAAAATGGAGGTTTCAACTTTCTGTGGAAGTTTGAATCCTAAAGATTTGATAGATTGGATCAATGACATGGAGGAATTTTTCAAGTTTGAGGAGTTTAAAGACCTTCACAGAGTGAGGTTTGCAAAGAAAAAATTAAAAGGTCATGCAAGTATATGGTGGAAAGAGGTCCAACTTGAAAGAGGAAGACAAGGGAAGGATAAAATTTCCAAATGAGACAGAATAGTGGAAAAACTAAAGAAACAATTTATTCTAGTTGATTATGAGTTGGAGCTGCTCAAGAAGATGTAGAGCTTGATACAAGGAATGAGGATTGTGAAAAAATACACAGAATAATTTCACAAGGTCCTGATTAGAATAGAACATTCTAAAGAAAATAAGGAGAAAGTAGCTCATTATATTAATGGGCTAAAACCTAGCATATAAGAAGATTTGGTATTAGTAAGAATATACACCATTAAGGATGCATATCAATTTGCATTGAAAGTAGAAGAAATATTGAATAGGAAATTTGAGAATAATGAGAAAGGGAAAAGCAAAAGTTATGTGCAGAAAAAAGAGGATGAGAAGCAGATTAGAGACATTAAGGACAACAAGAATGAAAGAGGTGAAAGCTCAAACAAGTTTCGTGAGAAAAATTTCATAGGAAGAGGAAGATCGGGTAGAGGATTTGGAAGAGGGGGCTTCTGTGGAACCTATTTTCAATGTGCAGAAGAAGGACATAGGGACTTTGAGTGTCCTCAACATCAAGGAAGTACAAAGAAAAGACTAAAAGGTAATGCTTAGGTTTCCCGTGTAGATGAAGATGCTCACTCATCACATTCTAGAGATGTTGAAAGAGGTGAGTCCCTTGTTGTCAGAACAGGCTTGCTGAATGAGGAGAAGGAACCAGACCAAAGAAAGAACCTGTTTTGCACTCAATATAAGTGTGAAGGTAAAACCGTTAGTTGTAAATTTACTTTTTTTTTTTGGTTTCATAAGATGATATTTTTTATACTGATTGATGAACCATTTTTTGGGAGGTTTCTTTCCATGCCTTCAATGCTATGGAAAAGGTTGCAGATTGAGGTGGATGAACTACCTGTGCCCCAATGTGAAATGAGTCAACATTTCTTCAGAAGAGGAAGACCTCATTGTCAAATTTCATAAGCTAGTGGGCAATAGGTATATTCTCCACTCAATAATAACTAATATTATAGATTTTTGGATTTGATTGTGTGTAATTTTATAATATCAATGTTTCAGATCAATTTGCATTATACAACATTGAGATAAGACAGTTAAAGAAGAGAGAAATGATGATATAATAGTAGGCCAAGTCCTTGATCCAACATTAGGATAAGATAACTAGAAAAAAGAGAAATGAAGAGATAATAGTAGACTTAATACTTCATGAAATTTGATCGAAAATGTTGGTGTCAATGTTGATGTCAAAAGATTCCACACAGAAAAATTAAAAAATCTTTAATAGTTGCATATGAAGTCTTATTGTGTCACTTTTCTTTAATTTTTAGATGGTCTTTGATAGCACGAAGAGTTCCCAATCAGACAGATAATGAAATCAAGAATTACTAGAACTCTCATTTGAGCAAGAAACTCCACCGCAATTTCATCCTTCACACAACCCACTTTTACAAGATGCATTCTTCTCTGCCACCCATCATAGAGATCAACTCCTTGCAGCCATTCAATAGAGTATTAGAATGTGGTAAACTTGTGGGCTATGTGGTGGGAAATCCACAATGGGAAAGCTCATATGCTTGTGCAAGAGATCTCACAAGCACCAGTGTCTTCAATTACAATAGCATTGTATTCAACAATACAGTGGATTTTGTAATCACCCAACAACTTTTCGCATGAAGGAAATCTCCTAAATAGCAATCATTTCAATGTTGGAGACATGATAAATTACCAGAATGATACTCCAAATGATAAGACCTGGGCTTTTCCAACATTTCTTCATCCTATAGTACATAAAAGCATTGCATGCTCTTCACAATGCAAAATTGTAGATTTCAATGTAGGCAACCAATATAACCAATTATATTATGCGGGTGATGGTGTTGAAGTTTCAGTACAACAAGAACAAGGGCTTTCTACTGTGGGAAATGGTGGTGTCTTCGACCCACATTATTCATCATCACATTCACAGTGTACTGGTGATAGAATTGCTAGTGATACTCATCAGGATCAACTATGGCATCACATCCATAACGATTACAAAGATCTTCTAGATCTTCCTTAGCTCAACTTGTATAATAAGCTTTTGTGTGCATTAATTGACACATCTACCTATGACATCGAAACTATTTGTGATCTTAAAAGTGTGAAATCATTGTGGATGGATGGGATGATATTTTTTCCATTAAAGGTACAATGACAAGCTACCTTGTATAATACCATTCTACTATTTTCGATGTTTGTCAACCTAAGCAATGTTATGAAACTGCACATTGTACAAATGTTGTTTTTTTCAATTTTTTAAGAAAACTTGATTGGATGTGGGGAAAGGGGCAGAGGATTTAATATAAAACAAAGGAGCAAACAACAATTTGCATACATCAGTAAAAGAAACAAATGCAAGGCATTTAAATGCTACTCATAACACAGATTTAAACACAACAGAAAATAGACACAATCAAATTTATATTTCAGCTTGAAAATTATACTAGAGCTTCAATGCTCTTTCTTCTTCCTTACACCATGTTCTGTCTTTGTTGTAGAGTTGTGTTTCTCTCTTTCTACTTCTTGCATGTTACAAAATGACAACAAAAGTAGTAATAAAATTAAAAAGTTGTGGTGTACAAAAAGGAAAATAAAATATTACTATTTTTACTACCCACAAAGTGTGTGAGAGTAAATAGGGAGTTAATCCATAATCATAAAAAATCTCCCAAGATATTTTCCATAAGGTTGCCTTAAATGCAAAAACAGAGAATTAGCTGGAGGGAATTAACATAATAATTAGTTGAGATTACATATTTCTAACACTCCCCCTTAATCTCAACTAGCTGACATTCTGCTCAAAAACTTTCAGAGCATCCACCTTCATTCCCATCATACTTCTCAAAAATTTCCTGTGCATCCAAATTTTTGGTGCATCAACCTTCAGTCTCAAAAGTTCCAGAGCATCTACCTTCTTTTCCAGAATTCTACTCAAAAATAAATTTACGCATCCAAACTAGCACAAAAATTTCTGGAGCATTCATCTTCAACACAAACACCCAAACAAATTCTCAAGTATTCAAATGTATCTTTTTCCAATGGTTTAGTGAGAATATTAGCAAATTGATCTTCTAATCTACAAAACTCTAAACATATTTTTTTGTTATTCAATAACTCTCTTATAAAATGGTATATAGTGTCTATGTGCTTGCTTCTTTTATGAAAAATATGATTTTTAGATAGTGCAATGGCTGAGTTATTATCAAAGTAAATCTTTGTTGCTTCATCTTGTTTATGCATCAACTCTGCTAACATTCTTCTCATCCATACAACTTGACATGTTGTTGTGGCTGCCACATACTCCACTTCTACTGAAGAAAGAGTGACTGTAATAGGTTGTTTCTTTGAAGCCCATGATATAACCTCTGATCCAAAATGAAAGGCATAACTAGAAGTAATTTTTCTATCATCTATGTTGGAAACACAATCATTGTCTGTGTATCCAATGAGTTTGAAGTCATCTATAGTTGAATATAAAATTTTATAGTTCTTTGTTCCACATATGTACCTCAATATCCTTTTTCCAGCTTTCCAATGAGATTATTTTGGAGACTCCATGAACCTTGAGATAAGGCTCACACCTTACATGATTTCAGGTCTCGTGGTAGTGAAATACATGAGACTACCAACTAGCCTTTTAAACAATCTAGGATCAACTAATGAACCATCATCTTCTTTACTTAACTTTAATCCTGTCACAACTAGTGTAGGGGTTGGTTTGCAATTCAACATATTAAATCATAGCTACCTTAAAAGAACTTATAGAAAGGTCTCCCATAAAGATCAAATCATCTACATAAAGACAAACTATCAACATTTTACCTTTTTTCATTCATCTTGATATATAAAATAGGCTCACTGCTACACCTACTAAAACCATTCTTAATTAAATAAGAATCAATTTTACTATACCATTCTCTAAGAGCTTGCTTGAGTCCATAGAGTGCCTTTTTCAGCTTGTATACTTTTCCTTTTTGACCTACACTTTTATATCCTTCTGGCTGCTCAACGTAAACTTCCTCTTCAATAAAAACATTTAAAAAAGAATATTTTACATCTATTTGAAAAGCAGGCCACTTATTTTGGGTTGTAATGGCCAAAACACTTCTTACCGTATCCAAGTGAGCTATAGGTGCAAATGTTTCATTATAATCAATACCAGGCTACTGAGTGAAGCCTCTAGCAACCAACCTTGCCTTATGCTTTAGCACATTTCCATCCATGCCATACTTTGTTTTGTAAATCCATTTTACGCTTATAACATCCTTTCCTTGCAGGAGATCCACCAACTCCCAAGTACTATTCTTTCAATAGCCACAATCTCTTCATCCATATCTTCATCCCATGCTTCATCTTTAATTTCCTCATTAAAAAACATTGGATCAACAACTTCTAAAAATAAAGCAAAAACAGAAAAGGAATTTGATGTGTCAACATTAAAATCAGCTTCGTAGATATCTCTTAAACTCCTTGTTTTTTGCTGCAATAAACTTGCCAATGTAGGATATGATGAGCTACTTCTATCGGTTGAATTTGATGTACTTTGTGATGATGTTATGGTTGGTGTTCTTTGTGGAGCTTGTTGTATGGGTGAAAATTTCTGATTTCTTGAAAGTCTTTCTATAGAAGAAGGTGTAGCTTGAGCTACAGCTTGTGTTCCATGTCCGAGAGTGGAAGGAGGTATTGCTTGAGGAATACTTATTGTTCTAACACTTCATCAGTCATATCATCATATGAATCAACTATTGCTATACTTATTATTTTTTTCTACACTTCCATCCCATGCTTCATTCTCCACAAATTGCACATCTTTGTTGATTATGACTTTTCTTGTATTTGGATTAAACAACTTGTAAGCTTTTGTATCTTCTAAATACCCAAAAAAAATGTGTTTCTCACCTATTTTATCCAACTTCCTTCTTAGCTCTTCAGGAACATGAGCATATGCAAAGTAGCCAAAGACTTTGAAGTGTGCAACATTATGCTTTCTACCACTCCAAGCCTCTTGAGGAATCACATTCCTTACACTTGTAGTTGGACATCTATTTAAAATATAAACAACAGTTGCTACTGCTTCAGCCCAGTATTCATTTGGTAAATGCTTTGACTTCAACATACTCCTTGCCATATCCATGATAGTTTTATTTCTTCTTTCAGCCACACCATTTTGTTGAGGTGTGTAACAGGTTGTAAATTGTTTGTGAATACCATGTTGTCTACAAAAATTTAGAAAATCATTAGAACTATACTCACCACCTCTATCAATTCTTAATATTTTGATGTAGAAACCACTTTTCTTCTCAACAAGAGCCTTGAATTGTTGAAAGACTCCAAAAGCCTCAAATTTATCCCTCAAAAAATAGACCCATGTCTTCCTTGTATAGTCATCAATAAAAGTTAGAAATTATGTACAACCTCTAATGGAAGGAGTTTGCATTGGTCCACATATATCAGAATGAATAATCTCAAGTGGTTTACATGCTCTTTCTAATTTTCCAACAGGGAAGGTCTCTCTATGTTTTTTTACCCAAGATGCATGCTTCACATACTCTTTCCAATTTTTTAATCAATGGCAACCCCTTAACCATATTCTTTCTATGCAACAAATTCAAACCTCCAAAGTTTAAATGGCCAAATCTCAGATGCCATAACCAAGATTCATCTTTTCTGAAGCAACTTTGAGAGGCATCATTAGAATTTTCAGCCTTAAATGTTGTTCCAACTTGTGTATTTTCTGACATATGATAAGCTTCATGTAATGCCCCATTTGTAACCTCAAGAATTTTGCATTGTCTATGATAGTGTAATAAAAAAAAAATTAAAAACTATAAACATTTAATTAAGTGTAAATATTAACTTAACTAGTTGCAAACATTCTCTAAGTAATGCGATGACACACTACTTGAAAATCCCAAAGATAACAATGGTATTTAACATTGCATATATTTTAATTTTCATAAAATTAAAAGCTTACATTAAATAACATTTAAATTACATCATTGAAAGCATAATATACATAAAAGATTCTCTCATACATTGCATTTGAAATAACATTACAATACTCATTTTCCAAATGAGGTAGGTCAAATAAAGTTTACAATTACATATTACAATTGTTCACCTCATTAACAATTGAGGAGTGATATAAATAAGGAAGTACATATATATCCACAAACAAGCTCTCCATCCATGAAGTATTTGTTGCCATGAACAAGAACTGGGGACCCAACGGAGTAAGGTGCACGTTCCACCCAACCATGTGGAACCCATAGGTCCACCCCCTGTGCTAGGAGATAGTAATAAGGTTCCCTAGACATAACCTACAAACCCTAGACACAAGTAAAACCATAGAAAATATATACAAGTACATACTTAACTTATTGGTTACATTGCTTCTAGAACTAGGATAATCAAATATGCTAAGTTCACAAGGTTACTATTATTTTAGGTGGAGTGTCATCACAATGTTGCATAGGTTACCTTGGTGTTTCTTCCTAGGTTCTGAACCCCAACTTGGGTTACCTTGGCAACCTCTTATGAAACCCGGCCCCACCTGCAAACTGTTGCGGAATTGAATATCTTTTAAAATAACAAGATATCAACTTTGCCTTTCCAGGCCTTCTCGACTCATTCTCAAGACTGAACTAGCTCTTAAGTCCATGAGTGAGGCATAATTAATCTAGTTAAATATTTTAGAATACCCAATGTGTTGATTTAGTTTTCTCTGAATTACTAACTCTACATGAGTTAACCAGACACCACTTTGTGTGTTGGCCCTCACAAAGAGCCACTCCCCTAAAAATAACACAAGGAATCTAAGTTCATTAACTAAGGTAGGAAAAGTGCACATATACCAACAACAAATAACAACATAACACAATAGACTTCATATCCTATTCATAAAAATAGGAGTCTATAACCCAAAGAACTACATGCAATACCCTAGTGTGTTCAAAGTATAAAACTATCATATTTACAACTCCCTTTCAAGAAATTACATCTGGAAGACTTAAAATCACATATAACCCCAATTTTCCTATAAGAATTTAAAGCAACTTAAAGTAATTCAGGCATAATAAAGAAATCAAATATTAGGATTTACTAAATCCAATCAAGTCAATTTGAAATAGCATGAAGATCAACAACATGATTATAGTTCTTTTCTCAAACAATAAAGGATATTGTTACAATTAATCTGATTTTTTTTTATTTCTTCAATTTCTCATAAAAATGAATTCCAATTTTTCTTTTACAATCTTATTGTTTTAAAACTTAATTAATTGATTTTTTTTTTACACTTTACATGCATTTTAATCAAAAGAAAATCTTATTTTAATACTAAAATTATTTTCCTAAAACAACATGTGTATATATATATTAATATTTACATATATTTATATATATAATGTATATATTTATAATCAATTCTAATAAAAAACCCAAATTTCATTTAATACAGGAATATCAAAATTTGTTTTTAATCAGTAAAGTGAATCACAGTTAATAAGGAATTTATATGAATCATGTTTAATATTTAAAGGACAGTGTAAACCCTACAGCCACTGGTTGTATACACAGCCCTCCCCATATGGGGAGGCGGCTGTGTTGACAGCCACGCGCTACATGTGAGGGCAGCGTTGGCTACCTCCACATTCGTCACCCTATATGGGGGCAGCTGTGGGGGTAGCCCCTGCAGCCCCCAAAAATACCATTTAAATTATAAACTAAACCAAAATAAAACTGCGATTTCACTAGTCCGCTTGACGGAATTTTTTTTAATTACAAAACCTCAATTTCACCTGTACGGTGATTTTGAAATATTCATGTAATGAATATAAAATTTTCACAATTCAATTTATATATGTATCATGTATATATATATATATGTAAATATATATATATATAAATACATTCACAATTAAATGATAGATAAAATATTGAAATCAGACAACTACTTTCAACAGGTTTTTCATCAGGAAATTGAGAAATTTATCAACATGCACAATTTTTCCCTCATCAAATTCTAATTCAATCACAGAGGGTTTCTATTTTATTTTTCCATAATAGATTATTTCCTTCTCAATTTAAATTACTCAAATACTCTAAATGTTCTTTTCCGGTAAGTTCTTCCAGAGGCTTCTTTTCCCCAAATATCACATAAATCTTACTTTATAGAACTACAGAGAATGCTTATATTTTCTTTTGAATCTTTCCTATTGTTTTCTCTGATTTCACTATGAAAATCCTATTTTCTTGAAATTCTCACAAAGAGACAACAAATTTCTATAGAATGTTTTACTGGGAAGAACAAAAACTTTAATATAAATTTCCTCTATAGGCAATATTTTATTTAACAAATTTTAGCAAATCTTCTACAAAAGAAATACTATTTACAGACAATCTTTTCAAAAAGATAATAATTTAAATAAATAACTAGTAAAGAACCTATTTCCTATAGCTTGAAAATTGTCTGTTGAAGAGAAGCTTTGTTTGTTGCGTGCAACTTCCAAAGCCTTTTCAAATCACCACTTTACAGAAGAATGCAAATTTCTATCCAAAAGCAATCCCAAAACTTCTAATCCCAAAACTTCTTCCAGAAGCATTAAGCAAAACCCAAAGGAAATCACAAATTAACACAATTCAATTTTTCAGCAGAACTCTGTTCTTTTCATTTCCTGTGAAGTGATTTCTTGTTTTCCCCAAATCACATCATATCTTCTCCGAGAGAAATCCCAACAAGAATTTTTCCATAAATTTAATTAACACACATGGCAATTTTCAAGAAAATATCTACTAACCACTCACGGATATTTCTTTCCACTATTAACAAGAATTTATTTTATTTAAAGAATTAAATAATTCAAAATTCAAAATTCAATTTCCTTTTCAATTTATTTCATAATTAAAATTTCATTTCCCACAAAGCAATTAATTTATATTTAAACTATTCTCACAAATAAAGTAAATTTAATTTTATTTATTTATTTATTTAATAAAATAGTTTTAATCTCAATGATTAAATTATTTAACCAAATATACTAATTTAATTAATTAAATAGAATATAAAAATTTTATCTAAAATTAATTATTAAATAAGCATTAAATTAAAAAGAACATTAATCTACCATTTAAATTTACAAAATTAACCTTTCATAATAAATAATCCAAACTGACACAGACAAACATCCAGAAACACCAAACCTAAACTGACGACAAACTGTGACTGGGTTTAAGACTAGACTAGGAAAAACCTTGTTACTACCTCCCAATCAACATTTCCATTGAGTCTTGACACATTCAGACCTGAGAAACCAGGTGGAGTCAATGTCATGTACCTGCAATCCTGCAATCAGACAAATAACATACATATATATATTTTCCATGTTTCAAACACACCGTGCAGAGAAAATCACAGAAATCATAGGGCATTCGCGAGCGAGTGATGCAACTCTGTTCTCCACAGCAATACACATCACATCAAACTGACAAAACAAATAACAATTAATCTACCATAAGCATATAGATAGCAATAACATCAAAAGTAAACATCTATGCTAACAAAAAGCATGTCAGAAATAATTATCACCATACAATGTATCATCATATCACAAAATAAATTCACTATCACTCTAAAGTCAGCAATCAATACACCAAAACAAAGTACCAAGGTCCATCAAAGTGAAAACATGCTAATAGAAAACATAAGCAAAATGGAGGGGTACTACACTTCAATTGCATTACTTTTGGTAATAGGTTTCAACCTCAATGGGAACATTCTATTTTTTGTAATTTGTACCTCTTCTATCAACTGAACTTACTAGGAGCTTTATCAAGAAAAACACATGTGTTATCCTTCATATCAATTCTATATCCTTTTTTCACTAACTGACCAATACTCATCAAATTATGCTTCAAACCAATAACATAATAAACATCATGAATGAACTTTCTCTCCCACTTTTTGGTTAGAATTTCAACAATTCCTTTTCCCATAACATTCACTTGATTATTGTTCCCAAGAGTGACATTTAAAGTAACTGATTTATCCAAGCTAGAAAATAACTCTAGATTTCCAGACATATGATTATCTATAGCCAGAGTCTAAATACCAAATATCATTTGGACTCTCTTGAACCATATTGCATTCAACAAGTGATTTTGTAGAAATTACTTCAGTAATCTTTGTGCATGCAATAAACATAGAATTTTTTGTAGAATTTTCTTGTGGATTTTGATTTTGTCTTCCTTGGTCATGTTTCTTTCTACATTCAAAAGAATAGTGACCATACTTCTTACAATAATGGCACTAAACATGTGACTTGTCTTTTCTTTGACCAGTTGAATGATTATGAGAGTGGTCATTGTTATGTCCTCTTCCACCTTGATTTGCAGGACTGTTGCTACGTCCTCTAAATGTGTTTCTTCCTCTACCCCTAGGAGTGAATCTTCCTTTACCTATTCCATGGCTTATTGAAGCTTGAGATGAGAATGCATTTTCTATGGAAGTGTGTGATCTATTCATCCTATGTTCATGATTTATCAAAGAGGCATGCAATTCATCCATTGTCAATTGAGTTAAATCCTTAGTTTCCTCTATAGTAATAACTAAAGGATCAAATTTAGTAGGCAGAACTCTTAGCATTTTTTCAACTATTCTTTGCTCTTTTATTGTTTCCCCATGTGATTTTATTTGACTCACAAGCCCAACAACATGTGTAAAAAATGATTCCACATAATTTGAATCTTTCATATTTATGTTCTCAAAATCTCTTCTAAGTATTTGGAGTTTTGTAGTTTTAGTTTTTTCCTTACCCTTATAGATCATTTGCAGTGTATCCCATGCCTCCTTTACTTGCATTATTGTTGCAACTCTTGGTAGTATCCTTTCATGCATTGCTTGATGAATGTAGAAAATGGATTTTGCATCCTTCTTTCTTTCCTCCTTCAAGAGATCTTTCTCTACCTGTGTGAGAGAATTATAAGTTGCTTGGTCTGCTAGTTCTGCATAGCCATTCTCAACAATCTCCCAGACATCTTGAGACTGAAATAGGGCTTTCATGGTCAATGACCAATACTCATAATTTTTACATGTGAAAATGGGTGTTTGTAGACTAGACAAAGAAGCACTAGATGTGGAAGCTATGGAAGCCATTAATGGTTGTCAAACAGAAAATTAGCAAACCCAGAGGGTTTAAACTCTAGCTCTAGTACCAAATGCAGGGAAAGGGGTAGAGACTTTAATATAAAACAAAGCATCAAACAGCAATTTGCATACAACAGTAAAAGAAACAAATGCAAAGCATTTAAATGTTGCTCATAATGCATAGATTTAAACACAGCAGAAAATAGACACAATCAAATTTATATTTCAGCTTGAAAATTATAGCAGAGCTTCAATGCTTTGTCTTTTTCCTTACACCATGTTCTTTCTTTGTTGCAAAGCTGTGTTGCTCTCTTTCTACTTCTTGCATGTTACAAAATGACAACAAAAATAGTAATAAAACTAAAAAGCTACTGTGGACAGAAAAGAGAATAAAATATTACTATTTTTACTACCTACAAAGTGTGTGAGAGTAAATAGAGAGTTAATGCATAATCATAACAAATCTCCTAAAATCTTCTCCAAAAATTTTTTCCATAAAGTTTCCTTAAATGCAGATACAAAGACTTGGTTGGAGGGAATTAGCATAATAATTAGTTGAGATTACATAGTTCTAGTAGTTTTAATGAACAAAAAGGGTAGTAACAATCTCATATATTGGAATTTCTAAGAGGATTGGCGATGTTGTTTGTTATTAGCATTTAAGCTATGATGCATAAAATTTAGATGACCCAAAGTAATATGAAATGTTCTTTTGTTCATTTGGCTTTATGGTGAATGAGTTAAAACCTAAATAGTGAAAATAAGATAATTATTCATTTATTTTTGGTAAGATGAGGTGTAACATTATTATTGATTATTTGATCATTAAATTTGATGATATATTAAAAAAACATATCTATCTTATCGTTAAAAAAATTGCGTTAAGAAAAAATTATTCTTTGATTTATTGAGAATACATGTCTTTTGTCATTTAATCTTTAAGCTATTTCATTCTTGTAGATTGTTAGATATTTTTAAATTTAAAATTAAAGTCAAAAGTTTGAGGTAATGTGATTTATTTGGCTAAAGTTATGAACTAATAAATGTTAAGAATAAAAATGCATACTCTAGCATTTCTACTTTTGTCTTCCATTATTTTTGGTCAATGCTTTAGATATATGGTTCTAGTACATAAATTGACTATTTTTGGTACATTCACTAAACCATTATCTATTCTAGAAATTATACATATTAGATTTTTTTGATCAAAATATTTCTAACAAAGCTCCCTATAATTTGATCACCTTGAACAAGATAATAATAGCAATTATGTTCATAGATAAGATTGTCACATTGGTTGTGTCCCTAGCTTTCAAATTGTGAATTCTCATATTCCAAAGCCAATATTATTTGGATTAAAACCATATGGTTCATATGTGGATGACATATTTTTTGGCAAGAAAATGTCACCCAAAAAAATTCAAGTCAATAGGTTTTAAGAAAAACTTTCCAAAATTAAAAAAAATAATAAAAAAAATTGTAATGTTTCCCATAACAAACTCAAACAAAAAAAATATCTCTTACCTACTAGCTTCCCAAGGTGAGCAAGTCATTCATCCAACAAGTTACCCTCTCATACATATAGGTCTTATTTGTTGGAGAATTCCAAGATAAGAGAGTTCAAATTTGGTAACCTTCCACAAGTGAAAATATGATCATAATAATATGTCTATCAATACAATATATGAAGAGTGTGTAAAGCCTTGCATATATAGGCAAGGATGAGGAGGTGAGAAGGTAGGAATGAAACTCTAACTACTCTCCAATGATAGGACATATACGGGTGATCCCATAATAGTGGTTTACAATTTTTGGCCAAACTTGTAGTGACCCTCCCGCAGTGACATCTTGTCTTAGTTGTTTTCAATTTGATTTTGCCTGTTAGATGTTTTTGTTCACTACGATATTATGTTGTGTATTCTCAGTTATAACGCTGACATTATGTTGTTTTTAATACCATATGGATGATACATTGACGTCCTATTTATCTGGTTGTGTTTCTGTGATGTTATTGAGAAAGACATATATCTGATATGGTTTATTAGCTTACGATTTTTCATGTGGTTGTTATGTTGAGGTGATTAGTTTGATGATACTGTGATAGATTCATTCATGATGTGGCTTATTGTTTATGACTAATGCTTATCTTTATCATGTTGTTATGATTGTATATGATTGATCTTGTTTGTTGTGTCGATGGATAAGACAATGTAGCATTACTCATTCATGAGTAACCTGCTACGTTGCAATTCTTATTCACGGTGTGTTTTCTAACATGAGTTTATATATACATGTTTTAACCTTGATGTTTTCCTGCAGACACAGGTACCGGGTAACGGCTCCACCTGCTTGTCAGGTCTGAGCGTACCCTAATTCATTATAAATATGTTGTCGGAGGTATTGACGGGTCCTTTTAAACCATCGTTCGTCTTCGAACGAGTATCTTTGTGTTACCCTGTGTAGCCCAGTTTGTCTTGTTGCGTTCATTATATTGTTTTGTGTTTGAGTATTTAATATTTATTTTATTAAATTCTTATTAATGTTTTAACCAATGTTAATGATTTAATTTATTAAGTTAAATTAAATAAGTTATTAAATTTATCATAAAGTTATTTCTTTGCAATGTTTTAATTAAAATATTATTATTGCTGATTTAATTGTGCAACTTGTATTATGTGAAATAGATTTCATTAAGGAAAGATATTTTCGAAAAAAAATAAGAATCTCTGATTGACAGTTAAAGGTTTGTTCTGATATTTTAAAGATTGAGTAAACTGAATGAGCTATTTACAATGTGAAATGAACTTTCAGTTAAGTTTTGTGATGGAAAGTGATTTGCATGAATTAATATCTTTTGGGAAAATTGGGGATTGTGCACACATTCACGGGAAGAATTTTACGGCAGCAGCTTTTTAGCAAAAATTTCAGTACAGCAATTGTTTCAGAAGATTTGTGCTATAGGATTTGTTTTGAAGCGTAATTTTGGAGCTGAGTTCATTGGAAAATTCTTCGTTGATGCGAGTGATAAGGTTTTCACGAGATACTTGAAATTTCAAGAAACCGCTTTCAGCCAATTTTCAAACCTCAAAACAGGTTTTCTTCTCGTTTTTAAATTCTTGTGCTTAAATCTATAAATATGATGTTGAATTTTGTTGTTGAGAAAGAAATCCTTCAATAAACCTGCACATGCAATAATGAAAAATTAAAGATAAATTCATAAAGTGGATAGTATCCCGAGGAAACAAAGCAAGATTTATAAAAAAACTAGTTATAGCTATTCTGTTGAATCATATTATTGTATACAAGCAAAAGAGCTATCTTCGGATTGTTATTATTCACGTAAGGTCTTTTTCTAGAAGAGTTTTGTTATAGGATTTCTTTGCTTATGCGGCTTTCACGATGAAGCGATACTTGATCTACGTATTATATTTGTTATTTTATGAATGAAGGGAATAATATATATATGGTTAGCATTTATCCATTAGCGATTGCTCCCTTATAGAATTTAAAAATACCACAAGGAGGAATAGTTGTAAAGTGCGTATATGATGACAATATAAAATCCTTGAAACTCTTCATAAAACATTTCTTTGTCATAAGATTATTATTTCACATGGATATGCTTTGCGGACTATAGAACCAAATCTTGAAGCTCTTATTGCTTAACTATACGAAGATCAATATTTTGTTTTAGATCTCTTTACTGTAGTTTGCCGTATGAATTGCTACGCAGCCATCAGTTTGATAACGTTAAATCTGTGTGCTGTTTTATCATTCTTAAACCTATTTCAACAAATCCTTTTAATACTTGTCCTACAATCATGGTGTTCCATGAGCCTAAAATTTGTAGAGGCATTTTTGTCAAGCAATTATCATGCTCTGTGTATGCTTCTTACTGTTATGTTTATGCATGGAATTTAGCGGTTACTAGGGAGGGCGTATTTCTAAGCATGCTTCTATGCGTGCTTCTATGTGTGTTACCTTTGGAGAGAGGCTTAGTGTTTTGTGGCTGCACCTATTGGCTTGAATAGTCGAATTCCTTCAAAGGGTTTCTTGTTAGAAAATCAGAATTATACATTATCTGATGTTGGCTATTTACAAAGCGCTTTTGGCTGAAGCTAGGAATTAGAGAGAGTTTGATCAGTATTTATAAATATATATATTTTTTGACTTAGTTATAGAATTTTATACCAGAGGGAAGATTTCTGATTTTATACCATAGATCTCCCTGTTAGAGATTGTGCATAGTCTCCTAGTGAATCTTGCTGTATAAACTTTGAATAGAAGACTAAACTGGAATCAAAGTCTTTAGCTTCTGATATCTCCTCTGTGCATGACGTTTCTCTCTCTACCAATGCTCATGGCAGGAGTATTAGTTAAATTTCAAGAATTTGGATTTCTCTTTAAGCCGTATTTGTTAAAGTTATTGCTTCCTGAGATTGTGCGCTGATCCCTCAAGGTCTTAATTTATGTCTTTTAAACCCAATTTTATCCTTTCCTGCTCTGGCGTTGGGTATGATGTCTTTCTCTTATGGACGTCTACTGAATATTTTGTTTTCCAGCGTGTATGTCTGCTGCTATGGCATGAGTTTCTGTTTGATTTGAAATTGAGGTTATGGCGTCCACCAGATTACTGTAGAAAAATATAATCCCTGTTCGATATTGAAATATTCTCTGAGTTTATCATGTCTTTGGCTATTTACACTATGCTATTTACACTCCATGCAATGGAATATTATCTGTCAGAAGGCGTGCGTGTCTCTGAACTAAACTACAGAAATGCCATTACTTTCGTGAATGTAGTTGGTATGCGTAGGAAACACCTCATCTATTATTCTCCCTGTGCTAATCTAAATCACTTCTTGTCTGATATATTTTTACTTAAGACCCTTAGATTATCAGCTGCATGCTTCCAATTAGATCTTTCTGCCTGAGGTTGTGCGTAGCATCCTTCCAATGATTCTTGTTGGGAAATCTTGATCAAAAGAATTTACTTAAAATAATGTATGTTGCTATTAAATCCTTCATCCATGGCGTTTTCTTCTATGCCAAAGCAAATGGCAGAAATAGTTATTAATCTTCTGATGTATTTTGTTATCTTCCTGAGCCAAATTCTATAACCTGTAACAAATCTTGCCAGGAAATTTGTGCGCAATCTGTAGTTAGTATTAGGAAGTTAATTTTAAGAGAAACTATTGTGATGCCGTTACTTTCAGTCATATCATTTGGCGTTCAGTATTGGTTTAATTTGCACTTGTATGTACTTTATATATATATATATCCACGCATTAAAAGTTAATGTGTTATTGAGTTTAAAGCATCATGCTGGAGTAAGCTATAAAGGATATCTGTGCATGGCAACCTAAGTTAGCTCTTACGGTGGTGACATTTATTTAAAATTATTACTCATAGCTTTTGTGCGAACTCTCTCTCTTTGCATGCATTATTCGGTGGCAATCCTTTAGTCAGAAATCATATTAATAGATTTATCTAATGTTAGATATTTAATATGCACAAGTGATAGTTGAGTATAAGATTAAGAACGAGAAAAGAGGAAAGGTTAGAAAACTCAATTTGTGAATTATATTGTTTCTTTTATTGTCAAGGTAATCAAATTATAAAATATAAGGAAATTTATAATGTTCTTATGTTAAAATGTTAGTTACTTTTTAGTTAATAAGTTCTTTAAAGAGTTGATTTAAACATAAGATTCCTAGACTGCGAAAGATACTTTTTGTTTATTTATTTAATTAATAAATTTTATCATAGGAATTAAGTGATTTTTAAAAAAAATAGAGAAGCTCTTATTATTTGTATTGAATAATAATAATAGTTGAAATAGGAAATTGTAAGACGTTCTATAATGTCAATAGATTGTTATTTTTGAACTCTTAATTCATGAAGATTAAATGAGTGTATTTGATGAGATATGTACATATTGTGGGAGTGAACATGTAGTGTTATTGAGTTTTTGATTTGTTCTTCTTTAAAGGCAAGAGAAGTGAAAATGGTATTGTTATGTGTAATACATATTGATCACTTTTGCTCGATTACAAGTATTTTTACTTGGGGGTATAGCTTTGTATCATTTTGTGGTCTTTTGAAGTGACATCCTAGAGATTGTGATTGCCTCTAGTGAAGGACGTAAACATTATGGTTTTGATTTTTGTGTTGGATAGCTACCCCTAGATTGATTTTTATGTTGAGTCATGTTATAGAAGAGTGGCTTGCGGTAGGGGCCAAAATCCGGAAGTGATTGTCTGGGTAACCTATCGTAGGTGTGTTAATTCAGTGAAAACCTAACTAATGAATTATGGGTTGGGAAGTTATAAACATTCATTCAGATAAAAGTGTGCCTCGCCTATTGTCTTAACACTCGTTCAGGTTGAGAAAAGGTTGAGAAGGCCTGGAATGGCAAGTCATCATCTTGTCCTCTTGAAAGATGAAGTGACTCCACATTGGTCTGCATAGGGGCCGGGAATCGGTAGAGGCTACCAGGGTAACTCTTGGAGAGAGGGCCGGTAGTCTAGGAAGATTCACCAGGGTAACCTATCCCGACAATGTGATGACACTCTTAGTCTATATCATGATGGTATTCTTTGAGTTCAGATTTATTTTGATGTGTTGTGTTACTGAATTTTTATCTGCTACGATTGTTAACGTTATGTCGTGATGTAATTTGTAAACCCTGTAAATGTTATGTTCTGTCTTCTTTGCTTGTGGACCTGTCATTTATCTCCTAGCACTGAGGGAGTGGACCTTTTTGGTTCCACGTGGTCGGGAGGAAACTGTGCTCTATCTTCCTTATATTTTCATGCAGATGATCCAAACTTGCAGCTAGTTCCAGTTACTTCTTTGTTCGTGACTGATGATGCAGAGCTTGTTCATGGATAATTGTGCCAGATGTTAAATAAACACTTTATGCTTTGTAAAAGATACCTCTTATATAAGAGTGTTTATATTGTACCATCTTTGGATGTAATGATTTATTAAAATCTCTCTTGTTGTAAACTGAACCTTTGGATTCTCGAATATAATAAGTCTTGCAAACTAAATCATTCTTGGCATTAAATTTGTATTATGTTTATGTTAATGAGTTGAGTTAATGTGTAAGGTTTAAGTAACGTCGTCTTGGAAACCTTATGGCAATTGTGTAAGTTAAATATCTTTAAAAAAAAAAATTGTTCGATTAACTTTACTCTTTACACTTTGTTATAACGGTAACCAAGGTGGGGCGTTACAGATGGTATCAGAGCACTAGGTTCTAACACTGGGTACTCTGGATATTAGTAAGCCCATTATGTTGTCCTAGGTGTTAGACTCTATAGTTCGTATTATCCTATTGTCTTTTACGTTTTGTAACTGAGACATGTCAGAGATCACTCCGCACCACTAGAAAACTACTGTTGTTATAGCCTGAAAAGTTCTCTCCTTCCTCGTTAGGTGGCTAGTGTCTAGTCACGCAGTGTCGTATTGTACAGTTTTGAAGATTTTGAACTTTCTTTGTGATTATTGATGACTGTATGTTAATTTTAAAGGTCGACACCTTGTTTATATTTGGTTGTGATAGTTTAGCCACACTTTATGATCTCGTTTACTTGTGACCCTTGTGGTTACACTTGATTTAATGTTGACATTGTGCACATTTCTTGATTTAATGTTGAAATTGAATTTCTTTTAATGATTATTTATGACTTTAGTGGCTAAATGATTTTATCTTTATCGTTTTCAATGTCGGCCATAAGTTGTATTGTGAATTATCTCCAAGGATGTAGGATACTGACTTGGAGAGTGTATACGAGGAAGTAGACTTAGGGAACTATAGGGTAGGCATATATGAAGGATATTTATATTAGTTATGGATATAGTATTTAGATTTTGAGATTCGTTTTCTTACTCTCGCTTCATATCTGAGACTTGTTCTACATGGTGTTGTGTAGGATCATGCCACCTAGGCAAAGTTGTGTTAGAGGTCGTGGTTCTGGCCGTGGAGGTAGACACAGTGGTGGTCAGCAGGATCCACTTTCCCATGATCAAGTGGGACATTTGCAACCACACTTAGTGCCAGAATGTAAATGGGAAATAATTTCATTGGATCTCATCATTGGGTTGCCTAATTCTTCACGACAACATGATGCCATTTTGGTAACAATGGATAGGATGACGAAACTAGTACATTTCTCCCCTATTTGTTCATCTTATAGTGCCTTGTCCATTGCTAGAATATTCATGGAAGATATAGTGAAATTACATGGGATTCCTTGTCAGATCATTTCTGGTAGAGATCCTGTATTCACCTCGACTTATTGGACATCAATGCAACAAGCCTTGGGGACGCAATTGAACGATAGTTCAGCATATTACCCCGAGACTGATGGACAGACTGATAGGGTCAACCAGATCCTTGAAGAAATGATACGCATGTATGTCATGGACCAGCAGACACGATGGGAAGATTATCTCCATTTAATGGAGTTTACTTATAATAACACTCATCTGAGTTCGATTGGTATGCCTCCTTTCCAGGCATTATATGGACAACCATGTCGTACTCCCTTTAGATTGAATCAATTAGAAGATAATTTATTGGGTACTGAGATGCTTTGAGAGATGGAACAGCAGGTTGATTGCATCAAAGAACATTTGGTAGCAGCTCTGGACAGATAGAAAAAGAATGTAGGTGCACATTGAGTGGATCACCAGTTTGTAGTTGCAGACCAAGTTCTTTTACGAGTGCGTCCACAGAAGAGTCCAATCCAATATGGAAAGGGTTCTAAACTTGTACCTCACTTTATTGGTCCATTCGAGATTCTTGAGAAGATTGGGCCAGCAGCATATCGTCTTGCATTGCCACCTAGCCCCTCACGCATTCATGACGTTTTTCATGTATCTATTCTTAGAACTTATCATCCAAATGTTTCACATGTGCTCGATTGGGATATATTACTAGTAGAGGATGGGCAACTGGTTTTGAAGCCTGTGGGCATTCTTCAGCACAGGAGGCTTGGTCTTAGAGGTCGTGACGTTGATCAGGTGAGGGTCCAATGGGATCCTAGCGACGAGGCTTCAGCTACTTGGGAGGATGTGACACGTATGCATGAGCTATATCCATATTTATTTGCAGGCTTCCAGGAGTAAGCCTTATCCTAGGGGGGGAGGATGTAATGACCCTCCCACTGTGACATCCTGTTTTAGTTTGTTTTTGGTTTGACTGATAGATGCTTTAGTTCACTACGATAATATGTTGTGTATTCTTACTTATAACTCTGGCATTATGTTGTTTTTATACTCTATGGATGATACATTGACGTCCTATTTATCTGGTTGTGTTTCTGTGATGTTACTGAGATAGACATATATTTGATATGGTTTATTAGCTTACGATTTTTCATGTGGTTGTTATGTTGAGGTGATTAGTTTGATGATACTGTGATAGATTCATTCATGATGTGGCTTATTGTTTATGACTAATGCTTATCTTTATCATGTTGTTAGGATTGTATATGATTGATCTTGTTTGTTGTGTCGGTGGATAAGACAATGTAGCATTACTCATTCATGAGTACCCTGCTACGTTGCAATTCTTATTCACGGTGTGTTTTCTAACATGAGTTTATATATATGCATGTTTTAACCTTGATGTTTTCCTGCAGACACAGGTACCGGGTAACGGCTCCACTTGCTTGTCAGGTCTGAGTGTACCCTAATTCATTATAAATATGTTGTCAGAGGTATTGACAGGTCCTTTTAAACCATCGTTCGTCTTCGAACGAGTATCTTTGTGTTACCCTATGTAGCCCAGTTTGTCTTGTTGCGTTCATTATATTGTTTTGTGTTTGAGTATTTAATATTTATTTTATTAAATGCTTATTAATGTTTTAACCAATGTTAATGATTTAATTTATTAAGTTAAATTAAATAAGTTATTAAATTTATCATAAAGTTATTTCTTTGCAATGTTTTAATTAAAATATTATTATTGCTGATTTAATTGTGCAACTTGTATTATGTGAAATAGATTTCATTAAGGAAAGATATTTTCAAAAAAAAAAAAAAAAATAAGAATCTCTGATTGACAGTTAAAGGTTTGTTCTAATATTTTAAAGAATGAGTTGAACTGAATGAGCTCTTTACAATGCAAAATGAACGTTCAGTTAAGTTTTGTGGTTGAAAGTGATTTGCATGAATTTATATCTTTTAAAAAAAATTGGGGAGTGTGCATACATTCACGGGAAGAATTTTACGGCAGCAACTTTTTAGCAAAATTTCAGTACAGCAATTGTTTCAGAAGATTTGTTCTTTAGGATTTGTTTTGAAGTGTAATTTGAAGCTGAGTTCATTGGCAAATTCTTCATTGAAGTCTGGTGATAGGTTTTCACGAGCTAACAGAAATTTCAAGAAACCGCTTTCAGCCAATTTTCAAACCTCAAAACAGGTTTTCTTCTCGTTTTTAAATTCTTGAGCTTAAATCTGTAAATATGATGTTGAATTTTGTTGTTGAGAAAGAAATCCTTCAATAAACCTGCACATGCAATAATGAAAAAGATTAAGATAAATTCATAAGAGTGGATAGTATTGAAGCAAAACAAAGATTTATAAAAAAAAAACCTTACTGAATTATAGCTATTCTCAGCAGATCATATTATTATTACAAGCAAGAGCTATCATCGGATTGTTATTCTTTTGTGGAGTCTTTTCTAGAGTTTCTTATAGGAATTTACTGCGCAGCTTGCCTGATGAAACGATATGATCTCTGTATTATATTTGTTATGAATGAAAGGGAATAATATATATATGGTTAACATTTATCCATTCGCCAGAGTTACTCCCTTATAGAATTTAAAATACAAGGAGGAATAGTTGTAAATTTTGTATATCGATGACAATATAAAAATCTACTGAAAACTCTTCATAAAACATTTCTTTGTCATAAGATTATTATTTCCTGTGGATGTGCACCTGCAGACTATCTAAACCAAATCTCGAAGCTCTTATTGTAACTATACCTGAAGATCAATATTTTGTTTTAGATCTCTTTACTGTAGTTTGCCGTATGAATTGCTACGCAGCCATCAGTTTGATAACGTTAAATCTGTGTGCTGTTTTATCATTCTTAAACCTATTTCAACAAATCCTTTTAATACTTGTCCTACAATCATGGTGTTCCATGAGCCTAAAATTTGTAGAGGCATTTTTGTCAAGCAATTATCATGCTCTGTGTATGCTTCTTACTGTTATGTTTATGCATGGAATTTAGCGGTTACTAGGGAGGGCGTATTTCTAAGCATGCTTCTATGCGTGCTTCTATGTGTGTTACCTTTGGAGAGAGGCTTAGTGTTTTGTGGCTGCACCTATTGGCTTGAATAGTCGAATTCCTTCAAAGGGTTTCTTGTTAGAAAATCAGAATTATACATTATCTGATGTTGGCTATTTACAAAGCGCTTTTGGCTGAAGCTAGGAATTAGAGAGAGTTTGATCAGTATTTATAAATATATATATTTTTTGACTTAGTTATAGAATTTTATACCAGAGGGAAGATTTCTGATTTTATACCATAGATCTCCCTGTTAGAGATTGTGCATAGTCTCCTAGTGAATCTTGCTGTATAAACTTTGAATAGAAGACTAAACTGGAATCAAAGTCTTTAGCTTCTGATATCTCCTCTGTGCATGACGTTTCTCTCTCTACCAATGCTCATGGCAGGAGTATTAGTTAAATTTCAAGAATTTGGATTTCTCTTTAAGCCGTATTTGTTAAAGTTATTGCTTCCTGAGATTGTGCGCTGATCCCTCAAGGTCTTAATTTATGTCTTTTAAACCCAATTTTATCCTTTCCTGCTCTGGCGTTGGGTATGATGTCTTTCTCTTATGGACGTCTACTGAATATTTTGTTTTCCAGCGTGTATGTCTGCTGCTATGGCATGAGTTTCTGTTTGATTTGAAATTGAGGTTATGGCGTCCACCAGATTACTGTAGAAAAATATAATCCCTGTTCGATATTGAAATATTCTCTGAGTTTATCATGTCTTTGGCTATTTACACTATGCTATTTACACTCCATGCAATGGAATATTATATGTCAGAAGGCGTGCGTGTCTCTGAACTAAACTACAGAAATGCCATTACTTTCGTGAATGTAGTTGGTATGCGTAGGAAACACCTCATCTATTATTCTCCCTGTGCTAATCTAAATCACTTCTTGTCTGATATATTTTTACTTAAGACCCTTAGATTATCAGCTGCATGCTTCCAATTAGATCTTTCTGCCTGAGGTTGTGCGTAGCATCCTTCCAATGATTCTTGTTGGGAAATCTTGATCAAAAGAATTTACTTAAAATAATGTATGTTGCTATTAAATCCTTCATCCATGGCGTTTTCTTCTATGCCAAAGCAAATGGCAGAAATAGTTATTAATCTTCTGATGTATTTTGTTATCTTCCTGAGCCAAATTCTATAACCTGTAACAAATCTTGCCAGGAAATTTGTGCGCAATCTGTAGTTAGTATTAGGAAGTTAATTTTAAGAGAAACTACTGTGATGCCGTTACTTTCAGTCATATCATTTGGCGTTCAGTATTGGTTTAATTTGCACTTGTATGTACTTTATATATATATCCACGCATTAAAAGTTAATATGTTATTGAGTTTAAAGCATCATGCTGGAGTAAGCTATAAAGGATATCTGTGCATGGCAACCTAAGTTAGCTCTTACGGTGGTGACATTTATTTAAAATTATTACTCATAGATTTTGTGCGAACTCTCTCTCTCTTTGCATGCATTATTCGGTGGCAATTCTTTAGTCAGAAATCATATTAATAGATTTATCTAATGTTAGATATTTAATATGCACATGTGATAGTTAAGTATAAGATTAAGAACGAGAAAAGAGGAAAGGTTAGAAAACTCAATTTGTGAATTATATTGTTTCTTTTATTGTCAAGGTAATCAAATTATAAAATATAAGGAAATTTATAATGTTCTTATGTTAAAATGTTAGTTACTTTTTAGTTAATAAGTTCTTTAAAGAGTTGATTTAAACATAAGATTCCTAGACTGCGAAAGATACTTTTTGTTTATTTATTTAATTAATAAATTTTATCATAGGAATTAAGTGATTTTTAAAAAAAATAGAGAAGCTCTTATTATTTGTATTGAATAATAATAATAGTTGAAATAGGAAATTGTAAGACGTTCTATAATGTCAATAGATTGTTATTTTTGAACTCTTAATTCATGAAGATTAAATGAGTGTATTTGATGAGATATGTACATATTGTGGGAGTGAACATGTAGTGTTATTGAGTTTTTGATTTGTTCTTCTTTAAAGGCAAGAGAAGTGAAAATGGTATTGTTATGTGTAATACATATTGATCACTTTTGCTCGATTACAAGTATTTTTACTTGGGGGTATAGCTTTGTATCATTTTGTGGTCTTTTGAAGTGACATCCTAGAGATTGTGATTGCCTCTAGTGAAGGACGTAAACATTATGGTTTTGATTTTTGTGTTGGATAGCTACCCCTAGATTGATTTTTATGTTGAGTCATGTTATAGAAGAGTGGCTTGCGGTAGGGGCCAAAATCCGGAAGTGATTGTCTGGGTAACCTATCGTAGGTGTGTTAATTCAGTGAAAACCTAACTAATGAATTATGGGTTGGGAAGTTATAAACATTCATTCAGATAAAAGTGTGCCTCGCCTATTGTCTTAACACTCGTTCAGGTTGAGAAAAGGTTGAGAAGGCCTGGAATGGCAAGTCATCATCTTGTCCTCTTGAAAGATGAAGTGACTCCACATTGGTCTGCATAGGGGCCGGGAATCGGTAGAGGCTACCAGGGTAACTCTTGGAGAGAGGGCCGGTAGTCTAGGAAGATTCACCAGGGTAACCTATCCCGACAATGTGATGACACTCTTAGTCTATATCATGATGGTATTCTTTGAGTTCAGATTTATTTTGATGTGTTGTGTTACTGAAGTTTTATCTGCTACGATTATTAACGTTATGTCGTGATGTAATTTGTAAACCCCGTAAATGTTATGTTCTGTCTTCTTTGCTTGTGGACCTGTCATTTATCTCCTAGCACGGAGGGAGTGGACCTTTTGGTTCCACGTGGTCGGGAGGAAACCGTGCTCTATCTTCCTTATATTTTCATGCAGATGATCCAAACTTGCAGCTAGTTCCAGTTACTTCTTTGTTCGTGACTGATGATGCAGAGCTTGTTCGTGGATAATTGTGCCAGATGTTAAATAAACACTTTATGCTTTGTAAAAGATACCTCTTGTATAAGAGTGTTTATATTGTACCATCTTTGGATGTAATGATTTATTAAAATCTCTCTTGTTGTAAACTGAACCTTTGGATTCTCGAATATAATAAGTCTTGCAAACTAAATCATTCTTGGCATTAAATTTGTATTATGTTTATGTTAATGAGTTGAGTTAATGTGTAAGGTTTAAGTAACGTCGTCTTGGAAACCTTATGGCAATTGTGTAAGTTAAATATCTTTAAAAAAAAAAAATTGTTCGATTAACTTTACTCTTTACACTTTGTTATAACGGTAACCAAGGCGGGGCGTTACAGAACTAGACACTGAAATTATTATTTTTAACTAAATCTTCACATTCAGGCACCTATAGTGGCTAAACCGTGAGGAATTTGAAGATGGTGCAAACTAGAGTCTCATCAAAAAAAATTTCTAGATTCTAAAAATATTTTTTTCAAAATTTTTGGAATCAAATTACACTTCTTTTTCCATCTCCCACGAAAATTGATTTTTTTCAGAAAACAACATTTTTAAAAAGTGATGCACACTTTATAACGCATAACTTCTTTTCCATGAAGGATAAAATTCTAATTCTTTCAAATTTAGATTTTAACTCTAATATCTAGTGCTTCCACTTGGTTAGATATTTTTTATTAAATATTTTTTCCTTAATCAAGTTTCAAAGTCAAAAAATTACAATTCGGATAATGCCCAGTATAACACGTAACTTTTTTTGTATATGTCAAAATTTTTATTTTTATTTTGTTGGATCAACGACTTCAATATTTGGTGCAATCATATTTTTCAATTTTTTTTGATAATCTTCTATTTTTTCACATGTGAGGAACAAATAAATTCATTTTCGATGAAAAACCTCTGTTTAATAAAACTTAAAAAACAAATACATAACAAAACCAAAACATATTAAAATTATATTCATTGGATAGCTTGTTCTAAGGAATACCATAATCATTTGAAATAAATTTTAAATGAATTCATTTGATCCCCCAAAAGCTAAATCAAAAGTGATTTTTTATCACATTTTGATAGGTGTAAAGGAGATGCATTTATAGGTATGGTTTAAAACTAGCAGGTTCTATCCAAGGGGGTTTGATCTAAGGTGATTTGATCAAGCCCTCTTCAATTGGAATCCTTAAAATGGAACTTTTTAAGGCTTAAATCATTATATTTTCTAAAAATATGTGATTTCAGCTAAAATTCGTTCCTCTCAGGAATTGTAAACCACTATTGTGACAGCACCCATACCAACATCCTAAAGCTAAGGTACCCTCTAGAGACAAGTGTGAAAGTGTCAATAGGTTTCTCAAGTCATCAGGACAAATGTCTCAACCATATGAAGTGATAAAAAAGAAAAACAAGCCTAAATAAACTTAAGCTAGGTGTGAATAGGTCCATCCTAGAAAGGTGATTAGCTAACTAGGTATGATAATGAATCTATTTACACTAACACCTCTCTTAAGTGCAACTTAAGGGGTAATGTTGCACTAATGATGAGTCTTGGCTACAAAACCATGTTAGGTAATCATGTATAAATTTCTCATGTAATGTGGAGTAAAGGAGAAAATCCTAGTGGGTGTAATGACAAAAAATGTATCCCTCTATATTTTCACACTTGTTTGATCCCTCCTTATTAAATTAAGCTTAATGTTGCCTTGATTTAGTGTTGTAATGTGTTTAACACATTCACATTAGGTCTTGGGCCCTTGTAAACTAAGTAGACCTAATTGTGCCTTATTTAGGGTGTTGTAAAGTGTACCTTTACACTTTCACACTAATCTAGGGTATTATTAATTATAGGTCTTCTTTATGCCTTAATTAGCCTTATTTTGCATCCACAAGCCTTAATTAATGTATCTTTCTGAGGATATTCCCAACATAAACCAACATCCAATCATAATTCATGTGTTTTTGGATTGTATGGCCCAGATTTAGTGATCTAGGACTCATACGCCACCTTGGGAATATGGGTCCCACCTAGGTTTCAAGGCCTTAATCTAGATTTCACAATGAGCTAAGAATTTCCTGAAAAATGTGTCCCAAGCTTAGCCTAACGGGACTCATACGCCACCTTGGGAATATGGGTCCTACCTAGGTTTTGAGGCCTTAATCTAGATTTCACAATGAACTAAGCATTTCTTGAAAAATGTGTCCCAAGCTTAGCCTAATGGGACTCATACACCACAACTAGTGTATAAGTCTCGCTTATCTTAGTCCTAATTTAAATTCAAATTCTTGGTAGAATTTTATTCTCCTAGATCTAATGTTGGCTAGTAGTGTTGCAATTTTGAGAAATTTGGTATAAACAAGTATAAATACAAGGTTATTTCACATATTCTCTCCTAGCAAGTTGAATAAGCATCCTTATAGAAAATTAGTGATTACATGAGTTTACAAGAGCATTCAAGAGCCTTCAAGAGTTGATTATCGAGTGTTTTGGAGTATTATTGAAGTATCAAGCATCATGTCAAATTCATTATGCATCATGTTTGTTTTTGAGCTAACATTTGTGATGTAAGATTTCATGATTCAAGCAAGCATTCAATTCAAGATCCATATCATTGAAGCAAGTGTCAAGATCTACATCCATTGGAGCCATTTCATACATGTTTGCAGCACTTTATTCCTAGGGTTTGGTGAGTTGCAATCTAGTATTTTGTTCATTCATCATTCCTCCTTTCTATTTCATTTCATTTCAAGGTTTGAAGTCTTACCAAAATAGGGTTTGACCAAGGAAAACCCCTCTCCACTAACAAAACAACATTTTTCCCTCTCTTTAGTGTGTGATTTATAGATCTAGGTTGAACAGCCTCTAAGGAGCAAGATTAGAGAAGAGTTGTCAAGTGTGCATATTTGTCAAAGTTGTCACCTTGTTTACAAGACCATAAAAGGGCACCTACATAGTAGAATTTAGCAGTTTAGATCTAGAAATTGGGTTGAGAAGAAAGAGCAAAGATTGAAGAGCGGATTCAGGTTTCGAGGCCTTAATCTAGATTTCACAATGAACTAAGAATTTCTTGAAAAATGTGTCCCAAACTTAGCCTAATGGGACTCATATGCCACCTTGGGAATATGGGTCCTACCTAGGTTTTGAGGCCTTAATCTAGATTTCACAATGAACTAAGCATTTATTGAAAAATGTGTCCCAAGCTTAGCCTAATGGGACTCACATGCCACAACTGTTGTATAAGTCCTGCTTAGGTTAGACCTAATTTAAATTCAAATTCTTGGCAGAATTTTATTCTCCTAGATCTAATGTTGGCTAGTAGTGTTGTAATTTTGAGAAATTTGGCATAAACAAGTATAAATACAAGGTTATTTCACATATTTTCTCCTAGCAAGTTGCATAAGCATCCTTATAGATAATTAGTGATTACATGAGTTTACAAGATCATTCAAGAGCCTTCAAGAGTTGATTATCGAGTGTTTTGGAGTATTATTGAAGTATCAAGCATCATGTAAAAGTCATCATGCATCATGTTTGTTTTTGAGCTAACATTTGTGATGTAGGATTTCATGATTCAAGCAAGCATTCAATTCAAGATCCATATCATTGAAGAGCAAGTGTCAAGATCTACATCCATTGGAGCCATTTCATACATTTTTGCAGCATTTTATTCCTAGGGTTTGGTGAGTTGCAACCTAGTATTTTGTTCATTCATCATTCCTCCTTTCTATTTCATTTCATTTCAAGGTTTGTAATCTTACCAAAATAGGGTTTGACCAAGGAAAACCCCTCTCCACTAAAAAAAAACATTTTTCCCTCTCTTTAGTGTGTGATTTATAGATCTAGGTTGAAGACCCTCTAAGGAGCAAGATTAGAGAAGAGTTGTCAAGTGTGCAAAGTTTTCAAAGTTGTCACCTTGTTTACAAGACCATAAAAGGACACCTACATAGTAGAATTTAATAGTTCAAATCTAGAAACCGAGTTGAGAAGATAGAGCAGAGATTGAAGAGCGGATTCAGGTTTTTGGCGTATGAGTCTTAGTACAGTAATTTTTGCTAATTTCAATAGTTCCAGACTTGTCATTGCTAGATTTTTGTTCCTAGGTCCCAAAACCCTAATTTTGGACTAAATCACCCAGTCTAGCGTATGAGTCCTAGTGTGCATTAAATTCAGTATTTTCAACATCTTAGACCTTGTTTCAAGTTGCTATAGGTTTTCAAGTGCACCTCTCTGATTTCTCAGTTTCTTATTCTATTTTACATTCATTTCTAGGTCATTTATTATAGTCTTGCATATCATTAAGTTTCATAATTAGGTTTTGCATGTTACTTGTCTTTCCAAACCCTAGTTTTGTTGTGAACCCCTTTTTAGCCTTTAATCATACCCTAGGACAACCTTTAGCATATCTCTCTCTCTCTCATTCTATCATTGGATTGAGATATCTAGGGTTTCCTTGAATGAAAAAATAGTGAAATAGGACCATATCCTTGTGCTCCATCTCCTAAAAGGTGGGGCACCCTATTTTCGTTGTTACATTTTAGTGAACCTGACTTGAAGAACATCTTATGTATGATTTGGAGTGTATCATAATCCTAGATCTAGCTTGCATTAACATTACATTAGGTTTTGCATTAGTTAATTGACATCTAGGGTTTCTAAATCTTGCATTAGTGAAAGTGCATATAGGTTGCATTTTTTTACCTCTTGCATCATTAAATTTCATCTAAAATTTGTATTTGCACTTAGTGTAGACATCATCCAAAATAGAAAGCATAACATTCACACAAAATTTTTTGAAAATGGTGCACAAACCCTAATCTGGGACTCATATGCCCCTTTGGGTGATTTAGTCCCAGTACAGGTGGTTTTTCTTGATTTTGGGGTATTTTGTGGTGACTTTTATTTAACATTTAGATCCCTAAAAAAATCTAATTGGGACTCATACACCCCTCTGAGCAATTTAATCCCATTTCAAATTTTAAACTACATTTTCTAGCATTAAAAACTTGGTTTTTGTCTTTTTATTTCTTGCACTATTAGTTTTTTTTCCATTTGAAAAGTTTTTGTTACATTCATTTCACTACATCTAGCTTATCTTCAGTTCATTTCATCTTGCATTTCATTGATTACCCCTTATATGATCTTTTCCACTTGGTGTCCTATTTTTAATACTATAGTGAGATGAAGTTCAAGACTCATGTCATCCCACAATAGCACAATCATCATGGAACTTGGGTTATCTAGCTCTTTCACTACTAGTGTTGACACTAGTTCACTAGGTATGGACCATACCCTTAACAACTCTTTTCCTTCATGTAGTGTGACAAATGTTGAGATAATGGTTGCTAGTATTCCACAAGAAAACATAATCTGAATCCATGAAGACTTAGAAAACCTACAAAATCAAGTAAGTACTAAAAACATTTCAACCATTGCTATCCCTACTATAGATAACATACAATGCATGATTGAAACTAAAGGAGTTGAAATTGCGTATAACCTATGTCATATTTTTGGTAAATTTACTAATGTTTCTCAACCTTAAAACAATGTCCAAATCCAAGGAGGAACCCAAATTCCTCCTCTCACAACTATTGCCTCTATTCCTACCTATACCAACTCTCAAGTTACAACAACAATGCAACCTACTAGTAATGTTACTCCTACCTTGGGTATTTCCACTAGTATCTCTAGTACCTTTGTGGCATCGCATGTCATATCTCCTACCACTTTACCTCCCATAAGCATTCCACTCATTTTTCCTTCGAACACATATACACCTTCACCATATTCACCTCCATTTCAAAATTCAAACAATGATGTCATCATAAATCAACTTCTACAAATTATTTCATCCCTCCAAAAGAAAATTTCCACCACAAACCAAAATCAAAATGGCCAACCTACATACTACATCAAAAGCAATCCCTTATCCCTGGAGATATTGAGAATGGTGATACCACAAGGTCTAGAGATTCCTAGATTCAAGAAATATGGGGGGAAAGGAGATCCTTCTAACCATGTTTCTACTTATACTGCATTATGTAGTGACTTTTTCCTTCAGGATAAGATCTTGGATAAGTTTTTCCCTAGGTCCTTGAAAGATACCACTTTATAATGGTTTTCCTCGTTACCGAACAACTCAATTTGTTCATGTAATGAACTTTTTGAGGCTTTATAAACTATTTCCAATTGCACATGACTCCTAAAATGACCTTAGCTGATTTGATGAGATGTAAGCAAAAAGATGATGAAAAATTTATTGACTTCATTTCATGATACCAATCACTTTTTTCCCAAATCGACGTAAAGATCCCTGATCCTCACCTTCAATGGATGCTCATTGAGAACTTGAAAAATAAGATACAAGATAAGCTTACCATGATGAAGTTTCCTTCCTTAATACACTTATGTACTGCCCTTCATGATTATCAAAACAAGGTTAGTAGTCGTGACACAAAATCCACCTGTAGTCAAGCTAAGAAGTCCAAGTCTACCAACCAAAACAATTACCAACCTTTTAGGAAACACAATAAAGGCTTCCTTCAACTTAATCCCACTCAATAGGTAACTCAACATGTTGATTCCCAAGTGGTTTCTATAAGTAAAATAACTCCTTTTGCATTTGGGGATCCGGCCAGGTAATTCACTGAGCCCTTACCCAATACCCTTCATAATACAATGTAACAACTTCTATAATAGAAAATGATCACCTTGCCTCTAGTTAAAACTCTTGAACCTAATAATCCCTTACCTATGAATTTTAGATCGAATGCTTACTACCATTATCACTGACAAAATGGACATGACGTGAAACATTGTAAGCGTCATAAACATCTTGTGCAAGACCTCATTGATTCTGGTCAACTTTTAGTTGGAGGTGTTAAAGATCAGTGAAATAATTCTGTTGCCCCTCCCAACCAAGACTTGAAAATATTTACCAACCCTATGCCTAATCATAATATTTCATTTTTCAAATCTAGTGAAACTACAAAGAATGTTGTGATGAATGTTGACACAGATGATGAGAACATGGATACAATTCAACAAAGTCTTATGGATACTATTGAACAAGGTCCTATGGATACTATTGAAAAAGGTTTGATTATGTTGATCAAAACTCAACCTTGTAAGGGATGAACTACAAAGCCTCTAGACATTTCTCTCTCATCTAAAGAAGTTATTAGAAATGCACCTAGTGGTCTTCTTTACATAGCCGGTTGAATCAATGATAAGCCCACTAATGGGATATTAATTGATCCCGTCTATGGAGAGAATATGATCACTAAGGAATTATTACGCGTGCATGAACTCTATCAAGAAACATATGATAAAATGAAAGCATGGATAAAGAGGCATAATTAGATGTCTCATTCTCCATCATTCAACATTAGATCAATTATGTGTGAAGCTTGGTTACCTATGGCTATGCTCCATGGAATTCATCCCATTGGTCATGCATAAATGCTTAAATTTTCCCTTTGACAATGAAATTTTCACTATACACCATAGTGGCTTTAACCCTTTTTCTTCCTATGGAAACTTTTCATTAGATTTATTTTGTCCTGAGCCTATGGAACCTATTCAACCTCAAGAATAATTCTTTTTAAAATCCTATCAAAAAATTTAGGTGAAATATATAGAAAAAATATCCCTTACAAACATGCCTCAACCTATGATTAAGCCTACTATCCTTGAAAAAACCATGATTGAACCAAAAGACATTCCAAACAGCTAAGATCAACCTAAGAAAGATGCTTCACCTATCTCCTATTAAAGTCCAAGAGATAACGAAAACAATCCTATCACACCTCCTAAGATAAAACAAGTTTACAAAGCTAATGTAAAAGCGGTTGAACAACATCCCATAGTTCCTTCCATTCCTCCCCTTAGGGAAGAAAAGAAGCCTATGGTTGACAAACCCACTCCTACACAATGCAACTTGACAATCGTACTAAAAGAAATAGAAATCCTAGAGAGCGTAGGCATAGATGTCATGCCCTTGATCGAAGGTTAAATAAAGAAAACAACAAAGAAAAGAAAAATCCAAACCTAATTGAAGAAATGCATGATGAGTCTCCCTCACTGCAACAAAAAGATCCTATACCACAACTGCAACAGAAGTTGGACCCTTCTTTGGGCATTATCATTCAACCTCCCATTGTGATTAACTTGGATGACAATGATGAGGTTGCTAAAATCGATGAAGAAGTGCATAATGAATTAAACTCATTATTTTCCTCTTCTATGAGATTTAACGAAAATTCTCCTAAGAAGAGCATTAAACTTGGTAATGACCCTAGATTATCACTTTTTATTGTCCCTTTGGCTATTTGTTATCCTTTTGTATGTACGATGAACACAATTGGGATGCAGACAACTTGCTAATAGGTTTACTCACATATGCCTTACTAGTCTTTTGCATTATTTTATTTTTCATGTGATTGCATGTCTATAATGTGATCTCCATGTACCATTTGGTTTGGTGTATCTCTCTCTCTTTGTGCATTCCTCTATCTATATCTACATTCTTCTCTATGTCGTAAAGCTTTCCCTTCATCTTTTCATTGGTCTTGTGTTTTCCTTTTGGGGATAATGCAAGGTGTCGATACATTCATGTCTCTTCCATGTTGACCCAAAAGCTTTTCCTTTATCTTTTCATATGTATTGTGTTTTCCTTTTGGGAATAATGCAAGGAATTAATACATTCATGTGTCTTCCATGTTGACCCAAAAAAAATTATTTTTTTTCATTCTCTTTGTGTCATTCTTCTTTTTCCATGAGTATTTGGGGAGTGATGACAGTTCTGAGCTCTCTAAAACCATCATATCAAAGACATACTGACCCCAAATCCATGGATCCCTTATGTGATTTTGGGATTTCATTTTTGGGCAAACCCCTTTTAATGACATGGCTTCATTTGGAAACATATGACTTGGTATAGGGCTTTCCAAATAAGCTTTTATGTCCTCTTTATTCTTAGCATTTAGCATTTGCTACTTTAAAGGAATTTCTCACAACATGGTGTTTGTAGACACTTAGAAATGTCCTAAATGATACTACACACTCGAATATGATATACTTACACCATTTCATCATAAAATCCATCCTCTTTTTGCTTGTTTGATTAAATTAGCCTAGCTATTTAATTAAATGCCTCATTTTCATCTATTGATCTAATTAATCTAATTAGGTTAATTCCTACCCCTTTCATGCTAACCTTTCATCCTGTTAAATTGGATAAATCAAAGTATTCAATTTTAACACCCCACATCCTCTCATTTAAATTAAATAATCTTAATTATTTAATTAAATGTCACTTTGATTCCTTTCCATTAAGCAAGTTAATTATTTAATGGATATCCTAAATTCCTCTAAATTGCATAATTGAAACTTTGTTTTAATTATCAAATTAATAATTAATTCTAACTCTCCCACTTGTAAGGGAATATTCCTTGAGAATATTTCTCCTTGGAACATTCCTCCAAAAGGGAATATTCTCATGGAATATTCCTTCCCCTTTACACATTAAAATTTGGTTTTAATTAACTAAATGTTAATTTTCCTCATCCACTTGCATAAGAATATTCTTTGAGAATACTCTCCTCTTTCACCCATTCAAAAAAAAGGGAATATTCTTCCATGTAACAAACTTTCAACAAACTTCTTGAGCAAGTTTTGAAAGTGTGTTTCTTTGCATGATTGTGAACCCTTGATTAAATATCAACTTACATTCTAAACCCTTGATGGGAATCCATTCTCCATGCCCCCATTTTCTTTCTATCTTGACCATTGATTGATTCTTTCAATCTTGACCATCTGTTTCTTTTTTCATATTATATAAATAGACTTTGCATGTATTGAATAGGGATCCACCTTTTCAGAGAAAACTTATGCTATTAAAAGTCACACTCATCTTGCATACATTTATCTTTCTTTAGTTTAAAATATTGATCATGATATCTTAAAGCATCCATTAGTGGCTTCCTAAAAGGGAGAAGAAAAAAAATTGCATGGTCATACACAGATATGCTAGGCCTCGATCCAATAGTGGTTGTGCATCACTTAGCAGTCTATCCTATGGCTAAACTAGTGAAGAATAAATTAAGAAAGATGCACCCTCAAATAGAACTCTTGGTCAAACTAGAGTTACAAAAGCTTCTTGATGTTAGATTTATTCAACTGATTGACTATCCTGAGTGGGTTTCCAATCTAGTACTAGCCTCCAAACTCACTAGGAAATCAGAATATGCTTGAATTTCAAAGACTTAAACAAAGCATGCCCAAAGGATTAGTTCCCTCTTCCTAACATCGACATCATTGTTGGTTTAACAGCTTGACATGAAATGCTATCACTCATGGACAATTTTTTAGGCTATAATCAAATCATTATCACCAAGGAGGATCAACACAAAATTGCATTCACTTGTCCATGGGGAACATATTGTTGGAACATGATGTCATTTGGGCTAAAGAACATAGGAGTGACCTATCGAAGAGGAAAGACCCTCATCTTCCATGATATGATCCAAAAACTAGTTGAAGACTATGTGGATGATATTTTGGTCAAATTAAAGAAAAGGAGTGAGCACATAGAGGTATTAGGACCCATCTTTGGTAGGTTCAAAGAGTATAAGGTACGACTGAACCCAAAAAATTGTATTTGGGGTTACACCAGGAAAGCTTCTTAGCTACATCATGTCACAATAAGAGATAGAGATTGATCCACCAAAAGTAAAAACCATCCTATAAATGGAACCACCACAAACATTGAAGCAGATGAGAGGGTTACAAGGAAGGTTGCAGTCCATTAGAAGGTTCATAGCACAATTATCAAACAAAATCCACCCTTTCTCGCATCTTCTCCATAAAGGAGTAACTTATAAGTGGAATGAGAAGTGCGATAAATCCTTCCAGGAAATCAATGACTACCTATTGACACCTTCAGTGCTCATGTCACCAATACTGAACAAGCCATTGATCCTATATATCTTGGTAACATTAGCAGCACTAGGTGCTCTTCTAGCACAACATGATGAAAATGGAAAAGAAAGAGCCATCTATTACATTAGTAGGACCTTGGTAGGCTATGAAATGAATTACTCATCCATTGAGAAAGCATGCTTAACGGTGGTTTTTTCTTCACAAAATTTTAGACATTACATGTTGTCACATCAAATCAAGCTTATTACAAATATTGACCCATTGAAATACTTGTTATCTAAAGCAACTTGTACTAAATGAATGGAAAAATGGGTACTAATCTTAACTAAATTTGACATAGAGTATGTGGAGCATAAGGAAATCAAAGGACAAGTGATTGTAGACCAACTGGCAGAAGCACCTATCTATGCAGAGAAATGTTGGTAAGAGACATTGCAAATGTTTTTTGGTGTTGTCATTGATGGCAACCCTAGTCGGTGTTTAGATCTACATGTCATCATTTGCTCCTACTAGTAGACAAATTGAGGACAGTCAAGGAAGAACAAAGCATCCAGTAGTTATTTGTTCATCGATTCACATACAAAATTTTTGTCGTTATCTTGAGTTGTGGATCTTATGGGAGGTTAATCAATGTATTTCTTGTGTTGTCTGAAAATCTCAGTGCCTCGTATCAAGTTGTGTGCAAGTCTAGAGATCCAATTGGATGTCTATCTGTTCATCTATGTTTTGTGGCCAACCTAGATGATATAATGTGTCACAGATATTCGAGGAGTGTTTATTCAAATGTTTTTGTGTTCGAACAATTTGATTTGGGTCCGAGCTAAGTTGTAACCAATCATTGTGGGTGCACATTAAATATCATTCATGATTTGAGCTGACAGTTGTAAGTATTCTTAAGTTTTATTGAAGCTAATAGGTTGCAATTAAATTCTTAGTCGCACATATATATAAATGATCAATTATAACATTATGTGTTTATATAAGGTGTGTCGATGTGTGTTGTGAATATCAGAAGGGTGATTGAGTGATTATGCACAGTTTCACTTGTGCATTAACGATTTTGTGATGCAAGTTAGAGTAGAGTAGAGCAAAAGTGCAAAATCAGTTAGGACATAAGATCGACTAGTGAGCCTAACCAAAAATATAATCAAGCATTTGTAGATGCTATTCTTTTAGTTCATTCTCTTGGATCTAATCCAAATCCTTGCAAGGTAGTGTGCCTTTCTATTTTCAACAGTGAGCTCTAGGCAGTGAGCCTAAATGCAAGTGCATTCCCATATTGTAAACTTCTTTTTGAGTATACTCAGATCATATTGTAGATTGGCCATCCACCGTGGTTTTTCCCCTAACAGAGTTTCCATGTAAAAATCCTTTTGTTATGGTGTTGTGATTGTTTTCTTTTTGTTTCTACATATTTCTCTTGGTTTAATGTTTTAAGTGGGTTAAAGATCAAAATAATAAATTTAATTTTTGCACAACAATGATTCACCCCCCCTTTTAGTGTTATTTTTTTCCAACAATTGGTATCAGAGCTTGTTCCTCGAAAGAATTCTAACAACTTGGGGATATCTTGGAAAGTGTTTTCAATGGATACAAGTAGTCTTCAAGAACAAATTTTGGTGGCCCTGGATGATCTTGACCAGTCAAAATCTGAGAACCGGGAACTACAAGAAAATATTGAGAATGCAGAGAAATTCATTCAGTCATTGAAAGACAAAATCAATGAATCAAGGGAGAAAAGAATGGAATTATGTGATCAGCTTAAGCAGAAGAATAGAAGCATGGAAGATGAACAACTCAGTCATGCCTTGAAGGAGAAAATAGAAGAGTCTGAAAATTTTTCCAAAGAAAATGTAGCCCTGAAGCGTGAGATGGAATCTATTATGATGAAAATGATGAAGATAGAAAGAAGAATGAAGAAAAGCTTGCTTAATCCTTGAAAGAAAAATTTGAAGAATGCAGTCAATTGGACAATGAATTGGGACAATCTAAAAAACACTGAGGCAGTGCTTGAAAAACAACTTGATGATCTCATAAATGAACTTATTGCTGAAAATGAGTACAAGGAGAAATTCAAAGCAATCTCATCCAAGCTTGATGAACTGATTAAAGGTCAGAGGACTAATGGTGACAAGCCAAGTCTCGGCTATGGAGAAGGGGAAAGTTCTAGATCTGGACAAAGGATTTTTGGACAAGGGAGATTCAGGCAAGGAAATCAGATGAATTGAGCTAGAAGGAATCTAGAAAGACAACCAAATGCTCAAAGATTCAATGGTTACTATTTTTCTTGCAATAAATTTGGTCATATGGCTTCTTAGTGTAGAAGCAGGATGAATCCAAGAGGACCATCATTCTCAGGTCAGCTCTTTAATTTTAATAAGTTTGGTCATAAGTCAAATGAATACAAAAATGTGATGAACAACTTTCATAAAGATGTTAGATGATATGCATGAAATAGACTTGGGCATATTTCCAACCAATGAAGATCAAGGAAAACTCATTGGAATAGTAGATCTGGATAGAGAAATGTTGTATGTTACAACTACAAAAAAATTGGCCACACTACTAGATTATGTTAGAACAAAAGAGGTCCAGTAAAACAAAACATGCAGTAGGATGTTAAGGGAAAAGGTAAAGTCACTACTGATGTGATCAAGAGGAAAATGCAGAAGAAATGGGTGAAGAAGGATCCCTTTGTTGAAGGAAATGTGCCAACACCAGAATTTGCTTCTAGTAATTCATCTAGGAATTAATTTTAGGCCTTTAGCCTAGGGGGAGTCGTCAAGAAAATCTCTTAACCCCCTACCAATAATTGACACCAGAATGTGGATAAATCTAGTAAGTGCATAGATTCCTTTCAAATGTTGCTCAACCAATTGGAGAATGTATTTTACAGTATTGGAGATCCACAGGAGAATGATCTCTCTCAGTGCATGGAAATAGGGTAACCGGATGAATTGGGGTAAAAGCATTTATTGCGACAAAAAGGGTTAGTTTTGCGAATGACAAAAAGTCATTTTTATCTTTCATTTTTCACTTTGAATTTTGGAGAAAAGAAGTTTGGAGAGTCGTAGAGTGAACTTTGCTAAATTATGGTGAGATTCAAGTGTGAAGAAGATTTAACGATCAAAACTTTGATCTAATGAAAAGGTATTTATCAAAAAAACCTATGAATTTGTAAAAATGGCCACTCCATTGGTAGTTCAAGTCAAGGATAGACCCCGTCCAAAGTTCAAGTGGCATCCTTATAAGTCTGTTGAGACCAAGCCCCTAGGTGTGTTTTCATCTATAATGTACAATGTCTTTCACATTGAAGACATTAGGGCTTACATACATGCCAATATTGAAGATTTAGGGAGCTCACAAATGCTGAATTTGTATTCCAACCATATAATTGGAGAGGAATTCACTATTAAGATGGAATACAAAATCCTAGAAAAGAAGAAGTTCACACAGTTTGTGAAATTTCCCATATTTGAGGAAAATGAATGGGTGCGATATATTTTGAGCCTAGTTCATGTTGAGTTCATGTGGTTGAATATGCCTTTCAAGATTACAAAAGAGGCTATAAGAGTTGTCACAAGTCTAAATTCCTTGGGTGGACTGCCAATTTTGAAATCTATAAAGAATCAGAAGGTTACTGATGCAACAGGTGCACAATTCGATAGAAGGGTAATGACAATCAAAGATATTGTTGAAGTGGATGTGAAATTTGCATTGATGGTCATTGGCTACAAGGTCTACCACTCTAACCAGGATAATTTAGTATCTAGTATGGCCATTTATGTAGCCTATCAGATGGTAAAAGAAAATGTAGACTATGACTTGTGTGAGCTACTTAGAAGTCAACTAATGGAGAATCTGGGTAATATTAAGAAGGACAAAAAGAACTCCTTTAAATATGGTAACCTGCTACTGTGTTTGTTCTTTTATTTCATGAGTGAGGTTCTAGGTGCTAGAAAAGTTCATTGGCAAAGTAATTAGCCTGTAGTTGTTCAAATAAGAGATATATTGTTTGGAATTGGTGATCGTCAGACCAAAAATACTACCCTCTCGGGGTACTTCAAAAAAAATCAAAATATGATGCATGCAAGAGAAAGAATTCCCACCTCAATTGTAGAGAAGTACAAAGATACAATTTGTTTCATGGTAGATATTAATCAATGCCATATGGAAGTTGTTGATCCCAAAATGATATGGATTATGCCTATGGGATATGAATTCAAGGAGAACATCTTGAAGATGTATGTAGAAAATTTGTTGAGCACGCCTCTGGATCCACTAGAAGAAAGGTTTGGAACTTATGCATAAAAGAGCATGCAATTCATGAGCAATTACAAAAGCCAAAGATAGTCAGAAGAGTAAGGAAAGAAGTGGAAGTCTTTGCAGAAAGTATGGGAATATCTACAGAAGTAGTAAGAGAAGCCAAAAGGAAGAGAGATGAAGCTGAAGTAGGAAAAGAGTCAGCAAGAACTGAATCCACTAGTCCGGCATCATCCTCTTCTTATACTAGATCAACAAGGAGTTCCCCATCCCTACCCGCTCCTACAGCCAAGCCAGTTCCTGTGCAAACACAAGACAAGGCTTTCGGTAAGAGGAAGAAGAACAAGAGCACAAGAACCTATGAAGCCATCTTAGAAGATGAGGAGACTAAGTTAGATGAAGTTGTGAAAGAAATGAAGCCTACCAGCACTCAGGCTACCAAGGTAACCAAGAGGAAATCTTCTGGTGAGGAAGAAAAGGCAAAGAAGAAGGAAAAAACTTACATACCAGGTATGACAGTTGAAGAAGTTGAGAATGTTGTTGTCAAGGATGGAAATTTCAAACCCCTCTGCAAATGGTATAAATGTTTGATGAATCAGCTCAAAGAATTATTGAAGCGGCAACAATAAAAAAATTTGAATATTTTCAATAAAGTTCTTGTTGAAATTATGTTTGGTTTACCTAAGAGTTTGTATGATGTTTTGGAGTTGAGAAGAGTAAATGCTAGGACAAAATAAGAGAATATGAGAAAGAGAATTCTTGTAGACTTGTGTCTGGAAATGTCCATTGAGGAGATGAATTCACTCCTGTACAAAGCCAAGAAGGAATTCAAAAGAAAAATAAGGGTGAAAAAACTTATGATCGATGAAACTAGTGTTGTTGTTGATGAAACCAAGAAAATCTTGGAAGCATTTCTGTCAAGAAACAAGATCAATGTTGAAGAATTGAATGTTGAAGATGTTGTATCTGATTTGGTAAATGAGGAGGTGAATGTAGATGTTGAGGATAATCATATTCCTCCTAATGTGGATAATTCAGAAGCACCTATACAGACTAAAGTTCCTAAGGTTGTAGCTAAAGAAAAGGAGATGCCAAATGAAGAAGTTGAAGCTCCTAAAGGCAATCAAGAAAAAAAATTTGTAGAACCTAAAGTTGAAGAAGAAGAAAAGGTTCAGGTTAAGGAAATCCCAATGGAAGCAAGAGACACTACCAAGGTAGTGAAGAAATCTCTGGTGGAACAACAGGAAGAATTTGATCCTGAATTAGTTGAAGGCCCAATCAATTTTTCCACCTTGTCCCCAATTCAGAAAATGAAGGTTGCATCATTTGCACAAGCTAAGGCTAGCGAGAATATTTTGAAGTCTCACATTGAGGACAATGAATTATTAAGTCTTACATATGGAGTTCCAGAGAAAATTATGCCAACTCATATTAAGGATTCATCTGGTACCTCTTCCGGTGAACTGAAGAAGCTCATAAATTCTGTAAGTATTCATTTTGAGTCTCTTGAAAAATCATCCATGGTTAAAGTGTAGAAGGATTTTGATGGAAAAAGATTTAGTTGGTTAAAAGAAGTGATTGCTAAGGATAAAACTCTGTTAGCCACATGTATGAAGAATATTCAAGAGTCTATATCTGAAGGTGGAAAAGCCTATAAGTCATGTTTATTTTTGTCCAAATTCACTGAAGACAATGATAAGAGGGTGAAGGATCTTGAAAAACAATTGGCTACCATTTTTTATGCTTTTGATCTGTTAGTTGGTGATGTTGGAAAGCAAGAAGGTCAAGTAATATCTCTACTTGACAAAATAAGGAGCTTGAAGCATGAAAATGATAGTATTGTAGGAAGAGCATGTGAACTCAGAGGACTAATAGGTCCAAAGATTGAAATAATGGTGAATGCATTAAAGGAAGCCAAAGATACTATGGCAGTTAGTGACCCAATGAATCTTGAGACTGTAAAAACTCAATCTTATTTATTTTGTGGTCACATAACAATTCTAGAGAGTTTCAAAAGGGTTTGGGACACAAATTTGATCATGTTGAAGAGAGATTTTGTAGATATTTTCAAATTTATGTAAGTTACAAGATCATGCCTGTACAATTTTGAAATTTTGATTTCTTTTTCGGTTTCCCCATTTTTTCCATTGATGTCAAAGGGGGAGAGTTATACAGTGAAAAATGTATATTTTTCTTAGGGGGAGTTGCATTTCTAAGCTGAGATTGAAGATTATTTTTGAAGTTTTGAAGTGGTAGTGTAATTCATGTTGGTATTGATCTGACACTTAGTTATTTTTTACTAAGTGTTGCCATCAATGCCAAAGGGGGAGATTGTTGGCAAGAGACACTGTAATATTTTTTGGTGTTGTCATTAATGGAAACCCTAGTCGGTGTTTGGATCTACATGTCATCATTTGCTCCTACTGGCAAACAGATTGAGGATAGTCAAGGAAGAAAAAAGCATCTGACAATTATGTGTTCATCAATTCAAATATAAATTTTCTATCGTTATTTTGAGTTGTAGATCTTATGGGAGGTTAATCAATGTATGTCTTGTGTTTTCCAAAAATTTCAGTGCCTCATATCAAGTTGTGTGCAAGTCTAGAGATCCAGTTGGATATCTTTTTGTTCATCTATGTTTTTTGGCTGACCTAGATGATATAACATGTCGTGGATATTCAAGAAGTGTTTATTCAAATTTTTTTATTTTTGAAAAAAATTATTTGGGTCCGAGCTAAGTTATGACTGACCGTTGTGGGTGCGCATTGGATATCATTCATGATTTGAGCCGACAGTTGTAAATATTCTTAAGTTTTACTAAAGTTGATAGGTTGCAATTAAATTCTTAGTCGTGGATATATATAAATGATCAATTATATCATTTTGTGTGTGTAAAAGGTGTGTCGATGTGTGATGTGAATATTAGAAGGTTGATTGAGTGATTATGCATAGTTTCACTTGTGCACTAAATATTTTGTGATGCGAGTTAGAGCAGAGTAGAGCAAAAGTGCAGAATTAGTTAGAAGGACATAAGATCGACTACTGATCCTAACTGAAATTGTAATCAAGCATTTGTAGATGTTATTCTTTTAGTTCATTCTCTTGATCTAATCCAAATCCTTGTAAGGTAGTGTGCCTTTCTATTTTGAGTAGTGAGCTCTAGGTAGTGAGCCTGAATGCAAGTGCATTCCCATATTGTAAACTTATTTTTGAGTATACTCAGATCATATTGTGGATTGGCCATCCACCATGGTTTTTCCCCTAACAAGGTTTCCACATAAAAATCCTTGTGTTATGTTGTTGTGGTTGTTTGCTTTATGTTTCTGCATATTTCTCTTGGTTGAATGTTTTAAGTGGGTTAAAGATCAAAATAATAAATTTAATTTTTGCACAACACTGATTCACCCCCCCTCTTAGTGTTGCCTGTTTCCAACAAGAACCCTTTGATATCTAAATTTCCTAAAGAATCAGTGTTCATTGTCAATACAATAGATCAGTGGAAAATGTACTTTGATGGATCATTCACCCAACATGGATCAGGGGTAGGTATTCTTTTTATAACCCCTCAATGTGATTGCATTTCAAAGTCATATTGGTTATCCTTTACATGTACTAACAATATTGCAGAGTATGAAAACCTAGTAATAGGTCTAAGGATAGTGGTCCAATGAAAAATACAAGAGTTGAAAGTCTATGGGGACTCACAACTGGTTATCAACTAAGTCAATGATGACTACCAAACTAAGGATGATAAGCTCACTCCTTATAAGAAGATGGTAGAAACTCTTAAGGACTTTTTTATAGACAAAACTTTTGAGAAAATTCCTTGCATGAATAATCAAGTAGTAGATGCCATGGTGAAAATTGGATCATTGTTAGATATGTCGCACAATGTCCTTTAATGTGAATTAATGGTATAATAACTTCCCATGCCAACTTTCAAAATCTTGGAATCTGAATTTGTGTTTGTAATCATTGGTCCTAGTTCCCCGTGGTATCATGATATATTTACCTGTACCTTAGCTAAGGAACCCTCCCATCCAATATCACCTCCAACCTTAAAAAAGACCTTCATTAAAAAGGAATCCCAATTTGTGATCCTAGGTGATACCTTATATTATTGTAGCATTGAGGAGATATTATTACGATGTCTCAACTAAGAGGAAGCCTTGACTGCCTTAATAGAAGTACATGTTGGCATATGTGGTTTCCATTCCAGTGGTATGAATTTGGCTAAGAAAATATTGAGGACAAGGTATTACTGGCCAACCATGGAGAGAGAAGCCCATCAATACATGCAAAAGTGTGTCCAGTGTCAACAACATGGAGATCTTATTCACACTCCGGCTCAGAAGTTACAACCAATGGTCACACCTTGGCCTGTCTCGTAGTGGGGGCTTGACCTCATAGGAAAAATTACTCAAACCTTATCTAATGGCCACAGGTTCATCATAATGGCCACTAAGTACTTTACCAAGTGGGTGGAAGCTATTCCTATGACCTATATAATGGGGAAGCAAATTACAAAATTTATCTAAATTACCTTATTTTTCATTATGGTGTCCTACAAGCCCTTATTTTTTATCATGAAAAACCCTTCAAAAATTAGGATGTGAAAGAGCTATGTCAATAATTTAAAATCAAACATCAGTTCTCTACCTCGTATTACCCCCAAGGAAATGACCAAGTTGAGGTTACAAATAAGACCATTCTAAAAATCTTGAAGAAAATGGTAAATGAAGGTGAGATTGTGATTGGAATCTATAGTTAAATCCTACCCTATGGGCATATTGAACTAGTATTCACACACCTACAGGTGCAACCCCATTCTCCTTGGTCTACCAATCAGGAGCCATCCTACTTATCAAGGTTGAGCTTCCTTCACTATGAGTGTCACTACAGAACTTGATTACTAATGAAGAGTACAGAGTATCTCAGCTAAATGAGTTAGAATTCTTGGATGAGCATCATCTTGATACCCTTAATCACTTGTAAGTATATCAAAACTGACTAAAATAAAGCTATAACATGAAGATCAAGAGTTGGTCTTTCCAAGTAGGGGATCTTGTTCTTGAGTATAATTAGAAAAATCTTATAGATCATGACAATAAAGGAAAGTTTGAACCTAACTGGTTAGGCCCATTTGTCATCACAGAAAGCTATTGATCATAAGCATATCAATTAGCAATGCTTGAAGGTGAACCCTTGCAGGAGCCATTCAATAGTCTAAATCTTTAAAAAAATTATGCCTAGGCTTGAAGGGTGTAAATATGGAAAAAAAAAATGATAAAAAACCAAAAAAATAAGAAAAAGGATTGAAAAAGTAAAGAAAAACAATCGTCCTCTAATGAAAACCACTTCGGTGGCACTTTGGGAAAGTACCTTGGTGAAAACCTGGAAAATAGGCACCTTGTGTAAATAAAGCACCTCCATCTATCTTTAGCTCTTTATCCTATCATTCTTTGCATCACATTCATCCATTGCATCATTCGTCCTATTTATTCTATCACCCCTCCACATCTGTATCATAGCTTGATATTGTGAAGTATCATCATCCCTTTTAGTTCTAATTGGCAATATTTTGAAGGTTAGTTTGTCCTACCTATATAGAGGTAGTCTATTGCATCACACTAGGGGAAATTCATTATGGATCAGATTAGGTTCTTGTATATCTTAAGGTTATTGGAAATCTCATCGAAAATCCCAAAAACATTCATAAAATCTCATCAAAATCAAAAAAACACTTGCAAAATAAAAAAATCCAAAAACATCAAAATCTTCTATAGTTGAAAATCCAAAAAACATTCAAAATCTTGTACAACTAAAATCCAAAAATATTCAAAATTTTTGAATTCAAAATCTAAAACATCCAAATCACATCAAAATCCCTAAAAAGGTCAAAACATCAAAAATCCAAAAACATAACCATGTTGAACTACGTTGTCTTTGAGCTTGAACGTAGGTAAGGCCATCATTGATGTGCCCCTGATACACCCTAGGTTAGTCCTTTAGGATTCCATCATAATAAAATGACAAAGTGTTCATATCTCATCATTAATAAGTCAAGTTAGTCAAACTACATGGTCTCTATGAGTATAAGGTAGGCAAGGCTCATACTTGATAAGCCCCCGAGGTCCCTAGGATAGTCTTTTAGGTTAGGTCTTGGTCAAAACTCAAAAAAATGCAAAAACATTTGAAAACTTTAAAAAAAATCCCCAAAACATTTGAAAACTTGAAAAATTACAAAAGCATTTGAAAATTGAAAACCCAAAACATTGGAAAGCCTTGGAAAACCCTAAACAACCTCAAATAATCAAAAACCTAAACATTCACATAAAAATTTAAAAAGACCCTAAACAACCTCAAGACATTTTTGAAAACACCAAAAACATTGAAATATTTTAGAAAATCCGAAACCATCCATCTCATCTCTCTTTCACCTTTAATAAAACTTCATCCATAATAAATCAATCATCATCTTCAACCTTTGGTAAAACAAATAGAAAACAAGTGTCACAAGACGTAAAGTGAGAACCTAAGTGTCAAAATCCAAAGTATAGATCATAGGTAAATGAGTCAGTTGAGTTTGTATCAATAGCTTATCACACACCTAATCTTAGTCAAAACATTTGATAACATGTCCTAGGATGTATCCTTCTGACAATTGACATCAACATTAGACATCACCTTAGTTATGTTAAGTTAGCAAGAGATATAGATAAAATTGACTGCTTGTTTTTTATCTTTTCTTATGATTTATCTTATTGACCCATTCTGAGGACCTCTCAATGATGTCTACATGATTTAGAGATAAAGTAATAGGGCATCAATCATTATCTTTCATTTGTTGTGTTTGTGGGTATTCTTGTAGAATAATCTTGGCGCATAATTGATTTGTTGTGTGTAGGGAGGTTGTTTGGAGTAGATTGTTGACTATTGCATATGCTTTTTTCTAATATATTCTAGACTTATAAACTACATTCCAACAAGGTTTTCATATGTCAAGGTGTGAAAAAGAACTATCTTAAATCTGTTTGCAGACTCAAATTCCATTACACTTGATACAATGCCATCCTAGCTATCAATAATAGGATGCATCGTGTCTATTTTTTATATCAAACATAAGGAATGACTAAAAATCCCAATCCCAAGATATACGAAAAACATCCATCTCATCACCATATCTAATAAATTCTCGATGGATCATGGACTTGTTGGACTTTTGAATCAATCTTAAAATCAATGGTCAATTCCTTTCATTCTTGTATCTTCTTTCCACACTAACCTGGTATCATGACAGTCAATTAAAAATCATCATGCATCCATCTTGCATCCACAAAATCATCAAAATGCATACATCTCACCTCATTACAACATATCATAATAATAGAACACATAATCCACTACATCATCATTATCATTTAATCTATTTTGGATAACATAGATTTGTTATTCTACTTGCATCTTAATCCATATCACATATCATAAACATGTCCTAGGCATAATCATATCATTGCATGTCATCACATCATAAGCATAAACATATCATCGCATGTCATCCATACACATCCATATACATACATATGTACATCATGGCATCATAAATCACATACGAAAAGTACACAAAAAGAGATGCATCCATCCATACATCCTGCATAAGAATATCATATCATCTACATATCATAACATGTCATAACATCCATCCCATAATATATCATACAAAGATACTAAAAAAGAAGATAATGCATCCATTACATTGCATTGCATCCATATCATAAACATTACATCATAGATCATCGCATATGGCATAAAGCATGAATAAGGACATTTATCCACAACATAAAGATAATTTTCATCCATTGCATCCATACATAATCATAGCATTGCATAAATATAAAATTATCATATGCATCCACACATCCATAAAGCATGAAATAAAGGACACCGCATCATGAATTTGCATCATATATATATATATATATATATATATATATATCAAAATATGACTATCATGGTACAATATCTGAATCAATGTATATGAATATCATCAAATGGGAAATATACAAGAGGCTATCAAAAATGAGCCTATGAATGTATCCCTGTATACAAAATTAGTATGTATATCAAATAGGTGTCTACAAAATCAGAGAGGTCTATCCCTCACTAACCCTATCACCATCTTCGAGCTACTCTAGCTACCTCATTGAGGTGGAGGCACTCAGTTGCACTTGGCTCCAGTGCTCAAAATTGAGTTGTCCACGGTGTGGGGGATGTATCTATAGTATAATGTCCACCAATATTCCACCTCCTCCCTCGCCGACCCATACAACTACGCTAACATTGTCTATCCCACTAACCCCTATGCCTACTGAGACTGTTGTTGAGAGACAACCTCTAGCTATTGTTGTTGATTGACCTCTTGTTCCAACTAAACATCATAGGTCTATCGAAGTTGCCTCCCATTATCTCTCTCCTACTGGGCTTGGTCTCACTCAGTTATAACTAACAAAACCTACTGTCGAGCCTAATCCCACTCAATTATCACTACCTATAGCTACTATCTCAACTGTTGTATCTATAAATCTTGAGGATCTAGCCCAAGAGGTGGCTATTGTATGGGTGGTTGTTGTATAGGTGATTGCTAATGTAGTGGGGGTAGTGGTGCCCATGGCACTTGTACTCATTGTTGTTGTTGATACCCATCCCCTAGCACATGTGCCCTATCCTACTCTGGCTATTATTTCCCTAAGCCTCTACCCCCATCCCTACCTCCATCTTTGCCCCCATCCCTACCTCTACATCTACCTCTTCTTATCTTTGCCTCTACCTTTTCCACATCCACTGACATATCCCTCCATTGGGTCTTTCAAGTGAATAGATGGTCTAAACCATGCATCATAGCCAACGGTAGTCCCCACATCTAGTAAACCCTGATCATAAGCCCATGGTTGGGAAACTAGCTATTAGAACTCATTGATCACCACAATGAGATCAATTTTAGCTCCCCACTGGACCTCTCTCTGAGATATCACAAACACAACTATGTAGTCATTAGGAGGCACATCCTGTACCTCCCTAAACTATCGATCAATGTCATCTGGGAGATACCACTCAATCATGGTATGCTCATGCCTATGCATGTAGTGGGTTTTTCAGGAAAAATACAACTATTGTAGCTCATTGTACCAAATAGGAACCTACAACCATGGAATCCATCTAAATATAGTCATGTCATCTATGACACGACGCCAATATGGAATACCTATCAGGTTGGTGTGTTGTAATGTCATTGGGACTCTATATCTGAATACAATGGTCTCATCCTCATGAATATCTGCTAAAACAACCAATGGTCCTAGCATGGCTATGTGCTCATAAGACCATATGTACAGAAGGGTAACCTAGCTCCAATGATCCTACACTCACAGTAAACTACCTGATGCATGTTGCGATATAAAGAAGCAAGCAGAACTAGCCCCCATACATACATAGTAGTCTGTTGGATCATCCCATGCCATGCCACCACCTAACCCAAACTAAAACCTCTGCCTTGTCGATCTAGGGCAATCATTCTAGAAATCAATGCAACCATAAACAATCTAAAAATGGGTACTTGTTCATGATATAGTTCCAAGTCTATTTAGGAGCTCACCAAAATAATGTTGTTTGTGGGAAAAAGTGAACAATATGGGTCCCTCTCGATATCTATGTCATATATAACATGCTCTCCATATATTGGAAACTGAAGTATCTGCCATACATCCTCTATTGTGATCATCGCCTCACCAGTGGGTAAGTGGAATGATGAGGTCTCACTATGAAACCTCTCAATGGGTGTTATCATCATTGCCAAATGGGTGTGGACCTCATGCATAAAAGCAATAAACCCTAATCCAAGCATCCCTAGTCACTCCACCTCCAGATCATCAAAATCTTATGTCGCTACCAAAATATCTTATCAATGCTCCTGTGACATCAATGGCTAAATCTCCTCTTGTACGCATCACACACACAACGTCAATTTTCCTAAAAATTTGAAAACTGATCAAAATGTGAGGGTTTTCATCTTAAAACATCAATAGCATTGTTATTTTAAGGGTGTGTCATTGTATCATTTTGGGGGCGCATTTCCAATTTGGCAATGTGTGTCGTAATACTCAATTGTGCATCGGAATTGAGGCACATTGTTGAAACTAAAAATGATATTGCATCACTATTTGAGAATTGTATCACCCACCACTTGTGCACATCACTAAACCAAAAACCCTATGTTTTTCTATTATAAAAGCATGACACCCTAATCCAATATTTCACTAGAACAAAAAATCCTGGTGCACTGCTAAACAAAAGGTATGTCACTCAAATATCAATAGAAATGCTTTTGACGCGTTTTGTGCATCACTATAAAACTTAATTTGGATGCACTAATAAATGCACCAAAATGCAAAAATCAAGACAAGTTTGGAGTCACATACCCATGGTCCTGCATCTACTCGGTGTTGGTACTCTCGAACCTATTCAAAAAGGTGAAATGGAAGTGGATGATGGGCCATCTCATCAGGGTGTCAGAGCTCAAAAGGCACATAATTGCTAAGAAGTCAATGCACAAATAAATTGGAAGTGCACCCTTCTCACTCATTCAAGCCTAAAATTTATGATTTTTTGCCCTAATTTGAGCCAAAAGCTAGGGTTTTAGCCTATTTTCCCTATTTGCATGTTGCACAACATATTTTGAGCCATTTTCTATATTTCTTAGGCCATTTTTTTGCATCCCAAGGTATGTTTTGGCACCTGAATCCATATTTTACCTTTGTCGAGAGATCAACCCAAAATTCAAAATTTCCACCTGATCTCTCAAGGGGGCAGGGAACTAGTTTATTCCTTCCATTGGGGCAATAGTGGGGCATCTAAAAAATCAAGATTTTTTTTAAAAAAATTATCTAAGCAGCAATTTTAATCTGAAAAGTGTCAGTCTTTGAACCAACGTAACGGGTACCTCACTTCAAAGAGGGGGAAATGTAGACACTTAGAAACATCTTGAATGATACTACACACTCAAATCTAATATACTAACACCATTTCATCCTAAAATCCATCCCCTTTTCACTTGTTTGATTAAATTAGCCTATCTATTTAATTAAATGCCTCATTTTCATCTATTAATCTGATTAATCTAATTAGGTTAATTCCTACCCCTTTCATGCTAGCCTTTCATCCTATTAAATTGGATAAATCAAAGTATTCAATTTTAACACCATAATTCCTCTCATTTAAATTAAATAATCATAATTATTTAATTAATTCACTTTGATCCCTTTTCATTAAACAAGTTAATTATTTAATGGATACCCTAAATTCCTCTAAATTGCATAATTGAAACTTTGTTTTAATTATCAAATTACTAATTAATTCTAACTCTCCCACCTGTAAGGGAATATTCCTTGAGAATATTCATCCTTGGCAAATTCCTCTAAAAGAAAATATTCTCATGGAATATTCCTTCTCCTTTGCACATTAAAATTTGGTTTTAATTAACTAAATGTTAATTTTCCTCATCCACTTGCATAAGAATATTCTTTGAGAATATTCTCCTCTTTTATTCATTAAAAAAAAAAGAGAATATTCTTCCCTGTAACAAACTTTCAAAAAACTTCTTGAGCAAGTTTTGAAAGTGTGCTTCTTTGCAGGATTGTGAACCCTTGATTAAATATCAACTTACATTCTCAACCCTTGTGGGAATCCATGATCCATGCCCCCATCTTCTTTCCATCTTGACCATTGATTGTTTTTTTCAATCTTGACCATCTATTTCTTTTTTCCTATTCTATAAATAGAATTTGCATCTATTGAATAGGGATCTACCTTTTAAGAGCAAACTTATGTTGTTGAAAATCACTCTCATCTTGTATACATTTAGCTTTTTTAGTTTAAAATCTTGATCATAATAGATTAAAACATCAATTAATGGCTTCCATGGTAACTTAGTTGCATCCATTTAGCATATTTTGGAATTAGGACTTGCATCTTTTAATCTTGCATACATTTAGAATAGATTTGTACACATTTACAACACACATCTTAGCTTTCATCATGTTTTCATTCATCTTTTTCATTAGTTTCCATCAATTTTAATCAATAAAATCGATTAGAAAGTCTCATATTATCCAAGGGATTGGAAAAGCGTCACCATTCCACATCAATGCGACACCACTCCCCCAATAGGATAAGATTCAATGGCTTAGAATAGATGTTTGTTAATCTTTTGTGCTTTAGCATGTTAGTTTTAATGGCTTCTTCATTTTTATTGATATTGAATATCTTATTGGGATTGATGCTTAGTGGATTAAATATTCCTTGAATCCCCATGAAGGTGTAGTTAGCCTACATGTAAACAAATATTTTGGCACCCAATGGTCCTTCTAGCCCTTCTAGGGTTTTTCACCTAAAAGGGGAAAGATTGGGACAAAATGCAATGTATACATTCAAATATTGATTTGATGTGGGTGTAATGTGCCTAGATGAGATTATCTAAATGTAGAAAATGAACAAAATCTGTTGATTATGAATGCAAAACTAAGAAATGCAACTTTTTTGAAAACACAGTGTTGTATGCAAACATGAACTAGAAACATGAACAAACAAAAATGGAATTTAGTGAAATTGAATGAGGTGCACCCGAAGCTTGAAAACTATTGTCAGAATATTTTGGAATGCTGTAGAGATCAATGTTGAAGCCCACTAGACTCATTCGCCACAGATGGTGAATTAGTCTTGTTTATGGTAAAATTTGTCAGAATAGGTTTCGGGATGTTGAGAACATAGAACTTCAGAAAACTCTTTTTCCAACCTAGTAGTGGGACTCATTCACCACATATGGAAAATTAGTCCACCTATAGATTTCTGAAAATTCAAAGGTCAACTTTGTGGGTCATGGCCTGCACTTTTCTTCCTGACAGCTTGCTAGATCCGAATCTAGAAAATCTGATAGGAAAGTGGTCTCCAAGCTTTAAATAAGGTTATGTTGACTTTGATGACCTTGATGACTTTGCAACACCTTCTTAACTCATTTTTCCTTGACAAATCTACCTAAAAGACCTACAAACACACATGCAAAGAGGGGGAAAAGGGTTAAGGGTTAGAGTATAGGGGTTTGCCTTGGTCAAACCCCAATTTGGTAATCAAAACCTTGATAATGAAATGAAATAAATAAGAAATGATGAAAAAATGATATGCAATGTCATAAACTCACCAAACCCTTCTTGTTGAACTCTAAATATATGTTGCTCCAAGATGCTTGAATGCTTGATTGAATGCTAGAGTGCTTAAATGCTATGATGAATGCATGAAGACTTGAATGAATGAGTGAATGGATGAATGGGTGTTAAAATGAATAGAAAATCATGTATTTATACACACTTATGCCCTAATTTCCTGAAAATAAAACATCACAGGCCAACCTTAGGTCTTTAGGAATTAAAAAACTACAAGTAATTTAAGTTTATTTTTATTTTTGTGCCAAGAGGGACTCATTCACCCCTAGTGGTGAATGCGTGTTGGGAATTATATTGTATTAAATGATTTTTTTTGAGTTTACATTCAAAAATACACTTAATTAATGCCTCTAAGTGCATAAAGAGGCCAAATAAAGCATAAGAAAGGTGTATTTGTTGATGACAAGTCTAGAAAAGCATGAAAGCTAGTTATAAGACTTTACAACTCTTTAAAATAAGACTTGGTAAGTGATAAAAATGGGGTATGTAGGTGAATTATAATAAGAAGAGTCTAGAAAAGTGTGAAAATGTGTCACGGCACTTCATAAAACCTTTACAAGACATCATAAAGTCTTAATGATTCATAAAGATTCAAGACCTAATGTGAATGTGTGGGCCACATTGCAACATTAAATCAAGGAATAATCAAGCCAAATAAGCACAAGGAGGGACAAAAAAAGAAAAAGTAGATGGGTTACTTTTTTCATGTCCACAGTTAGCCCCACTTTAGTGAGAGGATGAACTTGCTTCAAACTCACACTAAAGAAGTCAAATACGCAATCAAGAGGGATCTGAATGCACTAATGCCTGATGAGAGGAGACAACATCAATCAAGAGGGATGATCAAGCTCCCAAGATCAAGATTCCATGGTAAACCAATCATAAGCACAAAGGAAAACACATGAAAGTGATGAAAAGGAATGAAGGAAAGTTGGATCAAGCTTCGATCATTTATCTAGCTTGTTGTGGATTAGATCTAGGTTGTTTGTTCAAAAAATGCATACTCTCTTTGGGGTGACGAAACTCATGGTTGTCTGCTGGGTGAGAAGGCCCAAAGGTGAGAAATATACACTCACGGCTGGTATGTACTCACAAACACACAGGTGGCTAGGGAAAGTGGTGCCTCAGAATGGGCTTCCTGTTCAACCATACTAAAGTTATACCTCCTAATAACTTTAATAAGGTGCCACAAAGGACAATTTCATTTCATGCTTCATGAGACAAGCAAAGCTTTGTATTCTTAGAACATATGAATAAATTCAATGGAACCACAAGCATGTAAATTGTGTTATGCAAGGTGTCCATGTAAATGTACAAAATGCAACATGCAAAATGTTGGCATATGGCTTTGAGAGATTGCTTTTGGCTACTTGTGTTGTCATTGATGGCAACTAGAGTTAGTAGTATGATATGCAGTATTAGCATTGTTTATACCTGCAAGGAACTTAAGATTTTGTATTCTAATGGCAATAAGTATGAAGAACAAGACATTCGGTTGGCAGAATGATTCGATCACTTTACCAGATCATTATTTTGTGGTGTGGATCTCTAGGAAATCTTTATTAGCATTTACACTATCCTCTGATGAGTTTTGTGGTATAGAATTAAGTCAGAGTTTGAGTTAAGAGTTTTGGTAGCATGTTTCATTGTTTATTTTGCATTGTGGCTTACATGTTTCATATGGTGTATCATAGATATATGTGGAATATGTATTTTGCTATATCTTATGTTTGGAACCTTGTTTTGGGTCCCTACTAAAGTCCAGCCTACTTGTGTGGGTACACTTCATTTCCAATTAGAGATTTGAGCCGACATGAGAAAAAATATTATATTTTATTGTGAGGCTGACATACTTTGAATTTTTGATTAGCGAGTATATAAAGGAGATCAGAAAACCATTTTGTGTGTGTGATATGAAAGTCATGGTCATAGATATAATGCAGTAGTAAAGGTGTATCAAAAAGGAGAGCGAAAAGAGCAGATCAGTTGTTTGAGGGCAGAATAGTTTTGGTATGCTAATCAATGTAGAGAACAGTAAAGTAGAGCAGAAGTGTGATCCAGTCAAGAGATCTGGAATCTGATCGTGAGCCTCAGTGGAATTGAATCCAAGAATTTGTTGATGTTGTACTCTCAGTTCAAAATTTTGTTGTAAATTTTATTATATATATAAGGCAGTGAGCCTCTTTCTTTTGAGTAGTGAGCTCTGGGCAGTGCACCTAAATGCAAGTGCATTCCCCTCTTTTATCTTGCATTTAATAGAGTAAACATTGTGGTTTAATCTCCACCATGGTTTTTCCCCTAACAGGGTTTCCACGCAAAAATATCTGGTGTTATGGTGTTCATGAATGTGATTGCATGTTTTTCATTTGCTATGTGTTGGAAATGCTATATGAAGTTCTATTAAATTGTTGTTGATAGTTTTAGATCTGTTTTGTAAATCAAAGGTGTTGAACACTAATTCACCCCCCTCTCAGTGTTCCCAGTTTCCAACAATTGGTATCAAAGCAAGTTCCTCTTCAGAAGTTTAACAACTTGAGGTGAATCTTGAATTTCAATGGACATTGGTGGTCTTCAACAACTTATGGTGGCACTTGATGATCTTGATCAATCTAAAGCGGAGGTCATGGAACTAAAATCAAATCTTGCAGATGCCAAAAAATTCATTCAATCACTGAAGGATAAGATAAATGGGTCAAGGGAAAAGAGGAAGGAGTTGTGTGTGTAGACACTTAAAAATGACCTAAGCCTGCAAGATCTATTTTTACCACTTTCTTCCTAGCAGAATTATGACATTTAATTATGTCTTTGGTCCACATTCAACTATTGATTAAATAATTCATAATTATTTAATTAATTCATGTCCTTTTATTCTTCATGATTATTAAATAAATAAATTTTGTTTATTTATTAAATACATCATTAATTGTCTAAGTCTTCCAATAATTAAATAAGTTTCTTAATTTATTTAATCACCCTTCTTCAGTCATTTCTTCATGATTATTAAATAAATAAGTTTTATTTATTTATTTAATATGTCACTAATTGTTATAATTAAATTAATTGATTAATTTATTTAATTAATTAATCTTATCTTCTAAATTAAATAATTATCTTTAATTATTTAATTGTCAACAATTAATATTCCTCTCATTTTAAATAAATAAATTATTTAAAATGTCATCACATTCTTAATTGACAGACCATTTTGGCAAATAATTTGAAAATCGATTATTTATTATTTCACAAAATCCATATTCTGAATTAATTTAATTCAAAATGGTAACTAATCTTCTAAAAATCAAGTAATCAGGCAGATTCTTGATTTTCCAAATCTGATCTTCAGTTCAACTCTTATCTTCTTGATTTTCTAAAATCTTTATTTTTGAATTAATTATCTCATTTTTTCTCCACCACCAATTCGATCTTCTTGGATGACATCTCGACTGCTCACTTAATGATTTTTCCCTAACCCTGATTAGGGATTATCAAATTTAATCTGGGCCTCTGATTTTAGGTCTCTGTCGAAAGTCAATCTCTTTTGTCCATTCAAAATGGCATTTTCTATAAAATGCTATTTTTCTCTCATTTTTAGATTATGCACTGACATACTTAGATATTTCACAGAGATTGTTGCATTTATTGTTATATTTCATTAAGTTTTGGGCATATTTAGGCATAGGCATTTTTAGTCATTTAGGCATAGACATAGACCTGGATCAAATCCTTCAAAGCTTGGTGTAGGACTTAGACTTTAATTTCCAGATTGCTCACACGTCGAATCTGAGGGCAACATGTCAACTAGCAAGTTAGAAGGTGTTACAAAAGTGAATCATGGAGGTCTCGGTGATTAGCTGGTATAATTGCTTTGTTTATGTTTACTTCCATTGTGTTTTGTAATTTCTTTGGGTTTCTTGTTTTGTATTGATTTGCTAACCATAATCTAACCCGAAAATTAACCCTTAGTTATAGTGTGATCAGTTGAAGCAAAAAGAAAGAAAAGGTCCAGATAATGTCCATCTGAATCAAACCCTAAAAGAAATAACAGAAGAATGCAGAAAGCTAGCCAAGGACAATGCAACTCTAAAAGTTGAGATGGAATCTATGGCAATGAAGTTTACCAAAGAGATTGAACAAAGAAAGAAGAATGAGGAAAATCTCTCCCAGTCCCTAAAAGAAAAATTTGAAGAATGCAATACAATTAACAATAGAACTAACAATAGAACCATTCAGTTGGAGGTAGAACTACAACAGGCCAAAAACTATGAACATGAGATTGAGAGACAAATAGTTACTCTTGGAAATGAGCTTGCTACTACAAATGAATTCAAGGAAAAGTTCAAGATAAGTTCTGCTAAGCTTGATGAGATAACCAAAAGTTAGAAGAATATGAATGACAAACGAGGTCATGGCTATGAGAAGGGTGAAAGCTTTGGATTTGAACAAAAGAACTCTGAAAAGAATAACAAATGTAGAAGACATGTTTGGTAAGGCAACCTAATGCTCAAAGATTTAATGGATATTACTTTGCTTGTAATAAATTTGGATATATATGGCTTCTCAGTGTAGAAGAACGATAAACCCTAGTACTCCATCATGTTTCGGTCAATGTTTTAAATGCAAGAATTTTGGTCATAAGGCATTAAATGCAGAAGTATGCATGTCAATACAAGTAACATTAAATTCTATACAATACAAGTAACATTAAATGCTATACTTGTGGAGGATTTGGACATGTTGCTAATCAATGTAGGTCAGGAGAAAAGTTGGAAGATGCATTCACCATTCCTAAGTCTCTTGTTCAGATCATGAACAGAACATCAAAGAATAACAGCTTGATCATTGCCATTGGGATTGCGGTCGATTCCTAGAAGAAATTCCTTCTAGAAATGAAAGCTAGGTATAAAATAATTTTCTAAATTTTTGCAACAGTTGTCAAATTTTGATCAATTTTTGCATCATCAGTTGGGGAGAGAATGGAGTTAGAGTAAGTGCAGTAAAATATTAAAGGGGAGAGAATAAGATGAGAAGTGTAGAGCAGATATAGTAGAGCTTTGTCATTGATGTCAAAGGGGGAGAGAATGAGTGAAAATTTTTCTTGACATCCATAGGGGGAGAAGTAATTTTGGTCTTGCTGAGTTTTTGGTTTTGACACTTAGTCAATTTTTCACTAAGTGTTGCCATCAATGCCAAAGGGGGAGATTATTGGCATATGGCTTTGAGAGATTGCTTTTGTCTACTTGTGTTGTCATTGATGGCAACTAGAGTTAGTAGTATGATCCACAGTATTAGCATTGTTTATACTGGCAAGGAACTTAAGATTTTGTATTCTACCAGTAGTAAGTATGAAGAATAGGACATCTGATTGGCAAGTTGATTTGATCCCTTTATTGGATCGTTATTTCATGGTGTGGATCTCCAGGAAATATTTCTTAGCATTTACACTATCCTCTGATGAGTTTTGTGGTATAGTATTAAGTTGGAGTTCGAGTTAAGAGTTTTAGTCACAAGTTTCATGGTTTATTTTCCATTGTGGATATATGTGGAATATGTATTTCACTATCTCTTATGTTTGGAACCTTGTTTTGGGTCCCTACTAAAGTCTAGCTGACTTGTGTGGGTACACTTCATTTCCAATTAGATATTTGAGCCAACATAAGCAAAAATATTATATTTTATTATGAGGCCGACATACTTTGAATTTTTGATTAGCAAGTATATAAAGGAGATCGTCAAACCATTTTGTGTGTGTGATATGCAAGTTTTGGTCATAGATATAATGCAATAGTAAAGGTGTATCAAAAAGGAGAGCAAAAAGAGTAGATCAGTTTTTTTGAGCACAAAATAGTTTTGGTATGCTAATCAGTGTAGCAAAGAGTAGAGCAGAGTAGAAGTGCGATCTGGTCAAGAGATCTGGAATCTGATTGTGAGCCTCAATGGAACTGAATCCATGCATTTGTTGATGTTGTACTCTCAATTCAAAATTTTGTTGTAAATTTTATTATATCTATAAGGAAGTGAGCTCTAGGCAGTGTTCCTGAATGCAAGTGCATTCCCCTCTTTTATCTTACTTTTATCAGAGTAAACATTGTGGATTAATCTCCACCGTAGTTTTTCCCCTAACAGGGTTTCCATGCAAAAATATCTGGTGTTATGGTGTTCATTGATGTGACTACATATTTTCATCTGTTATGTGTTGTAAATGCTATATGAAGTTCTATTATTGTTGTTGATAGTTTTAGATTTGTTTTGTAAATCAAAATCGTTGAACACTGATTCACCCCCCCTCTCAGTGTTCTGAGTGTCCAACACAAAATATGTTCAAATGAGTCTTGCTTAGTTCATGCAAGGTCTTTAACTTAGGGAACATTATGTATAATGTCTCTAAGAGAGGACCAATCAAAGAATAGAATATTTGCATTTTAGGGGATGCAATGCATTGCATCAAACCACTAAGAGGAATGTAATATGCCAAGAGAGATCACACTCATGAAAGACACTATACCCATTGTCATCCACAAAGTGACAAATGCATCGTATGGAACAAGAAGGTTACTAAGAACCAAAAAGAAGAAAAATGCAAATGAATTATGCCAATGTATGCCCCCACTTTAAAGGAATTGCTACACACCATTCTATGAGTAACTAATATAAATTAGTGAATGAAAAATTATGCAAAAAGAAACAAGACATGAAAGCCAACTTGGAAATCCCCTATGCCAAGTCATATGTTTCCAAGTAAGGTTGCGTCATGAAAAAGGAACAAAAGAAAGAGGGGTTTCCCCCAAAAAGAAACACACCAAACACATAAGGGATCTATGGATTTGAGATCAATATGTTAATTGTTGCAATGTTTTGATTAAAGAGCTCGGAGTTGTCATCATTCCCCAAATACACATAGAACTAGAAGAATGAAACAAAGAGATCAAAAAAAAAGAAAAAGAAAGATTCGTTTTGGGTCAACATGGAAGAGACATAGGATGTATCAACGCTTTGCATCATCCCCAAAAGGACAACACAAGAAAAGGAAAATGAACAAAAAATGGAAAATATTTTGGGTCAACATGAGAGAGACGTTTCAGTCTCAATGCCTTGCATCATCCCCAAAAGTAAAACACAAAACAAAAGTGAAAAAGGAAAATATAAAAACCTTTTGGGTCAACATGGAAGAGACATAGGGTGTCTCAACACTTTGTGTCATCCCCAAAAGGAAAACACAATACAAAAGTGAAAAAGAAAAAAGACAAAACTTTTGGGTCAACATGGAAGAGGCATAGGGTGTCTCAATGCTTTGCATCATCCCCAGAAGGAAAACACAAAATAAAAGTGAAAGCAATGTGCAACATATAGAATAATGAAGGTACAAATAGAGGAATTGCACAAAGAGAGAGAACATCAAATTTCGCGTTACGAGGGAGCACGATACGCACATACAAACCCAAAAGAAAAATAAAATGAAATGCAAAAGACTAGTAAGGTAGATGCAATTCAACCGATGAGCAAGTCATCCATCTCACAATCATGTTCAGGATATTTCAAGGGCGATTGACTAGCCAAAGGCACAAGTGCAAGTGCCGAACTAGGGGAAGTACCAAGTTCTAAACTTGATGTAGGAGATTTTTCATTTAAGCTCATGGAAGAGGAAAATAATGTATTCATATCATTATGCACCTCTTCATCTATTTTAGTGATCTCATCATCGTCATCCAAATTAATCATGACAGGAGGAAAAATGGTAATGTCCAATGAGGGGAGTACTATGAGTTGTGGTTGTTGTATTGGATCATTTTTTTGTGATTGGGGAGGAGGGTTGGCCTGCATTGCTTCTATCAAATGTGAATGTTGATTTTCTTTTTTTTCTTTAGTTTGTAATTGACGAGCAAGGAGATGATGTCAACAACTACACTCCCTAGCACCTTGATTTATTTTTATTCTATTTTTAAGTTGTGTTGGTGTAAGATCGAATTGATCCACCATAGGATCCTTTTCTTCCCTAAGGGGAGGAACGGAAGGAATCATAAGAGGTGGGTAAATCAATTTCTCTTTTACTTTATACATTTATTTTATGCGAGGTGGCATGATGGGGTTGGTTTCATTGTCTCTTGGTCATTTGGATGATGAAGGTGAAGTGTTTATTGTTGGTTTTTCTCGAGTTACTAGTTCTGGTTCAAGTTGAAGCATTATCTCATTGAGGATGGGAGTGCCGAAAGTGTATGGGGATATGTTGTGAAGAGATAATTTTGCTATGCATTTGGCTATGAATTTTTGATAGGCAATGAAAAAGAAATCTTTGTGGGGTGTTATGGGTTCCATGGGATTAGGCCAAAAGGCTTCTAAGGAGAAATTTCCTTTAGAAGACAAAGGGGTAAAGACACTATGGTGAATAGTGAATATGTTGTCATCATGTGGAAACTTTAAACATTTGTGTATGACTGAAGGGACAACTTTCATTAAGCAAAGCCATGGGAGGCCTAGCTGCAAATGAAACAAATCTGATTGTGAGATGATGGAGAATGTTTCATCGACTATCTTAGGTCTTATCTGTAATGGAAGGACAATTGATCCTATTGTAGGGCATACAAAACCATTGTGTTTTTTGATCCATGCTCTTGGTTTGTCATAATCATCTTGATAAAGATCATGTAATACCAAAAATTCCTCAATGATCATATTCTCTCCGCAGGGGAGATCTATGAGTATCCCATTAGTGGGCTTATCATTAATACGACCAGCTATGTAAAGAGGAACATCGGGAAGATTCAAAAGGATATCCTTAGCAGAGAAAGTAATATCAAGATATTTCTTAGGTTTTCCCTTACAAGGGATAACGTCTATCACACTTACCATACCATGTATAGGATTAAGAGAAGTGGTATGTGTAATAGGATTAGGATGTTCAATAGTTGTATGAACATTCATCACATCATTGTTTTGAGTTTCACTGGCTTTGATGGATGACACATTATGTTTGGGCATTGGATTGGTAAAAATTTGCAAATTTTGATTAGGTGGGGCAATAGATGTATTGCCTTTAACATTAACATTTGAAACAGATAGATGACTAGAATTAATGAGGTCTTGCACTATGTGTTTAAGATTCTTACACTGTTGTATGTCATGTCCATTTTTCTATGATAATGACAATAAGTGTTAGGTTGAAAGGCTAGAGGAAAAGGCTTAGTTGGATCCAATGGTTTAATAGTAGGTAAACTAATCATTTATTGCTACAATAGTTGGGACATGGTATTATGAAGAGTGTCTGGTAAGGGTGTAAAATTTCTTTTTGGATCTCCATAAGTAAAAGGTATCACGGATTTAACAACTGTTACTTGTTTGTTGACAGGTTGAGGTGGTCATTGAGACGGGGGTTGAATTGTAAGAACCCTTTGTTTGGTTTTTGAAATGGTTGTGAATCAGTTGAAGTTGTAGGTTCAAATTTTTCAATTCAGTTAGAAGTGGACTTTGCATCACAACTACTAACTGAATTGTGATAGTCACAAAGGGTTGTACATAAATGCATGAAAGAGGGAAATTTCAACATGGTCAATTTATCTTGGATGTGACTTTGTAAATTTTCAATGAACATCTTTTGGAGATGTGGATCAGGAACCTTGACATCAATTTGGGCATAGAGTGATTGATAGCGTGAGATGAAATTGGTTACTTTTTCATCCACATCTTGTTTACATATCATTGGGTCAACCAATATCTTTTTGGGAGTCATGTGCACTTGAAAATGAACGATAAATGCATCAACTAGCTCATTGAATGAACAAATTGAATTGTTTGGTAAGGATGAAAACCACTCCAAGGTAGCATCCTTTAAGGTCCTAGGAAATAGTTTGGCCAACAGCTTATCGTCAAGAACAAAGTCATTGCATAAGGTTGTGTAAGCATTAACATGATTAGTAGGATCACCCTTCCCTTCGTACTTCTCAAATCTAGGTATCTCAATTCCTTGTGACATTGGTGTTCTTAATATTTCCAAGGATAATGGGTTGCTATGGACATAATAGGTGGGTGGTGCATTTTGACTGTGGCTTATGGTGGATATTTTTTGTTACATGGAGAAGATGGTTTGGAAAAGTTGCATGATGAGAGGGTCAGTGTAAGTGGTATGAGGTGGAAGATAAAGTGGTGACAGAGTGTATGTAGTGGTAGGGAAAGTGAATGGAATGTTGATAAATGGTATGGTGGAAGAAGATAGGACATTCGATGCCACATAAGAATTAGGGATGCTAGTAGGAATAGTTGAGGAAGGAATCACATTGCTAACTTGTTGCATTGTGGTTGTGACTTGGGGAGTGGTATAGGTAGGTATGGATACTACTATGGAAGGATGAGGAGTGTTAAGTCCTCCTTGACTAACCATAGTGTTTGGTGGTTGAGATGTGCTAGAGGTGGAAGGAATATGTTTATCGTATATCTCAACAATTTGTTTCATAACATCTAAGCCTTCGTTACATTCAAGCATACGATGGATGTTGTCTATAGCTGGAATTACAGTGGTTGAAATGTTTTCAAGACAAATGTTTTGTTGCAAATGTGCTAAGTCCTCATGAATGTTAATGATCATGTCTTGTGGAATGTGATCATTTTTTGTGTCAACTTGCATGTGATGGGAAGGAAAAGCATTTCTAAAGGTGGGATCCATGCCTAATGCACTATTTTCAATACCAGGAGTAGTAGCTCGAGACAACCCAAGGTCCACAACGAGTGTGTTATCATGGGATGCATTCGTGAACTTCTTCTCACTAAAGTATTATCAATAGGGCACCAAACACTCATACAAGGGCTACTAAAGGTGGGGTGAAATTCCAACTAGGAGCAATAAAATGCTAATAATAGAAATTCTTGAAACCATAACAAAAATATAATAACATAAAACATAAATGCAGAAAATGCCCAGAAAATGCCAGAAAATGTAGTGTAGAATGTGCAACTGGACTAATTCGCCCAGGGTGGCGAATGAGTCTAAGGATGAATTTTTTAGAAATTTTTTAGAAATTTTAAATGCAATTTGATATTTTTCAGATGCACAGATGTAGCTATAGTATGAAAATGTAGGATTTTAGTGTTTTTAAATGATTGAAATGCAAAAATGAAAGCTATATGATCTTTTTACTAATGCAATTTTTAAAACCCTAGGATGCAAAACAATGCAAAACCCTAATGTAATGTGAATGTAAGATAGTTATAAGATGTATATACAGTTGAAATTAGAAGTAAAAATTCCCTAAATTCAGGTTCACCAAAATGTAAACAAAGATTTTGGCACCCGATGGTCTTTCTAGCACTTCTAGGGTTTTTCACCTAAAAGGGGAAAGATTGGGCCAAAATGCAATGTATACATTCAAATATTGATGTGATGTGGGTGTACTATTCCTAGATGAGATGATATAAATGCAAAAAATGAACAAAAGCTATTGATTATGAATGCAAAACTAAGAAATGCAACTTTTTTGAAAACACAATGTTGTATACAAAAATGAACTAGAAACATGAACAAACAAGAACAAAATTCAATGAAATTAAATGAGGTGCACCTGGAGCTTGAAAAATGTTGTTGGAAGGTTCTAGAACACTATAGAGATAAATTTTGAAGCCCACTAGGACTCCTTCACCACGGATGGTGAATTACTCCTATTTTTGGTAAAATTTGTCGAAACACGTTTTGGGATGTCGAGAACATAGAACTTCATAAAACTCTTTTTCCAGCCTGGTAGTGGGACTCATTCACCATAGATGGTGAATCATTCCACCTACATATTTTTGAAAATTCAAAGGTCAACTCTATGGGTCCTGGTCTGCACTTTTCTGCCTGACACCTTGTTGGATCTGAATCTAAAAAATCTGATGGGAAAGTGGTCTCCAAGCTTCAAATAAGTTTATGTTGACTTTGATGACTTTGATGACTTTGAAACACCTTTTTTAAACCTTTCTCCTTGACAAATCTTCCTACAAGACCTGCAAACACACATGAAAAGAGGGGGAAAAGGGTTAAGGGTTAGAGTATAGGGTGTTGCCTTGGTCAAACCTTGATTTGGTAACCAAACCCTTGATAATGAAATGAAACAAAGGAGGAATGATGAAAAAATGACATGCAATTTCATAAACTCACCAAACCCTTGTTGTTGAAGTCTGAAGATATGTTGCTCCAAGATGCTTGAATGCTTGATTGAATGCTAAAGTGCTTAAATGTTATGACGAATGCATGAATACTTGAATGAATGAGTGAATGGATGAATGGGTGTTAAAATGAATAGAAAATCATGTACTTATACACACTTATTCCCTAATTTCTAGAAAATACAATATCACAAGCCGACCTTAGGTCTTTAGGAATAAAAACCCACCAGTAATTTAAGTTTATTTTCATTTTTGTGCCAAGAGGGACTCATTCGCCCCTGTGGCGAATGGGTCCCACTCAAGGAATGTGAATGGGTGTTGGGAATTATATTGTATTAAATGATGTTTATTGGGTTTACATTCAGAAATACACTTAATTAAGTTTTGTAAGTGCATAAAGGGGCCAAATAAAGCATAAGAAAGGTGTATTTGTTGATGACAAGTCTAGAAAAGCATGAAAGTTAGTTACAATTCTTTACAACACTATAAAATAAGACTTGGTAAGTGATATAAAAGGGGGTATGTAGGTGAATTATAATAAGAAGAGTCCAGAAAAGTGTGAAAATGTGTCACAACACCTTTACAAGACATCATAAAGTCTTAATGATTCATAAAGATTCAAGGCCTAATGTGAATGTGTGGGCCACATTGCAACATTAAATCAAGGAAAAATCAAGCCAAATAAGCATGAGGGACAAAACAAGAAAAAGTAGAAGGGTTGCTTTTTCTATGTCCACACTACACTATGTCATTGGTCATAGTTTTTTGCAATTTCTTTAAAGTGGGGGCATACATTGGCATTATTATTTAGAATTTCATGTTCTATTGTGTAGTCTTCTTACTTCATGTGACGTGTCTTTCACTTTGTGGTGACATTGGGTGTGATTTCCCTCAAGAGTGTGATCTCTCTTAGTATATTATGTTCCTCTTAGTGGCTTGATGTGACACACTACATCCCCTAAGTTATGAATCTTTTATTCTTCGATTGGTCCTCTCTTGGAGACATTAGGCACAATGTTCCCTAAGTTAATACCTTACATGAACTAAGAAAAAACTTCTTTGAACATACCTTACATTTTTAGTTATATGGCCACCTTACATAACACTTTTTGCTTGCCTATGGAGCCATCTTGTTTGTTCATGAGTATCAAGCATACAAATCTTTTCTTGCCTCATGAAGCTTGAAGATCATTTTTGTATGTCGCCTTATCAAAGTTATTAGGAGGTATAGTTTTGGTATGATTGTATGTATGGGAGCCAAACTTGGGCATGAATTTCCCATATCCACTTGTTTGTGAGTGCATACCAGCCACATGGGTATGTGTCTCATCTTTTAGATACTCACCTAGTAGATAGTCTAAATTTTTGTTACCTTAGAGTGAGCATGCATTTTTGAAAAAATAGCTTAGATCTAATCCACAACATGCGGGATAAATGGTTGAAGCTTGATCCACCACACCTTTGTTTCATTTTGTCTTTAGTAGTGTATGCTTGTGCCTTATTATTGCTCCTTATATCATTTACATGTGTTTTCTTTTGTGCTTATGTTGATTTTCCATAGGATCTTGATCCTGTGGGCTTGATCACCCCTCTCAATCATTGTCATCTTATCTTATTACCATTGGTACACTTGGACCCCTCTTGATGTGAGTTTGTCCACTTTAGTGTGACTTTGAAGCAAGTTCCTCCTCTCACTATAGTAGGGGCTAAATGTAATGAAAAAAAATGTATCCCTCTATAATTTTGCACTTTTTTGAGCCCTCCTTGTTAAATTAAGCTTAATGTTGCATTGATTTAGTGTTGTAATGTGTTTAACACATTCACATTAGATCTTGGTCCCTTGTAAACTAAGTGGACCTAATTGTGCCTTATTTAGGGTGTTGTAAAGTGTACCTTTACACTTTCACACTAATCTAGGGTTTTATTAATAACGGGGCTTCTTTATGCCTTAATTGGCCTTATTTTACATCCAGAAGCCTTAATTAATGTATCTTTCCAAGGATAATCCTGACATAAACCAACATCCAATCATAATTCATGTATTTTTCAATTGTATAGCCCAAATTTAGTGATTTGAGACTCTACGCCACCTTTGGCATATGGGTCCCACCTAGGTTTCAAGGCCTTAATATGGATTTCACACTAAACTAAGCATTTCTTGAAAAATGTGTTCCAAGATCAACCTAATGGGACTCATATGCCACAACTGGCATATAATTCCTTCTTAGCTTATACCTAATTTAAATTCAAATTCTTGGTGGGATTTTATTATCCTTGATCTGATGTCGGCTTGTAGTGTTGCAATTTTGAGAAATTTGGCATAAACAAGTGTAAATACAAGGTTATTTCACATATTTTCTCCTAGAAAGTTGAATAAGTATCCTTATAGAAAATTGGTGATTACAAGAGTTTACAAGAGCATTCAAGAGCCTTCAAGAGTTTATTATCAAGTGTTTTGGAGCATTATTCAAGTATCAAGCATCATGTCAAAGTAATCATGCATCATGTTTGTTTTTGAGCTAACATATGTGATTTAGGGTTTCATGATTCACACAAGCATTCAATTCAAAATCCATATCATTCAAGCAAGTGTCAAGATCTACATCCATTGGATCCATTTCATACATGTTTACAACACTTTATTCCTAGGGTTTGGTGAGTTGCAACATATTATTTTGTTCATTCATCATTCCTCCTTTTTATTTCATTTCATTTCAAGGTTTGATTATGAAAACAAGGTTTGACCAAGGAAAACCCCTTTCCACTAACAAAAGAACATTTTTCCCTCTTTTTAGTGTGTGATTTGAAAATATAGGTTGAAGACCCTCTAAGGAGAAAGATTTTAGAAGAGTTTTCAAGTGTGCAAAGTTGTCAAAGTTGTCACCTTGTTTACAAGACCATAAAAGGACACCTATAGAGTAGAATTTAGTAGTTCAGATCTAGAAATTAGGTTGAGAAGATAGAGAAGAGATTGAAGAGAAGATTAAGGTCTTGATCTTCCAAAAAAAGTTGAGAAGGAATGATATGCCACTTCTGGCATATGAGTCCTAGTATAGTGAATTTTCTAGATTTCAAGAGTTCTAGATTTGTCACTGCTAGATTTTTGTTCCTGCCCAGAAACCTAATCTAGGACTAAATCACCTAGCCTAGTGTATGAGTCCTAGTGTGCATTAAATTTAGTATTTTTAGCATATTAGACCTTGTTTCAAGCTGCTACAGGTTTCTAGGTGCACATCTTTAATTTTTCAATTTCCTATTCTATTTTGCATTCATTTCTAGGTCATTTATTGTAGTCTTCCATATCATTAATTTTCATAATTAGGTTCTACGTGTTACTTGTCTTTCCAAGCCATAGTTTGGCGGTGAACCCCTTTTTACCCTTTGATCATACCCTAGGAAAACCTTTAGCAAATCTCTCTCTGTCTCATTATATCATTGTATTGAGATCTCTAGGGTTTCCTTGAATGAAAAAATAGTGAAATAGGACCATATCCTTGTCCTCCATCTCTTAAAAGGTGGGGCACCAGGTATTTTTGTTGTTATAGTGGGAAATAAAAAAAACCTTTCCAAAAGAGAATGATGTAAATTCAATGAGCTATACAAGTGAAGAAAATAAAATAACTCGTGATGACCCCCAAAGTATTTTTCTAGCACAAAGTACAATGAATGTTCTCCCCATATGAGAGAAAAAAGAGGTCATGTGACACCCACAAAAAATATGAAGTTATGAAAGTTCCATTTGAGGAAATGCTTCCTCCCAAAATTGATAGAAGAAGAGAAAGCATACATCCTCCCCTCAAAGTGATGCTTGTAGTGCTGGTAGATCCTCAACATTGGATATTAAAGATGATCCACAAACATTCAACAACATGTCTCTCCTTGAGAAGAAATAACATCACAAACATTTGCAAGGTGAATTCCCATTCCAAATGGGAATATGCATGAATTAATATGATTGTCTTTGAATCATGCCCATGGTCCAAGGGCTGAAATAATGCCAATGATTCCTTTGAAGGATGTTCAAAGATCTTCAAGCCAATGTTGAGGTGTGATGGATGTTGATAAGATAGATCATGTACAATAGAATATTTTGGAACAAGTACCATGTATGTATGGTGATATTTGGATTGATGTGAATTTTATATCATTATAGATTATAATAATCAAGTTGGATAGGTCAACTCATGATTTTCTAGATAATATGTCACGCTAGAAGCCAATATAGGCAAGTCAAGAGAAATATCTAAAGATGGAAATGGTGATGAAACTTCATCGAATATGACATCATTTATATAAGATGGATGTCCTCAATAATGTTGAATCCATATCTGTAATGTGAGATTCTACAAACAAAGATGTGATGTTTAGTAGATATGCATCCTAATGTGGTGGATTTGGAATGATGATAGCAATGTCCTAATTCAAAGAATTATCAAAACCCATGAATGAGTCAACACTAGATTCATATGTAGCAACAGGTGATATGAGAGGTGAGATATGAATGCAAGTCATGGGACTGCATTATCCATCCCTAAATAATGGTGTCTCACAATATGTCTTGATGAGACTAAATGTTGTTTTTATATGTGTTGGAACTAGAGGATCATGGAAGGTGATATCATGAATAAGAAGAAATTTCTCCATTTCCTCAAATTTATGAAATTGGAATTCTTTTACTATATGTCTTCTTTTCCACAATATCCATATTTGATTTTGTGTTTATTAGGAGGATTATGAAGAATACTCAAGTAGAAGGGATTTATTTTGAGAGACATGATCACATGAACCAAAAAACTCAAAAAACACTTAGATTACCCCCCTTGAGAGCCCCCAAGAATGATTATTTCTAGTTGTAGCACCCCCCCCCCCCACCAAAACAATGTGCAACAAAATTTTACAAGTTTTTGAAGATCCAATGCAAATCAACCATTTATAATGCATGGAAAATTTTATAAAATGGGATATCTAAATCTTAATTTTACATAAAAATTTGAATTTCTTAAGAAATTTTTATAGAAATTAAAAAAATGTGATATTTTGATAATTGGGGTGAAAGCTATGCCCCATCAAAATTTGCTTGTACAATGTTGACTTCAGCGATTTTTTTTTCTATTAAACAACATCAAATCAAAAAATTCTCAATGCTAAAATGTCAATGATAGAACCAACTTCAATGATAGAACCAACTTCTTGTTGACTAATCACACTCAAAAAACACCCCCATTTGCAAGTTATAGCAAAACAAAAAAAAGCCTTTTGTAACCTATGGAAAATAAATGTCTCTACCCCCCTTACAAAATTTAATAGTTTTCATAAAACTACTAACACAAAGTTGATGGTTAGCAATAAATATGAACATGTACAACAAATATGCCAATGATAAAGTCATGTGGGGAAGGAGACTGAGTCAAAAGCTTGATGGAGTTGAGAATACTATGTCTTTATGCCAAGTTTGGAGGGTTGAAATCCAAGTGGAGAGAGGCAACTCTTAAAAAGAGTTTGACCGATTATCTAGAGATCATGTGTTGCTTGGAATGAGGAACCCAATGTAGAAGACTTGAAAAAAAGACTAGGTCATGGTGGAGTGCCACAAACTCTTGTGAGGCCATAGGTTTATACACAACTCTACCACCACAATAAATGCCTTCCAAAAGGTTTTAAACTTCTTTGTTGTGGTATGCTAACAAGTCCTATGTTTCACTTTTAAATTCTTACTAATCACTCCAATAGTATGGGATAGATTAGAGTAGGATTTTCTTTTGATTCAGTGTAAGAAAATAAAAGCACAATGACTTGTCACTTAGTGGCACTAACACTATTAACAAAGGGGCCTTAAAACTACCAAAGAAGAATTGACAAAAAATTTAACAGTGACATGACTGGAATAAAATGGATTATGGTAGCTAGCAAAGCACTAATGATTCTCCACTCTCTATATCAACCTCCATCTCTCACAAGTTGAAAAAAATCACAACTAGTACACAAGTTGTTTGCTAATCATTAGAGGGAAATCCATTGAGGAACTAACTCTTCGTTGGAGAATGCATACAGTGATGTATTAAACCTCGGCACCAATATATAGAGATAAGTTGGAAACACCTAAAATATCTATTGGTTGGGTCTTTGCGTGTGAGTGATAAAAAAATTTGGTCACCTCAATTAACAACAAAGCCACAAGAAAAGATACCAACAATTGACATTTCAAAAGGCCTATTAAATTCACCTTAGATTTCACATAGTAGATTGTACCCAAATAAAGATTGGCTCAAGCTAAAACAAGCCCAAACACGAGGCTAGAAAACCTTCTAGATAGGTGAAATAGGCCAAAAACCTGCAAAGATGTGTCTAATAGGTGATGATAGTATCACCTACAAAATGTAAATAAAACCTCCAAACTATAAATTTTTTCTATCACACAACAATAGAAACCTTGATAGGGGGTCGATGAAGAGTAAAAACTACTTACATATAGGTCGAATAGGCTAAAAAATTGCAATTTTTGAACCTTGCAACACTAGGTTGGATAGGCCATTTTTTTCAAAATACAATTTTCTACCCAATGGGAAAATGAGCAAAGGGTTAGATTGGCCCTCTACTAAAAAATGACTTTTTACAAATTTTTTAAAATTAGCATTGAGGCCCAAAACATGGTAAAAATTGAAATTTACCAGAATTGACAAAATGAATGATGTTCTTCATTTCTCAAACCTTTTGGATGCAATGGAAGTGTCCATTTATTTTTGTGACACTCCATTGATAGGGATATGTGTAGGAGTCACCTCATGTGGGAAGGAATGTGCTCTCATGGCTCTCATACCATGTTGGAGAATTCCAAGATCAAAGAGATTGAATTTGATAACATTCCACAAGTGAAACTATGAACATGCAATATTATGTCTATCAATATAATATATGAAGAGTGTATAAATATAATGATCAAGCCTTGCATATATAGACAAGGATGATAGGTGAGAAGGTAGGAGTGAAACTCTAACTACCCCTCCAAAGATGGAACACTTGTGATCTCACTTGACAAGTGTGTGAACAAGTGTCAATAGATGTCTCAATCCATGAGGACACATGTCTCAACCATATGAAGTGAGACAAAACCAAAAGAAACCTAAGTAAACTTAAGCTAGGTGTGAATAGGTCCATCCTAGAAAGGTGATTAGCTAACTAGGAATGATATGAATTGATTTATGCTAACATTATTGACCCAATTTAATGCAAAAATATTATAGAGCTTTAGAGAATGGGTGAGTGCAAGATCATGATGGACCAAACAGTGGTGATGTAAAAAAACGCGATAAAAAGTATAATTGTATGGTAAACACCAAAGAAAAATGGATATTTGTTAATAACAAATATTCGCTTTTAAAAAGAAAATATCTAATATTAAATATAAAAATAGATTTTTATTCTTGTACAAAATGAATATTTGTTATAAATATATTTATAATATATTAGAGAACAAGTCATGCATTATAATAATTTATATTATTAGATATTATATAATAATAGTAGTAATAATATTATATTATCATATTAATATAAAATCATATATGTTAATATAATAATATATAATATCATTAATATTATTAACATAATAATATATAATACTATTAATATAAAGTATGTTTCATAACACCCTCTCTTTTCCAACCTGCAATTTTGCTGCCAATAAGAATGTACATTGAAAACCTTTTTTATTTAGACATAAAGAATGTAATGAAGGCACCTTCAAAATTTATCACAAGTCTTAGGTAGACTAAAATATGTGTTTGAAGATATTTCGCTGGTATGGAACATGGTAACGGAGCTCTACAATGGTCAGGACCAAGGTTGCAATGGTTAGGTGCAGATCGCAGGCTAGATCGTGACCAGAATGGCTATGGAAAGCTTAGAACAAGAAATAACGAGGACATATGGCAACTAGAAAGATGGGAGAGGCCTCACTAGAATAATTGGCAGGATCCAGAGGTGGCTTGAAGAGCTGCAGAGGACTTTGGGAGGTGAGGAGGTGCCCCTAAGTCTAGATAGGGAAATGGTAGGGGAGCCTATTGTAATGAACATTTTAGAAGGCCTCGTCACCAGGAAAGGGATCAGCAAGGGTTCAGTGGCTATACAAGAGCAGAAGGGTGGGAGCATGGGAGGCGAAACCCTCATCCCAAGGACAATATCAAAAAAGTTTGGTAGTGTAAGCAACCCCATTTGGAATGGGAGGAAGCAAGGGAAGATTCAGGGTCGGGTAAATTTCAACCCCCAGAACCAGCAAAGGGCAAGGTGCTGCCTGGTGGTAGGGCCACTTTGGTGGTTTGTCCGGCTAAGTTGCAAGCAGAGGTGTTGAGGTTGGAGAACTTGGGGATAATAGCAAAATGGTATGGTGTCTCCTGCAACTAGGATCAGTTGATCAAATGGTGGAAGGAGCGATGGGGCTCTGATCTCCAGTTTAAAATCCTCCAAAATGGGTTTTTTCTGGTCATTTTCCCAACCAGGAAGACAAGGGATGAGATTTTAGATGGGTTTGGGTTTTCGAGGGTAGTGGGTTCTATTTGAGAGAGTGGGTTATGGGTTTTAATCCTACAAATCATGAAATGGAGACGGTCCAAGATTGGTACAAACTTTCTAATCTTATGTTGAAGTACTAGGAACCCAACACTCTAGAGGAGATTGGAAACCTCTTTGGAACATTTGTATGTGTTGAAGAATAGAAATATGGGAAGGAAGCCTCAACTTATGTCAGATTATGCATGGAAAACAAACCTGTGAGACACATTTGGAGCGAAATAGAGTTGAGTTCTGAATATGGAAATTGGGTTCAAAAGCTAAGCATTGATTCTTATACCAGACACTCGTTGGTGCAGCCTCTTCTCTAGAGATCTCATTCTCCATTGGTGGGTAAAGCTAGAGTGGTGGAAGCTTCATCATCTCATGGTATGGTGTTGGTAAAGACTAAAAAGATGTTGGAAGCAAAGGAGGTAGAAGTGGGTAGGATGGCGCAACCAATTCTCATTTGTATCCCTCCCCCAATGGTTGATTGTAATGGAGTTGTTTCTTTGGCTCTTCAGCCTAAGGAGTGGTTATGGCTTCCAATCCATTGGAGGCAGAGAACATGCAAGAGGCTACAAAAGAGATGGAGGTAGGCGAGTCTCAAGATTTGGATAAGAATCTAGCTTTAAATGAAAAAATCTCACAAGCTTTAGATCTTCTGGGGGATGACTATCATAATGTGGAGTTAAATTCTTTGATTGAAGTTGGCAAAGAATTAGTGGAGCTAGTTGAAGCGACCAAGTATAGTCCATGGGATTTGGAGGATGGGGAAATGGCAGAAAAGTTTTCTCCTAGATGGGATGATTTTAGTTTACAAGAGGACCCTAAAGGTTTGGGTTCTCTCAGGAAAAAAAAGGAAATCTTTCTCACAATTGGAATCAACAAGAAATAAATTGGGTTTATGCCAAAATGATATGTTTAAATCTTCACCGGATTGTGGGGAAAACAAAAAGAGGGGTCACATCTCAAACTTAGAAAAGTGAAAATGGGATGGGGAGGCAAATGGTCAGAAGAAGATTGACTACATGATGAAAGTAGGCAAGGGTGAGCCTCTTCCCAAATAGCAATGAGGCTGCTAATGTGGAATGTTAGGGGTCTCAACGCCCCTAACAAATGGAGCCTTATTAGGCTCCATATTGAGGAGTGTCTAGCAGATGTAGCCATTTTGCAAGAGACTAAAATTGTTGAGCAGGAGCTGGCAAAGTTCGGTCAAAAATTGAAGCTCTGGAAATGGGTTGGAGTTCGTGCGGAGGGTGCTTCAGGGGGTCTACTAACCATTTAGAGGCCTCAATCCATTTTAGTGGAAGCTATTGAATCTAGTCTTCACTGGATTGTTTTTTAGGTAAGGAGTTTAGTTTCTAATCTTCAATTTTTGTTGATTAATGTTTATGGTCATGCTCCCAATTTACTAAAAGACAAGTTTGGCTTGAGTTAGATGGTATCCTTAATCAGCTTATTTCAGATTTTTGGATTTTGGGGGGTGATTTCCATGCAATATTAAGAGCTTCTGATAAGAAAGGGGGGTCGAGTAGAGCTTTGCAATCCCAAAAGGATTTTCAAAAAATTTTGGATAGGAATTCTTTGGTTGAATTGCATATTGGTAATGAGTGCTTCACTTGCAGCAATAGGCATAAGGATTTTTTAGTATTACAGAAAAGCTTGATAGGTTATTTTTCAAAGGGAATTTGGGTGCCTTCCCCTTTACTTTGGGTTGCAAAATAAATTTTGGGACAGGATCTAATCATTTTCCTATTCAATTGGATATTGAAGGCAAGAGAGGGCCAATTCGATGTCCTTTTAAGCTGGAGGTAATGTGGTTCAAGGACCCTCAAATCTTGGACCTGATCAAAGGTTGGTGGTATGAATGCAATCCAGGGGGTTTTAAGTTTTTCAGTGTGGTGGAAAAACAAAAATAAGTTAAGCAATAGCTTCGGTAATTGAATAAAGATAGTTTCAAGAATATCTTTGAAGAGAGGCATAAGATAGTGGAAGAGTTGGGTAAGCTCATAGAAAAATTCATTATTCAAGGCATGGATAATGAAAGCTTCATTCAAGAAAGGGCCTTGACTCTGAAGTTAAATGATTTGCTTTCAAAAGAAGAGTTATTTTGGAGGCAAAAATCCAGGGAGCTTTGGTTAAAGATAGGAGATAGAAATACAAAATAAATTCATAACTCCACTAAGGTCTGAAGGGAAGTTAACAAGATTGCTAGTATTGTTGGCTCAAATGGTCAGGTGTAGGAGGATCCCAAAGAGATTAGGGCTTCAGCTATGGATTATTTTAGTAGCTTACTAAATGATTGGGAGGGGTATAATTTGTGGGCCCAAAATGATTTTCTAAGTGTCATTCCGACTCTAATTTCTTATTCCCAAATGGAAGCATTGGATGCAAGCTTCTCAGTAGAGGAAATAAAAATAGCGGCATTTGGCCTAAATCTAGAGAAGGCTCTTGGGCCGTACGGGTTTCCTACATTCTTCTTCTAGAAATGTTGGGATTTTGTGGGAGCAGAAGTTGTAGAGGCTATTCAGGATTCTTGTTGCTCAGGAAAGATTCTCAGAGAAGTTAATAATTTCATAGCTCTCATTCCTAAAAAGGAAAAGCCAGAGGTTTGGGATGAGTTTCGCACCATTTCGCTTTTTAACACTCTATAAAATTTTGGCAAAGGTTGTAGCAAATCGTCTTAAGAAAATATTTCCATCAATCATCTCAGAGGAGCAAATCAAGTTTGTACCTAGAAGGTCTATTCTAGACAGGGTAATAATAGCGGAGGAAGTCATTCATTTAGTGCAAAAAATAAGAAAACCAGCTATGTTACTTAAACTAGATATAAAGAAAGCTTATGATAGAGTAAACTAGCACTTTCTATTCAAAGTGCTTGAGGCCTTTGGTTTTTATAAAGGTTGGCTTGATTGGTTGTTTGGTTGGGTGGCTAGTCCTCGCTACTCAATCCTTTTGAACAGTGCTCCAAAAGGATTTTTTCCTATGTCAAGGGGCTTAAGGCAAGGAGATCCTCTTTCCCCTTTTCTCTTCATAATCATGGTGGAAGCTTTGGGTCAGTATATTGAATTGGTTAGGAGCTCAGGTGGGCTAGAAGGTCTACAAGTGACAAGCAGCTTTCCTTATGTGACTCATCAACAGTTTGTTGATGATACGATGTTGCTTGCAGTGACCTCACTCAAGGAAGAAAGGAGGATCAAAGGTATTTAGGATACATATTCATTTTCCTCTGGTCAAGTTACGAACTGAACTAAATCAGAGGTTTTCTTTTTTAATATCAATATTGGATTGGAAAATTAGATTTTATAGTGTTTGGGGTTTAGAAAAGGAGAGTTGTCATGCAAATATCTAGGGCTTCATTTGGCTAAAGGTTCTCAGCATGGTAGTATTTGGAATTATTTGTTAGAGAAGGTGAAAGGAAAAATTTCCTCCTGGAAGAGTAGATGGCTTTCTTGGGCAAGTAGATTAACTATGCTCAAATTTGTTGCTGTGACATTATCTATTTACATGTCCTGCCTTTAGATTTTGGCAGGTGCTAGTAAGGCTATTAATAGATCAATGAAAGACTTCTTTTGAAGTGGGCATGGTGAGCAAAGGAAGTTTCCTTTAATCAAGTGACAGAAAGTTTGTGAAAAGAAGGAAAAAGATGGGGCGGGTCTAAAAAATATACTATTGCAAAATAAGACTCTCGGAGAAAAATTGGCCTGGAACATTCACTCCCACCCAAAGCTAAAGTGGGTCAAAATTATTAAAGCCAAGTATTTGGTTAATGAGGAATTTAGTTTCTTGAAAGCCAAGAATCTCCCAAATGGCTCTCAGATTTGGAATTTTATTAAAAGCTCCAAAGAACTCATTACAGACTATATCACTTGGGAGATCAAAAGTGGGGAAGATGCGCTTTTCTAGGAGGATTCTTGGGAAGGGTTTCCCATTCTTGGTGATGATCCATTACTCTCCTAAGTTAAATAAAAATCCAAACAATTTTAGGGTGATAAGGTTAAGGATTACTTTGTTGATCAACCTGGTGTTCAGGATGGGTTCCATCACTGGAAGTCTCTTGGTCAGTTGGGTTTGAAAGCCCAAGATGCAAAGGTGTTTGAAAAAATCCTTTCAGGGAGGTGGGTGTGGAAGAGAGGAGGTAGGGATTAGATTTGTTGGAATCTGTTAGCTACGGGGGATTACTCAACAAAGGTAGGATATGCAATTTTGACCTCATCGAATCAATTGGAGTTGACTCTTCTGAGTAGACTGTGTTGGAATAAGGCTTGCCTTCCCAAGGCTGGTATTTTCACTTGGGCAGTGGCTCAAGGAAGGATCTTGATAGAAGATAGATTTGCAAGGTTGGGTTATTCAAGCCTCTCAAGATATCCTCTATGCCAAAACAATGAGGAATCAATAGATCACTTGCTTCTTAATTGTGAATTTTCTCAAGCAATTTGGAAATGGTTGCTAGCCAAACTACATTGGAAAAAAATGCCTCTAATTCTCTTGCTAGACTGGTTGAATTCATGGCTAATGCCATTGAATAATTCCCTTTTAGGGGATATTTGGTCAATGAGCCCTTCGATTATTCTCTGGGAAGTGTGGAAAGAGAGATATAGGAGAATTTTTCAGGAAAAGGAATTATCCATTCCCCGTTTGTAGTTCAAAATTCAAGCAAGCACTATTGAATGTTTTAATGCAAGGCTAGAAGAGAACTCACTCAAAGAAAATAATTTCACAATTTGGGAGTCTTTAATTTTAAATAATTGGCCAGGTTTAAAGGTACCAACTTTTGCGAGCAATGGTGGTATGGACTCGCATGTAAACTGCAACATAGTAGTTTGGAGACCCCCTGATTCAGGCTGGGTCAAGCTGAACTTTGATGGGGCTTTGAAAGGAAACCTAGGTCCCTCTGGCATGGGTTGCATTGTGAGAAACAGTCAAGGGGAAGTGTTAGGTTCACTAGCGACTTCTATCCCAGAGGAGACTAACAATGATGTGGAGTTTCAAGCTCTCCTTTTGAGCTTAAATCTTTTTCAATATTTAAAGGCATCCAAGGTAGTGATCGAAGGCGATTCTACACTTGTGATTAATGCCTTACGTTCAAGGAAAATTTGGATCTTGAAATTGGGGGAAAATTTGGAGGTTGCATTGGATTGGTTAGGTGTTTTCGAGTAGGTAATGTTTAATCATATATTCCAGGAAGGAAATAAAGAAGTGGATCTGCTGTCTAATCAGGGTGTGGTTGGTCTAGATAGGAAGATTATTAACAAAACATTAGCTTAATTTTTGTGGGTGGTTGGGCGGGTACCCCTCCACATCGGCAGAGGGGCTTTAGAGGGGTCTGATTCAGCTCTAGTAGGGAGAATTTATGGGATCGTTCATTGTCTTGGTGAGAAGCTTTGGCCTTTCCAAGTGGTGAGGTTTGTAGGGTACGATGTTTATGGTAAAATCATGCATAATGGCTTGTTGGCAGCCAGTCTTCATTTCGAGGTGATGTCTTGGTTAAAGCTTTTTTTTCAGGATAAAAATCTCATGCAAGGAAGGATTGCCTTACATCACCATTATTCCTCACTTGTGTGTCTTGGATTTGGCTTGCTTGTCGTGGGCTTTATTAATGTTGGTGGGTGTTGGCGGATCAATTGTGTGGTTTTCAAAAAAAAAATGTTGGTTGCTTTCTTATAGGTGGTTCGATGACTGGGGTGGTGATAATGGCTAAGCCAAGCCATTCCAAATTCATTATTATAGTGTCAATGGAGGGGTTGGAATATTTCAGCATGGACACTCCAATATCTCTAGTGGCGACAGAGAGGCAAGTTGCATTCAAGGAAATCATAGATCAAAGGATTAAACACATTATGCTTGATGGTGATCCACTGGTCTTGGTAGCGGTGAAAATGGTGTTAGGCAAGGGTCACCTAGCCAAAAAGGAGTATGCAAGGGATAATTCATACATATCCTCACAATTCTTGGCTGCTAGTTTGGACGTTGAAGTGTCCAAGTCAGATGCTAGAGAATTGCAGGTGAACCTATTTCGTGGTGATTTGTTGGGAGGCCTTGAGAAGACTCTAAAAGTAGCCTTCATGGGCAAAGGGATCCTATGTCCCTCTAATATGGAGTGCCTATGGAAGATGGATGAAGCGGAAAAGGTCTTCCCCTTTCTCCTAGATTTGGAGGTCGAGCTTATGCAACACCAGATGATCTCGACAATGGCAATTGAGTTCTTGAAACATAACCTAGGGTTGGTGGTGGAGGAGGGCTTGGAATGGATAGAATATTTCTCTTCTTTTTCAAATTTTAATGGGTTCCTTTGAGGTTTGGCCTGTGTCTGAATTATCACTTATTTTTTGGTTGTTCTAGCTCTGGTTTTTGTAATGGGCAGGGTGGCTGCCAATTTTGTGTTGGTTTTTTAGTGTTTCCTGGGTTGGTAGGGGTTTCAGTGTTTTTTGGTGGTTTGGTTGTTGTTTCCTACATTGCAAATGATCTGTATGGCTACTTCTAATATTTTAATAAAATATATAAACCTTACGTATCAAAAAAAAATATTAATATAACAATATATTATTGTGTATATTATAATAATATTAATGTTAATATGTCAAGGTCGGAGCTTTGCATATATCAAATATTTTAAAAAATAATCTCTAAAATGGATATCCATTTTAGAGAGATTTTTTATAATATAAAAAATCTCTATAAAATGAATATTCATTTTGGAGAGATTTTAATATTAAAAAACTCTTTGAAATGGATTTTTTTTCAAAGAACTATATGTAAAAAAGGTATCATTTTATGCATTGTGATAGTCAAACTGTGGGAAACAAAATATAGGCAAAGTAGTAGAAGCGAATATCCATCTAGAACTGATATTTGTTTTACCTAATTTCATAAAAAAATAGCAATTTTCCTTCAAATTTTAGCATTAGAAAGTGAGGTAAGTCATTTTCTTTGTGTTTTTCATCATTTTAATTATTTTCTTTGATTTTTTGGCATATATATTAGGTTTTTTTATAGATTTTTTTTTGTAAAAAGGGGGTAAAAACTTTATTGAAGATCAGAAAGTAACATTACAAAGGAAGCAATGGACCAAGGTCCCAAAGAAAAACAAGAGCAACAACCCAAACAAAGATAATACAGCCAGCATCATCATCTGTCACCATTTCCAGCCCTATCTTTAGCAAGAATATTCGTTAAATCAAGACAGAGCTCGTGAGGAACCACCTCCCACTCCTTAATTCTCCATCCCCCACTATGCTCAGAAGCCCATTTCACCAAACAATTAGCTGCCCTATTCCACTCCCTTGGAATATGGACAAAAGTCATTGTTTCCATCAAAGAAATAACTCGCAGAATTTGTTGCACAACCCTAGCCAACTGTCAGCTGACATCAACCACTTTTCACTCAATAAGCAAATTGATTAAAATTTGGGAATCAAATTCACAAACAATCCTTCTCCACCCCAAAGCATGAGCTCTCTCAAGAGCGTCAAGAATAGCCAACCCTTCCACTAGGTTGATGGTTTGTGTCCCTTTATAGATTAAAAAGAGGAAGATCACAGAGCCCAAAGAATCCCTACCGATCACCCCAATACCAGCCAGTCCCAGATTACCCCTTGAAGATCCATCAGTATTGATCTTCAAAACACCAAATGGGGGGAGTTTCCATTTGCCATCCCTATCAATTTTTTGCTTATCACGTCGTCCTCTCTTAGCCCTAGCCAAAGCCAATGATGACCCCTGAATCCCTAATCTCTCCAGCAGCTCCGTATCCCTTTCAACCAAAGGGAATTCCACTTCACACCTAGCTTCCACTGTTTCCTAAACCATGCCCAATATTCCTTGCCAAATTTGTTGCACCAGCCTCTATTCTCCACGAAATTTCTGATGATTGTGTTCCAACCAAATCTGCCACAATAAGAAGATAGGCCCCACATACCACACCTCCTACAAAAAGGAGGCCACAGAAGGGGGTCGACCCATCCCCTACCAAAATTCAATCAAGGAGGAAGCATGAGCATAAGGAATTTTCCAAACACCCCACCAAAAATGCCAAAGCTGGAGGGCAAAAGAATAATGAAAAAAAAAGTGAGTAGAGTCCTCCTCATTAGCCCCACACATAACACAAATAGAAGGACCCTGGAAACCTCTTTTCCGAATGTTATCCCAAGTCAAACACTTATTCCAAGCCAACATCCAAACAAAGAAATTACATTTTGGCCAAGAAATCTTGTTCTAGACCTTCTTCCACCATTGAATTTCAGGCCCAGCCAACCTATGAGACAATAACACACTATAACCAGAGGCTACAGTATAGGTACCCTTAGGATTGGGGGACCAAGAAAGCACGTCATCATCTCGAAGAGAGCTACATCTTCGACTGGAGAGGATACTTTGCAACACAGCACAATCCTCCTGCAAACCAACATCTAGCCACTCATCCAGGGACTTCCATTTGGCCACCTCCATCTTACCACAGGAGGAAAAGGACTTAAAATCGCTCACCCGCGACCAACCAACCTCAAGAAATCTCTGGAAAAGATTCAACAAGTTGGGAAACTAAGAGGTGATGGGAGGAAAACCATCCCAAGAATCAGACTAGAATTGGGCCTCAGTCCCCTTCTTGCAGATCCAAAATAATCCATCCTTAATAAGCACAGCCCCTATTTTGAGGGTGCCCCATATCACAGAGCCCTTCCCCACAAGGGGGTACCTAAAAATATCGGGTTGAGGGATCCCCAGGAGATACTTTTGAGAAAGAACCCTGGCCCAACTCTTATCCTGCTCGTTACACCACCGCTAATATAGCTTTGCAACCAAAGCCTCCCCAGTTAAATCTGACTGCCTTAGACCAAGTCCACCATATTGTTTCAAACTACAAACAACCTCCCATCTAACTAGACTCCATTTGGAGGACTCCAAGTAGCCAACCCATAAAAATTATCTCGCCACAGAGTCTAGGTCCTTAAGAAAGCCCATAGGGGCAACCTGGAGCATGCATCTATAAATAAGCAAAGCCTGCACCACTAACTTAATCAACTAGACATGACCAGCAAAGGATAGCCATCAATGAGTCCAGTGATTAACTTTCACCCGAAATTTATCCAAAATGATCTGCCAAGACTCCCTAGGCATTCTGCACACCGAGATAGGAATGCCAAGGTAAGTCAATGGGAGAGCCCCGATCTAAAATCTCAAAGTCCGGGCAATCCTTTGCTGAATGGGGCTCAGAGTGTTGAAGAAGAAAATGGAAGACTTTCCCTCATTAATCTATTGACCAGAAGCAACCAAGTAGACATCCAGCACTCTTCATAAATTAGAATCCTCTCGCATTATAGCCATCCCCATCAAAGCAGTATCATCCATAAATTGTGAGTCTACGGAGGTAAGGTGCCACCCCATCTCTAACCCTAAATGAGACTAGACTCCACACTCTGTTTAATCCATCTCCCCAAACCTTTAGCCAAAAGAATAAACAAGGAGAAAGAGGGTCTCCCTAATAAAGCCCCTTAGAAGCACCAAATAACTCAGAGTGACTCCCATTGATAAGCACAGAGAAAGAGACTGAAGTAACACAACTCAAAACCCATTGAATCCATTCTTCAGCAAAACCAAAAGCACCAAGAACCCGCCGAAGAAAGGACCACCTGACTCTGTCATATGCCTTAGCCATGTCCAATTTAATAAACATCGATTTTTCTTTAGAGTTGGCCATAGAATGGATGGCCTCAGTTGCAATAACAATCCCATCAAGAATTTTCCTACAGCTACAAAACCATTTTGTTCCTCAGAGATCAGCTCCTCAAGCCCCTTTTCCAACCTGTCAGCAATAAGTTTAGAAATAATTTTATAAATTACATTGCATAAAGAAATGGGCTGAAATTGGCTTAACCTATCTGCCCCCTCACTCTTGGGAATAAGAGCCAAAAAGGTAGCATTTAGAGCCCTTAGCATCTGCTTATTTTATTGAGATTCTTGAACCACTGCCAGGAGGTCAAGTTTGATAATATCCTAGAATTCTTGAAAAAACTCAATCGGGAAGCCATCAGGACCAGGCACCTTCCCTTTCTTCATATTGAAAACAATCCCTTCAAGCTCTTCAAGCGAGATGTCACTCATGAGTTGTTGATTCAAATCACCAAACACGAGAGATGGGATACAAGACAGAATCTGCGCTTCCTCAGGAGACCCCCCTTGCGAGTCCTCCCTAAAAAGAGATTCAAAATACTGCACTGCCTCTCTTGAGATTTTTGGGAAGGAGGAAAGATGGTCTCCACTGTCATTCACCAGACTAGAGATAGAATTACCATATCGCCTAGATTTCACCAAATTGAAGAAGAAAGCTATATTTTTATCCCCTTCCTAAAGCCACTCAATGCGAGCCTTTTGTTTCCAATACATTTCCTCTCGTAGCTCCCATTCTTCTAGAGTTTTCACAGCCCAACCCTCATCCTGAAGCAACTCAACCATCACCCCATCCTCCCCTAACCTCCTCGTGATACCATCCAAATCTTCCTGAGCCATTGCCTTTGCATGGAAGACATTTCCAAACTACTAACGATTCCACCGTTTGAGCTCATATTTAACATATTGGAGTAACTTAGCGACAGAATACATTTTCGTACCATAAGTTGGTCTCCCTTTCTTCCACCAGTCAGTCACAAAGGCATTCAAAGAAGGGTCCTGCAACCACATGATTTGGAACCTAAAAGAGGGCATACGAGGCACACAAGTTGACTCAATAGCAAGCTTAATAGGCCAGTGGTCAGAACCTCTCCAGTCCAAGATTTCAGAGTAAGACGACCACATCCCACCAATCCAGTAACAAGAAACTAGAAATTGATCTAATCTTTCTGCAATGCAGAAATCACCAACCCGATGATTGTTCCAGGTGAACTGCCCATTGTTGGGTTTGATATCAACAAGATTCAAGGTAATGATATTGTCCCGAAGCAACATTGCAAAGGGCTCTAACCTTCCAATACCACCTCACTTCTTAGCCCACTCGCAAATAGCATTGAAATCTCCAGCCAAAATCCATGGATGAAAAGGCATCATACTACGGATAAGCCTGATATGGGGCCACAAACCTTGTTTACCCCAAAAATTCATAGGAGCATATATATTCGAAAAGAGAATGACTTCCCCTGTCTCAAAACTAGTAGCAATCATAGACATAGAGGATTTAGAAGCTATCCACCAAACAGGTCAGATTCTCTATGGATTCCATAAACATGCAAGACCCCCAGAAGGTCCATGAGCTCTGATGCACTGACACTCCCCACTCCTCCACAACTTAGGTGCCAAACCTTGCATATTTTCAACCGATAACTTAGTCTCCTGCAAAAAGAAGACATCAGGACTTTGACTTCTAATTAAATCATGAACCGCTTTTTGTCTAGGGCCGTTGTTCAAGCCCCATACATTCCATGACAGAACAATCATTTCAAGGGGCTTGAAAAAAGAGAATCAGAGTCTTTACTGACCCTGACTCCACCAAATTCTCGCCTACTAGTTTAATCTTTTCCATATCCTTTTTTCTACCAGGTTTAGCAAATTTCTCTGCCCCACCCTTCTTAAAATCCTTCTGCATGTTGCCTAATTTGGGGGGAGGCTTGGTCTTCTTAGCTAGGTCTGAACTAGTGTTCCGCCTAGGAAGAGAATAATCCTCACCTATTGTTGTAACAATGGTTGAGGGTGCCTGCACCTCTAAAACCACCATCTGCTGATCCGCTTCCATGTGCAGACAATCATCCCTTTGTGGATCCAAAGAAGAATCAAGAACAGGATCCTCCTGAGCTAAGCCCTCAAGCCCCTGATCTAGGTTAATCAAACCCAGGTTCACCTCCTATTGGTTGAGCTCATCCAAAACCTCAAATCTGTTAAAGGTACTTCATCTTGCCTTTCTTTAAAAGGCCTCTTTTGACCTCTATTTTGATTTCGAGCCTTGACCTGGGTAAAACATTAGACGCACCAACCTCATCAGGAGAAATGCTCTTCCCCTTATCGGTTTCAGGAAGATTGCTAGTAGGTTGTGAAGGCTGAGACTCCATAGGCTTATACCTTGGACATCTCCTCCACAAATGGCCATATTCTCGACAAAGCCAACGACGAAAAGGAAGAGTTTCATAGTCCAAATGCTACACCCAAGAATAAGAGCTCGCACGCATATCTATTGCATCAGGCAAAGGCCTACTTAGATCAATCTCAACACAAATACGTGCAAAATTCATTACCTTTTTACCCAAAGTCTATGATGAAGTCCCAACTGGTTTTCCAAGCACCGAGGCCAAAAGGTGTAGCACATCCTCTCGACAGCATTCCATCGGGAACCTCAGTAAATGAACCCACACTGGGAAACGATTTGGAAGCTCCTTTGTGGGGTTAAAACCTAGATGCCATGGCTTGATAAATAGCCCTACCTTATTATGAAAATAAGGGCCTCCCTCAAATACCCTATTGCGATCAGCAATGCAATTAAAAGTAACCATGAAATAATTGTTCGCCAGCAACATTATCTCCATTTCCCCCTCTGGCTCCCATGTCCTCTGGGCCCAAACCTCCAAAAATTGCAAGGAAACCCTCATCCCCAAAAACTTACAATATAAGGAGTGATTTGAATATTACTCAACATCTTCAGCAATCATTTCAGATGGAACAACTAGTTTGGGCCTCTCCTTGCATCTCTCGAGACAACCATTAATCTTTGTCATTCGTGAGCCATTAGATAACCCCAAATCAACAGTCCCTGTATTCTGAGCAAACAGATTGTTATCAAAAGTCTTCATCCCTTGACTTGAAAATTTTGAGCCTATCACTGCCCGAAAGTCCAAGTGAGGGCTCCTTACTGACGACTCTCCCTTTGAGCAGGCCATCATGCCTAGACCAAAAAAACACGAACCCCAAAGATGGGTGAGTAAATCCTCCCCACACCCTTCCTCTTAGCACCGCCCAACACCAAACCCCACACCTTCAATCTTCCCCACCTACGTAGCAGAGAGAAGAAACACAGACAGCGAGCATGCAAGGCCCCCAAGGTAAATACGCCAAAACACAGGAATCACCAATGAATAAGACGTCCCACGCGAAACAATACAGAAGATTCTGCAAAAAGAAAGGGCACAAGCCCGCGCCTGAACCAGATACTCTCACCACCAAGACTCAGCCAAGAACAGGACTTAGTGAGCAGAGCCAGTCCAATCCTGACCCCTGCAGACACCAAACGCCCCCCCCTTTGCATGCACGAGAAAGAGAAAAATAGAGCTAGGGCGCGGATGCCCTAGCTCGAGTTGCAGAATGCCCGTGATGTTCCATTTCCCTTATCCTCTTTTTCTCCTTCCCTAGGTTTTTTTATAGATTTTAGTAATTAGTTTAAATTTATATTTTTTTAAATTTTTAATTTAAACAAGGTTTAAATAGCAAAAGAAACTAATAGAGAAAACTCTCCACCAAACCCTCTACCAAATCCTCCTTCAATTCAAGATTTAATTTAGATAAATGTGATTGAATTGAAGAACATTGTTGAGAGATACCATCACCACCCTCATTTGTATTCAATAACACCTAATATAGAGGCCATAATATGTCATGTCCAAGACATCACAAGGAAACATACTTTTCAAGAGATAATAGATCAATTTCTAGCACACTTTTCCTACAACATTGATGCAAACATAACCTTGGTGGATCTTTACACTCTTAAACAAAAAAAGGGAGAAGCCTTTGCATCTTTCTTACAAATATTTCCAGAGACACAAGGAAGGAAAATGTAAGTGGCCCATTCCTGAGAAGCAAAAAGTAGAAATCATTCCAAGAAACTTAGACACTGATTTAGCCTTTCAACTAAGAATGCAATGTGTCACGATATTTGAAGAACTCATATACAAAGGGCTTAACATTGAGAGGGCCCTTGTTTCCAATGGAGCAGTGTAGATTTACAAAAGTTCAATAACCAACCATCTAGTTCTAGTGAAAAGCCCCAATTTTGGGCCAAAAATAAGAATGTTACTAATGACGGTGTGGTGGATGCAAAGGTTGTTATCAAGGCACCATCTAACCGATACCGTAACATAACATACAAAAAAATGTCCAAAATTCCAATCCTTCACAAGGACCACCACCAAGATGAAACAATACTCCTCGGGGACAATTCACTCCCTTAGAATGACCTATAAAAATGGTGTTGAAGAAATTAATCCAATCAAAACACATTGAACTTCCTAATTATCGTAATTATCTTGAACCTTAAATAAAACCATCATGGTATAATGACAATGAATTTTTCCAATACCATCGCACAAAAGGTTATAAAACACATAGATGTATCAAACTCAAACATCTCATCTAATACCTTATTGATCAAGGAGAAAATGCCAATAAAAAATTAGGGAATAAAGATTTAGGAATCTACAAAGATCCAATGCTTGATCATGGGAAGGAAAAGGATTCTAGAAAGATACCAAGATCTACCAATGTAAATCATACCTATGATAATGTAGTAGGACATATCTATACTACTCATTCATCACAAGATAAGGAATTGGACATGTATCAAGACACATTCCTAGTGCATAGTCAAGATCAGTCATCAATGTCTAACAATATTTCATATTGAAATGGCATTAAATACGTCTCAAATTGCAACATAACTCCCTCATATGATTTCCTGATCAGACATGTTGAAGAAGTTCCAAAGTGACAAGAAGCTTCCATCACCTTATTCAAACCTATTAATACTATTGAAGAGTCTTTCATCCATATTATACAATCCACCCAAGAGTCATGTCAAGAAGACAATCTTGAGTATGATGAGTTGTTCTGAATTATGTCAAGACCAATATCTCATATCCTCAAAGCATTATCATAATTTACATAATATTTTCCAATCCATGTGACAATTAATCTATCATAAGTTGAGATGAAGAGCTCACTTCCTCGAAATACTATCATGAATTAATGAATATCTTCCAATCCATCCAAGATTTCAAAACTGATGATCTTGTTCCCAACCAAACATCCCAATTCCTACCCACAAGATGCTTCCTTATGATGGACATGGAGATGATATTCATCTAAAATAATAGTCTCCTACTCTTGAAATTGTTACAAAAGATCAAGCAATGACAAAATTCCAGGGTGACCTTGAAAGCATGTATCATGAAGAAGCTTCTTACAGTGACTATGAACCACAAGAATTTTTTGAATAAAAATTAGAATATGTATCTACTACTCCTTGTGAGGATTCCTAGCAGAGCATAGAAGAGGTAGCATCATGTTTCCATGAAAAATCATATTCAGTGGTAGTTTTTTAGTGGATGCATTATCAGGGAATAGGATTAGGCCTACATACGCATGGTATCTTGGAATCAGTACAAATAGTCAGTAATCATGAGCAACTTAGGGTATTGGTTATTCAACAATCAAGGAATCCAAACATGATAGTAATACCTCCATAATATTGGGTGCAACTTTATCTAGTGCAAACACCAATATGGGGAGCATGAAGAGTCCTTATGATAAAACCACTACCAACACTACAACTAGTTATATCATGAATCTTTATTCTCATACCTTTCCACCTACTAATTGGGACCAACAACACAAGAAAAGATTTATATCAAAGAAAAGAGTAAGTCATCGAAGCAAAAAAAATAGAAAATTAAAATTTACAAATAAAATCCCAATGGATTCCAAAGAAAAATCAAGCAAATTATCCTAATCAAACTCCCATAGTTAAATAAACTGGGGAAACATAAAAAAGGGAACTTCATCCATCAAAGATGTCCACTAATGCAAAAGAAATATTCTAGCGTGACTTAAAAATTATATCAATAAGTTGGTCCTAATTCCACTCGAAACTCTATATCCACCTTTCATTTCTCATCCTCCCAAGTTTAGAGAATCAAAGATCCAAATTGTTGACCAATCCATCTACATCTCATATTCCACATAACATTTCACCATCCAATTTGACATCCATGATATCCAAATCTTGCACTGACCATGTCTTGGTAACAACTCTTTATCATAAGGACTCTAAGGGAACTTTATCACGATATGCACATCTAGATAAGGTTAACTTCGGTATCAACAAGGAAGACAAGAACATCCAGGGGTTACATTAAAGTACCTATATCTTGGAAAAACAACTCCTCCAAGCATGATATCATTGGCACATCTTGATAGTAGCAATATCTACATCAACACCACCTAACCAGTGGTCCAACATAAACCTTCCAAAATTCAAAAAAATCAAAAAGATCAAGAAAAAGTAAAGAGAAAAATCATTCTCCAATGAAAACCACTTTGGGGGTTCTTTGGGCAAGTATCATGATGAAAACCTAGAAAACATGCATCATGAGTAGAATTAAGCATCTACATGTGTCATTTCAAGTGGAATCATCTCATCCCCTTCATAATAAATCCAATGTTCCCTCCACTCATCTAACCTACCATCCATTCAATCCATATTCATCCATCATCCAAATTATCTTGATCTTAACAAAGGTTTAGTGCACACTTCAACCTTTCTTAGGGCACAATCTTGATGTGATCTTTACCATTGATCCCATTCTATCCCATGAAGTCACATAACCTATATCCAAGCACTATTTCGATGATCTTATCACAAGAAAATCCTTCATATCCTTCACTTGCTTATACATTCATTATCTTGATCTATACATTCACTCATGAAATATCAAACATTGCTAGACACTGGGGGTAGGTACTTGCATCTTACTTTCAAATAAATCCTGATCCATGTCCTATATCTCACAATGTGATATTGACATCGTGATATAGGTATTATTTTGAAAATCCAAAAACATTTGAAATATCTCATAATCTCAAAAGCAATCTCAACATCTCAAAATCCAAAAACATTTGAAACATCTAAAAATTCAAAAACATCCAAAATATTCTCGAAATATTAAAAACATCCATAACATCTCAAAATCTAAAAACATCCAAAAATTTCTCAAAATCCAAAAACATCAAAACATGTTAAAATCCAAAAACATTTGAAACATGTCAAAATCCAAAAAACATTCAAAACTTTCTCAAAATCTAAAAACATCAAAACATGTCAAAATACAAAAACATTTGAAATATGTCAAAATCCAAAAAAATCCAAATCATTTGAAAACCCAAAAATATACAAATATGGTCAAAACTCCATAAAAGGTTGAAAACATCAAAATTAAAAACATTATTAGCTATCATGCACTAATATCCCAGCCCAATAATCAAACTATGAAGCCTCTACACAATTGCGTAGGTAAGGCCATCTCCGATGAGCCCTTAATGCATAGGTCTTTCCCCCCTTACGTCATGTTATCTTGGTCTAACCTATCTGAAAACTCAAAAATATTTAAAAAACATTAAAAAACCAAAACATTTAGAAATTTTCATGTAAAACCTTAAAACAACCTCAAATATCTTCATAAAATCCAAAACAACCTTGTAACATTTGAAAATTAAAACATTTAAATAACCTCAAAAATACCAAAAAAAAAGCCTCAAAATATTTCAAAAAGTAAAAAACATTGAGAACACTTGAAAACCAAAACCACCCATCCCATTTCACTTTCACCCACAATAAACTTTCAAACATAATAAATTGATTGTCATCTTCAACCTTTGGTAACACAAATGGAAAAAAAAGTTACAACAATTAGTAAAACACAAGAATTTAAACACAAATCTTGAGTCTTGATCATGGTCAAACATGTCAGTTAAACATCATATCAACGACTTATCAAATAACTATCAACCAATCCTCATCCAATGCACATGTCTTACATATAGATCTTTCCTACAATAAACATTCATTTTGGATATCATCTAAACAACACATCCCTTGGCATGATATATGAATAACATTGACAGTTTGTTCATTTTGATCTTTTCTTATGATTTATCTTATTGGTCCATCCCTATGATCTCTCAATGATGTCAATAAAAATGATTTAGAAAGAAAGGAATGGGGCATTGATCGTTGCTTTAATTTTTTATACTTGTTGGATATTCTTGTAATATGACCTTGGTGAATACTTTCCTTGCATGTGCAAGGGTAGTCTCAAGTAGAACAATGACTAGGACAAATCATGTTCTTCATACCTTTTTGGTATTAGTCTCCTTACTTTGATGGCTTCATTCTTTCACACGATCAAACAAGGTTTCCATATGTCAAGTATGAACAAGGATACTCCTATCTATTTGTAGAGTCAAAGTCCATACATTACATACAACATCATCCTGGTTCTTCATACCTTGGTGGATTGTGTCTACTTGTTATATCAAAAATAAGGATTTCGATGACTAAATTAAATCTTATCCAAGGAGAAAAAGCAATATCATCTAATCCTATATCATCATATATCCAATAAAATCTTAAATAATCATAGGTTTGATGGTATCCAAATCATTCTCTTTTTAAAAAATGCTAATCTATCCATCTCATTCTTCTACTTCTAGATCCATGCTAGCTTTTCCATCCTGGTATCATGACATATAATAAAAATAATATATATAAATGCATCCATCTTTCATCCACAAACCATCAGCATTCATCTCATAGCATACAACTTGCATAATCATCACATATCATATGAAAATATAAAAAATAAATCATCCATAACATTGCATTACACCCATCATGCATCCATGAATCATTACACATGCATATATATGCATGCATACACAACATATCATGAGCATAGTAAAGGAAATAACCATTCTCCATATCATAGGGTATATACATAACATCTCATATCTATAATGCATCCATACATAACATCCATAAGGCATCTATAAGCATAGCATACATACATCACATGGATCATAAGTATGAAATAAAACATCATAATATAAAAGCCGCATCATCAATAATCTCATATATATCCCAAAAAAAAAGAATTTCATAATACATATCAAAGTGTGTGATATACATCAAAAATATACATGAGGCTATCAAAATTTGATTAATGGTGTATGCATTGAATCAAAAAATAAGAAATTAAAACAACATGAAAACATAAATAAAGAAATCAAATTTAAATTCTACTTTACCGATCTCACTACAAACCTCAAAAAAAATGATGTGATGTTGCTTTGTCTTTGGATGTGGATGCTAAATCTTGGTAGCATAACAATATGATTGATGATTGATTTGATTGATAATAGATTTTGACAGAGTTGATTTGCATAGGATGAGAGATCCCTAAATGATAAGGAAATGATCTTATCTATAGACTTTCCAAGGAAAAATCAAATAAGAGATGAGGATGAAGACTTGAGATAACTGAAAAATCAGTAGAGTCAACTCAACTACAAAATAGAAATTCTATTTTGAAGATTGAAGAGATAATTACGAATTAATTGACTTGATTAATAGATAAATGTGAAGAAAAGGCTTTTATTTTGAAGATTGAGTTGACTAGTGGATGAAGAAGATGTTTCCAAAATGAAGGAAAGTTGATGATTTAGGAAAGATTTAGATTCCAAAATTGAGATAGAGTTGATTGAAGAGAAAAAAGATTGAAAGATTGAATAAAGAAAGCAAGTGTAATAAATAAATAAAAATCATTTATTTATTCACACCCACATGGATAATTAAATAAATAATATTTTTTTAACTATAGAAGAATTTAGAAATTAGTTAATTAATTAAATAAACATACTTATTTAATTATGAAGAATATTAAAGATTAAATAACTAAAGATAATTATTTAAAAAGTGGTCAATTAATTAATTAACCTTAGAGAATAGTTAGAATAATTAAATAATTAAAATTATTTAATTATATGGATAAGAAGAAATATGTTCAAACTTAGAGGAATGAGATTAATTAAATAATAAGATTATTTAAATAGGATAATTTTTAGTGTCTATATTTTTCCCCTATTTGAAGCAATGTTCAAAGTAACATTGTTTCAAAGAAAATAAAATAGCTAAGAAGAAAAATCGGAAGGGATGAAGAAGGTGATGATATTTCCCAGTCAAGTGAGAAATGAAAATTTAGAAAAGATGAGATGATTGATGCCCCCTTGAGAGATTACCTATGCATTAATTGCATGGGTGATCTCTCGAAAGAAGAGAAGATGAAGAAAATGTTAGATAAAAATAGAAAATGATGGATGAAAAATAATAAAATATGGATACAAGAAGCTAAATATGAATGCAGTGATGATGATGATGATATTTTATGTTGACTTTGAGATTAGCAACCTTTATTTGATATAGCAAGGGATGTTATCCACTAGGGTATGGAAGACCAAGGTGACAATGTATCCAATGCATGGATTAACTCCCAAACAAACAAGCAATAGACAATAGGAATCCCCAACATTCACAATGATTTTGACGCTCTTGGTGGATCTATGATGAGACAGCCATTAGACATTGCACACAAAAACAATAGACCTTGCCCCTATTTATGCCATGTCAAAGCACACCCTGATATGAAAGGATCATGGTGACTTTGAGTAGGACTACTCATGGCCCCCATTTTGATGTTTGTATTAGATAAAGTTTCCCCTAATATCATAGAGGAATCACTAACATCATTATATTTGTCAATTGAAGAATATCCAAGACCTTGATGTCTATGATTTTCATAAAATTGGGGCGGGTACATGAAGTTGGGTAGAAATTTTGTGGCCACTTTTTTATAAAAGTTTGAAAACTCATAGTGTGAGCATGTTATAATGTGGTTGTGCTATTTCACGTTAAAAGAAAAAAAAAGTGAAAGTAATTCATTTTCATTTTGACTATTTTTTTGTTTTGCTCATGGCCAAAACCACCATCTTTCGTGCTCACATTCTAAGAGGAGGTATTGTGCAAAAATATTCAACAACAGTTGCTATTTCTTTGCAAAGATGACGCCACGACGATGAAGAGGTGGGAGATGTAAGTATTGTTTGTTGTTTGTTTTGAATTTCTTAGTTTTAGGTTTATTTTGAAAGTTTTAGATTATATTTTATATTTTTTTTTTTGAATTTGTAGGAGATGCAAATGAACCTGCAAACCCTCAAAATCCTCAACAAGAAAATCAACCTCAGCAACAACCTCCTCCACCAATCACTCAACACCCTCCTGGCACTCAACATAATTTAATGAGTGAAATTAAGAACAACATAAAAAAAATTGAGGATTTTATTAGTAGGTTGAGTGATCCAAATGGTTCAACCACAGAAAGAATGACCCTAGCAAATTCATTGAAAGATATGTTAAAAAATGTAGATTCAATTAGCAAACAAATAATTGGATGGCAAGATAGGAGACAGGTGGCTAGGGCATGTTATGTGGATAAACTATCATATAAACAAGTAAAGGATTTAAAAATTACAATAGGTGATTTATGCTCATTATTCACTGACCCATGTACAAATCAAAATCTTAGCCTCAATACGAAGAGGTTTCCTATTCATTGGTGCCACCACCAAGAGACTAGGAACCATTTTTATGATAGGTGGTACATGGTCTTTGATGACCGATCATGCAACAATTGTGAATTCCCCCAGTATTTTCTTAGGAAACTATACAGTGAGTTCATATTGAACAAAATTCCAAATTACTTTGATATGAGGGACTTCCAGGGGAGAGGTGGGGAGTCGGCTCAGGATAGGCCTAGTGCATAGCCAGATCCTATGCAGCAAGGGAGATGAGTTCTCGCTAGGCTGCCTTGTGAGCACATTGTTATGCATGTCATCATGAAGGAGAGTGTCGATGTAGAGACATTGCAGTGATCAACACTTTTTCCCAGAGTGTCATCCATCATTCTAGCCCTATTCTACAGTGCCATCAAGGGGATTCTTCGAGTGGTGGCATTTGAACCCATGTGTGTCAATCTTGTTGGGTGACTTGTTCATATGACACCACTAGCACTCAAGAGGCTGCTACACAGGATCAGTATGTAACTACGGACATAGAGAGGGTAGCTAACATTTTGCATGATGCATATGGAATTGATACTCAGGTAAAAGTTAGCATGTTCATTGAATTTAATTTATTTAATTTCAATTTTGAAATGCAAAATTAACTAATTTAGTTTTATGATTTTGATAAAATTGTAGGGTCATAGTGTTGAAACTGGATATGTCATCCCTCCACCTACTTTTTTTTGCAGTACACCTATCGATGGGGTATATAACTAGTAAACAATTATAAATTTATTACATGTTAATAGCATTGTTTTACAAATGTTATTTTAATATGTGATTTTGGATGTTGAATAGGGTAATATTGGAGGTTTCGAGGGAACGCCTCCTAGTGCCAGTGGATTTACACAAACCTACAAGCAAGCAATAGAATAAAGAGTTTAACTAATGAATTGTACTTAATAGATTTGTGTATTTTATATTCATATTATTGGTTACGTTGCATTGCACATCATTCAAACTCAAAGCATTACTTCACATTCTATAACTAATAACTAGATGTTGATAGATGACAAAATTTCAACTACAATATAGTTGTTTAGAAAGTCAACATAAGCAGTGATACAATTACTTCACATGGAGGCATGTGCTTGCAAAGGTGCACCTACATGACAAACTATGGACGTTTGGAAAAAATATGTGTAGACACCTAAATTTGGACACTTATATTGGTCCAAACTTATCCCTTTTTGTCTAAACATCCTCTTATTCGCATTAATTAGGTAATATTGCTATTATCTAATTAATACCCTTAATCCTTTTAAAATCCCTAAGGTATTCAGTTAATAATTAAATACCTTACCCCCTTTACTCTCCTTTTCATCAAATGAATTGAATAAATATGACATTTATTTAATTCCTCACATGTCACATCCTTTTCCTTAATCCTAATCAACCTCCTAATTCCATCATTAGGGATGTGCACATGTCTAATTCATGATTAAGATGTGTCACATCCTCCAACTTTTGCAAAGTTGGCCTCTAATCTTCATTGACCATTAACTGTCTCTTAATTGGTGATTAGATAGTCTAATCAACCCCCCTTTGGTCAACACTCCCCATCCCCCAAGGAAATTTTAATTCATTTTTATCTTTCCAAGGCTTCTCTTTCCCATGTGATCATTAAGAGGTCACATTAGTCACATGTGGGGAGTACTTACCTTTTGGGGGACCTTCCCTTATCCAACATACTTTTCACCTCCCTTTTTGGGAACCTTGTCTTATCCTTAAGATATCCCCAATCATGTGAATTTTAAATTCATTTTTATTTATCCAAGATTCTCCTCTTCCCCATGTAATCATTGAGAGGTCACAGCATCCTTATTCCAAGGTACTTATAAGTACCTTCCCATCACATGTTATCTTCCACCTCATGTGTCCTTGTGACACATCATCTGCCACATGGCAAGATGTGAAGGCTTGTGAGTCCTCAACTCACCACAGCCCTACATCTTTCCCATGGTGGAAAGATCTCAACCGTCCATCTTTCTAGGGCTTTTCTCCATAAAATGAAATATTTTTCTTTCATTCAACAACACATTCATCCACAACTTCATCTCTCAAGCTCAAGCATTCAACTAACTCTCTCAAACTCAACCATCCACCATTATTGCACATTCAAGCTTTCATTCCATCCATTTCGTTCATCTTCTCAACTACCCACATCCTTCATTTGAATCTCCATCAACCATCATCATTTTGAATCCATTTTTATCCATTTTTCCATTGGAGAAGCATACAAAAAATCAACTATCAAGGGCCAACCAAAGATCAATTCAAGACAAGGTAAAATCTGCAATTTTTATCTTTATTTTGTTTTGAGTTCTAGGCTTATCATTGAGGTGTTAGGTGTTGTTTTCCTTGATTTCTGCACCTTGTTTTGCATCTTTTAGACTAGGAAACTTCTCCTGATCACATTTTTGGCACGCCTGGTGGGATCCACAAATGGGTCCCTATCTTTTACGTTTTTTGTTATTTAAGTTTTTGTAGGTTCAGGTTGCAGACAGACAACTCTACCCAAGATAGAGGCGACCCCACCCATAGTTGGAAAAAATTTCCCTTGAGAGGGGTGAACCTGCTCAAGTAGGGGTGAACTTTCCCTAACTTGGGTGAACCTACCCTCAATAGAGGCGAACCTGCCTTGCAGAGTCACCCTTCTGAGCATTAGACCCCCTATTTTCTCATTGTTTTCAGCAGTTGGGTGAACCTGCCCTCAAAGGAGTGAACCTTCCCTCAAAGGGAAAAACTTTCCCCTGTAGAGGGGCAAACCTACCCTGGGAGAGGCGAACCTGCCCAAAATAGAGGCTTCTGCAAGGTAAAACAGTAATTTACAACTTAGTTTTTGTCTTTTTCTTCACTTTTTTCTACAAAGGGGAAAACCTACCCTTATAGAAGGGTGAACCTACCTTAGGAGGGGAAAACCTGCCCTTACAGAGGGGAAAACCTTCCCCAGATAGGGGAAAAGCTACCCAAACAAAGCTTTTTGTGAGGTAAAACAATCATTTAAGCTTCATTTTGGCTTCTATTGGTTATCGTTTTGAGGTCCTAACACTCTAGCATCATTTGTTTTTCAGTGTGTCTATGTTGTTGCTAACATTTATGTAGCTTGTTTCACACTTGACAAAGAACGAAGATCAAAACAACTAACACTTTTCTTGCAAGACGATCGGTTTGTCTAGTTTGCTTATCATTTTGCTTATCATTTTTGCTTATCAATTTAGGCACATATTTTAATTAGGGGAAGTCAAATATATTGTTTTCCATCTTTGTAAGTCCTTTGTGTCACCCAAGGGGGCACTACTTCATTCACTCTTTCCCCTTACACTTCGTGTGAGCCTAGGGAGTAGCCAAAAATGATTACTATCCTCTTTTTGGTGGGACTTGCTTGGGGATTTCATCACCCCAAGGGAAAATCCCAACCACATGTACCAACAGGGTATATAAAGGGGGGAGAGTGAAATTTGTACCTCAATCCAGTCACGTTGTGTCTGGCAGAGCATCGAAGCTAGGGTGATACCTAGATAAACGTGAAGAGTTGGTCTGAGCCCTTCAGTATCTCGTTCGGGTTCCCGACTCACACTAGTAGATAGGCTGGTGTTCATGGTTGTGCCTCATGTACCAAGCATATATCGAGGAATCCCTAGCTTCCTTATTCATCCTAGTTAGAGGACAATGTTGACCATACCCTCTTACTACTAATCTTAGGATTGTGCTGCTTGAATCATCTTCTTCATGTGAAACCAATACATATCTTATCAGTTGATTCAGTCTTTTCCTCTTGCTTGTTGTTTGTTGTGTCGTTTGGTCCTTGCCATAGCTGTTTCCACTTAAGTAAAGTCTGGATTTGTTGCAGAAGGGTGAACCTACCTTATAGAGGGGCAAACCTATCCTCTATCTCAGTAATTCCTTAGCCTATTTCTATCAAAATTGTCAAACTTTCCCCTGAATAGGCAAACCTGCCCCACAAAGGGGTGAACCTACCCTATAGAGGGGTGAACCTTCCCTCTGTTAGTCAGCCATCAAAACAACCAATTTCTTAGGTTGGGAAAACCTGCCCTTACTTGGGCGAACCTTCCCTAGCTTGGGCAGACCTGCCCTATCCTTTGGAAAACTTGCCCTATTCCTTGGGTGAACCTACCCTTACTTGGGTGAACCTGCCCTAACTTGGGCAAACCTTCCCTCCAAACAATCACTTTCACCTTTTGTTCAGTCATTTCTAACACCCACTTTCCTGTTCTGAAGGCCCGTCTCCTCAATTTGACCATCCACCTCCTCATTTCGAGCTTTTGTCTCCTAGTTCTGAGCATCCATTCCCCATCCCAAACATTCATCTCCCCATTTTGATCATTCATCTCCTCGATTTGAGCAATCGTCCCTTCATTCCGAGCACCCATTTTCCTATTTTGAGCATTTGTTTCCCACCTTTCACTGAATATCCTTGGGAAAACTTGCCCTATCCTTGGGCGAACTTGCCCTAACTTGGGTGAACCTTCCCATCAAACAACTAATTTCACCCTTTGTTCAGTCATTTTGAGCACCCTTCTTCACATTTCAAGCATCCTTTGCCTTGTTTCGAGCACCCATCTCCCAGATCCGATCATCTGTCTCCTCATTTCAAGTAATCATTCATCCATTCCAAGCTTTAGTCTCCTCGTCTCGAGAGTAAGTCTCCCATTTCGATCATTTATTTCCTCATTACAATCATTTGTCTCCCCATTCTAAGAGTCTATCTACCCATTCTAAGAGTTTTTTTCCCCATTCCAAGGCTCTGAAGGAAGATAGGTGACCTTGCCCAACCAATAGGTGAACTTTTCCATCAATGGGCGAAGCTGACCTTCCATAGGCGAACTTGCCCAACCAATACATGAACCTACCTATCAATGGGTAAGAGAACCTACCCTTCCATAGGAAAACCTGCCCATCAATGGGAAAAATTTCCCTATAGAGGGGTGAACCTGCCCTGTAGAGGGGTGAACCTACCCTAGACAGGGGCGAACCTAACCTTCCTCCAGCCGTTTGCATCTTCTGTTCACCCATAATCCTCATTTCAATCAATCTGCACTTTTCAAAATTCATCATTTCATCAACCAAATCACATAAGTGCATCTTAAAACATTATTAGAGTCCATATCCATTATCAAATCATCCAACCCAATCACCTAGACTTTGTTTTAGGGATTTTGATTTTGACGCAACAACTTCCACAGGCCATAACTTTTGACTCAGGTGTTTGTTTAGGCTAAAATTTTATGGGTGGTTTTTTTATGAGGTGGCATGTGGATTCCTAATAATCCTTAGTTGGTTGGCCCTCATTTTGGCACATTTTTGAGTCCTCAAACTTTCATCTTGACCCTCAAAATCACAATTTAGTATTTTTTCCTAGTTTTTGAAAAATCATTTTCGTTAATAACTCGAAATGCATGTCTCAGATTTAGGATGTTAGTTGGAAATTCATCATACCTTAGTTTTAGGAAGCTTTTGGGAAAAAAATGGGCTCTCAAAGATACACCTGTGCAATTTCCTAAAATGGCAAAATTTGATAATTTTTGAAAACTGCCAAATCTAGAAAAATTTGATTGTCAGCATCTTGCATCCTCTAGTTAAAACCACTGAACTTGGTTTAGAATCAACCCTATCATGTCCTCTGATCCAATCCCAACTTGATATTTGGTCCATCTCCATTCTCCCAAGGTCATTTGTTCATCATCCTAATCATATAGGTACATCATCCAAAAGCATCTCTAGGTTACACATCCCTCATTGTTTTCTCAATCCAAATCCTCTAAACTTTGTTTGAAGTTATTATCCAAATTGACCTAGGTATCTGAATCTAATCGTCAACATCCAAATCTACTTAGGATTTTCATATGTCCTGAGTCAATCAATCATCGTCATCGACCCAATTAATCTGCTTTCAATCTCAAGGTGAATTCAGTGCCACAATCATCGATTTATCCTTTAATCCGATCAATCAATATCCTAAGTCACCTAGGGTAATCTCTGAACTTGGTTTAGAATCTCTTCCATCATCCTATTCGATCCATTAATTGATCTTATCAATCATCTTATCGATCGATCTTATCTAATCTAATCCAATCACATCCCTATCTGATCACCTTCGACCCAATCAATTTGCTTCCACTCGATGTAGATTTGGTGTCATAATCATCCTTTGATAATCAACTCCAATCATCAGAATCAGTCCCATTACATCATTCAATCATCCTAATATGAGCTTTAATCCAATCTCGATATGAGCTTGACCTAAATCCCGATTTGAGCTTTAGTCTGTTTCCATCCAAAATATTTGATCCATCCTATTTATCCTTTCATCATCATGAATCCTTATCTTCCATCAATATTAGTCAAGGGAAACCCTAATTACGTCGACAACAATAATGAAAGTCTTGTCAATCAAGAGGTATAGACATAGATCCCCTTGACGCTATCATTACTAGTAAGCTTTCTCCACCTGCTTTCCACAATCCAATCATTCCTTCAAGCTATCATGTTATGTCTTCATCCATGCCTAATCATGCCCCTTATGCTACCTTTGACAAGGGATACCCAATATCTTCCTCGTCCACATATTCATCATGTCCTTCATCTACATCATCCTCTTATCCAACACCCACATTTTCTTATCCTAATCTACCATCCCAACATTCACACATTTTTACCTTAATCCTACGTCCCCATCAATCTATCCTAATCCAACATCCACATCTTCTTATCCTAATCTGCCATCCCAATACCCTTACTACAATCCACCAGTTGTATCCTCTTGTCCTAATCCACCATCCACGTTCTCCTATCAAAATTCACCATCCCAATATCCTTATCTTAACCCTCCATCTAATCCTAATCCTCCACCTACTCTTAGTCCTCCATCCAATCCCATTCCTCCATCTAATCCTAATCCTCCATCTACTCCTAGTCCTACATCCAATCCCATTCCCCCATCTAATCCTAGTCCACCAATCCATAATCCCAATTCTTTACCAATCTTTAATCCTTCATCCACTCCTATCGCACCATCTACGCCTACAGTATGCAAGTTTCTCACTCCAAAATTTCTCTAAGGACTTATAACAATGAAGACATCCCCAAATCCACATCATGAAGTCGTGGAACCATGCCATCCCAATCCCTCATCCATGGTCATTAGTGATGAGACCCTTCTCCATCCAACACCTATCACCTATCATTACAATTACCACTCCTACCACCACCCAAACCACTTAATCCATTGAATCCCCATATCCTACTCTGAGAGTCATTGAACCCATCAAAACATGCAAATCCAATCCACTCCTCCTACTCCTAGATCCACCCAATACAACAAAGACACACAAATTAAATCCACTTCTCCCACTCCTAGTATCACTAAAATCCATTCCCATGAATGTCTTGAATCCTCTATCCTTCCATCTTCCCCACTTGAGGAGTCCCTCCAACACTCTGTTATCATGCCACCCACATAAGATGATTCATGCCAAGAGCTTGATCCAAAGCATAACAACATATCCTCTTCTCCTGATTGAGACCCTGACATCCTATCTAGTCCACCTCAAGATCACAATCCCCCATCCATTCCATCCCATGATCCCTTTGACACTCAAGATCCTACCACTCCATCTCATGAGCCCTTATCTCCATCTCCATTTCATGAACCCTTACGACCCATTGCCACAAATCCATATCCTATCATATCACCTAATCCCTCTCTTGATCCTTTATCACTCACTCCTACCGATCACGATACTGCTATCCCATCATCTTCATCTCATAATCCTCCATCATCGCCTAAACCTACTATCCCCTCACCGCTTATATATCCCCTTAGTACTCTCACATTCCCCCATGGTGGTCTCCTAGTAGAATAAAAACAAAGCATATATACCACTCATCCTCCTCCACCTAATAATAGACCCGTGTCATTCTTCCAGAATAACAAAAATCCTATCATAGATTGAATTCTCAAGAGCATGCACTATCAAGGAAAAGGTTTAGGCCTTCATAAGCAAGGTATTGTAGAGCCCATCCAGATCAAAGAACATTCCTATATGCAAGGTCTTAGATGTACTACTCATGACTCACAATCCAAGAATGTTAGTACAACCTCCACACATCTTCCATAATCCTCTTCTAAAAGAATAAGAGAATCCTCCCATCACTCTACCAGATTATTTTCCACCATCCCCCCCCTCCATCATATCGCCTCAAAACAACCATCCATATTCCTCCCTCATCTATGCCATCCATTTTGGGTCCTTACATCCCCCATCCACCATCTCCCATCCTTCATCTACTCCATCCATTTTGGGTTCTTATGTCCTTCCACACACCATCACACATCCTCGCGGTCCTACATCTATTTTGGGCCCTTATATCCCAAAATCACCTCTTCCATCTCATCATATTCATCCTTTCATCCATCCATCACTTATCCATGTCACCCATCATAAACATCTCACTCTCATGTCCCCTAATCGGGATCAACAAAGGCATGTACCTGCACATCCTTCATCCATATATCATCCTCAAAATCTAACCTCCATCACTCCACATCATCCATCTCCTCACACCCATCCCATTGCTATTAACAACACTTTGGATGCTAAAGTAAAAGTGCATAAATCTAAACATCCAAATGAATCTAAAGCTCCTCATGTCCCCTTAAAAAGACATGTTGAAGAGAAAAAAAATCCAATCCAAAATCCAAATCAAACCCACAGGCCACAAAGGCCCACCAAAGCAAAGATCAAAACCATGTGGATCCCAAAGAAAAAAGATACAATGCATTCAAATGAAAAATCTATAACAACACCCAAAGTTGCTAATCCCAAAGCTACACATTCTCATCCACCATCTCCTAAATCTGTTTTCGGTCCTTATATCCCAAAATTCTCTATCCCATCTCCTCCATTATCTCCACATTCTATGTCCCTTAATCCTCCTGTCCTTTCATAGACACCACCATATGTGCCAATGTTGGTCCTGAAAACATCTCCCCATCATACATCTACCCCATCATTCTATCCATACACTTTCCAACATCCCATCCATTATCCCACATATCTCCCTCATCAAATCCCTTTAATCCATTCTCTTTCATAATCCATTTATCCTAATAAGGTTGTGCCAACATCCAATAGTCACTTCAAACATGGGCTCTTATTTTCACATAAGGAACTTGATGCTAGAGTCCTTCATCCATCTCTTTATCACATGTCTCCTAAATTCACTTATCCACATCCCTATTCTTATCCATATCCTTTTGCATGCTATCCAAAAATCCAAAAAAATCCAAAAAAATCCAAAAAAGTCAAAAAAAAAAATTTAAAAAAAGAAAAAAAGAAGATTAATGCGAAAAAAATTTGTCCAATGGTGAAAAGTTGGCAAACAAGCACCTTGGATAAGTACCATGATGAAAACCTGGCAAACAGGCATCATGTGTAAGTCCCCATCCAACTTACTTCCGCACTTGGGGGCAACTACATCCCCTTCACCCATCTCCTCCATCCAACCTATCTTACACATCCTTCTTGTCATATCCCATTTATCCCAATCCCTCCATCCTCCTTGTGATCTTGATATAGATAGGGGAAAACATACATACATTCTTTGGACACCTCTTGGTATGCATTCCCCTCATCACCTATACACTATCCTGATCCTTATCCACATCCATATATCTTCCTTGCCCACCCATCTTCCATCCCTCCTGCCTCATCATGCATGACATATCTAGAGTGGGGGGAATCTACTTCCTTTGTGACATAGTCCTTGGACACATATTCCATCCATCATAGCATTCCCTCCATATACCCATCCTTATCTTCCTTACCAATCCAAAACAATCCCTTCCATCTCCCCATCCTTATCTTCCTACCTATCCTTATCTCCTTGCAAATCCAAACAATCATCTTCATCCCCCCATACTTATCCCTCTATCCATCCATCATAGCATCCCTTCCATCCCCCCATCTTTATCTCCCTATCCATCTAAACAATCCCTTTCATCTCCCCATCCTTATCTCCTTACACATCCAACAATCCTTTTCATCTCCCCATCCTTATCTTCCTATATTTATCTATCCACCCCTTCATCTCTATCCTCCTACCATCTCCTACTCCCTTGTCATTAGTATCTAGTTATAGGCTTCTCCCCATGCAATCTAATGCCATCTATCTCATCACCATCACTTATGCTTCTTTTGCACATATTTTCAATCTCCTATCCTTTCTCATCATTCATCTATCCATCCTCTCATCCTCCCAATTCATCTTTTGATGCTTTGGATAACTATCCCATCCCTGAGCTTCATGTGGTCATCATCATCCTATCCGGTCCACCAAGTCTATCTTGTCTCATTATATCAGTTCCATCATTTTATCCCATTATTAGGGTTATCTTATCATCATCTTTTATCCATCATTTGTCTTTAGTGTCTTGTCGAACTACGTTGCCCCTATGCTTTCACATAGGCAAGGTCGAACATTTGATCGACCCCTGGAGCTTTCATCTATCCATTCTTTATCATCCATTGAGGTCTTCATCATCCTCTTTCCACTTTTATCCATGGTCAGTCGTCAGCCTTTAATCGAACTACGAGGGCTTTGCGCTTTCACGTAGGCAAGGCTAATCTTTGATTGGCCCCTGAGCCCCTAGGTCTTTAGGGTGTGTCAGTCTTGTGTCTTGTGTCTCATGTCTTGTGTCATGTCATCAAGCTATGCCCTTATCTCACTGGTTCTTCATAAATGAGGTCCACTTGTATCATCAAATCCAGTCGGTTCTGAGTATCCCACGTCATATCGATATTTTAATTTAGTATCCATCTTTGGTCTCAACAGGATGCATCCTTCCTAATAGACCTCATCAACCCCATCCATCCCCTCAATCGTATGGCAACAGATGTTTGAAATTGATTCTGATCTTTTGTTGCTTTTGACTTTTGTTTATCATTTGAACTCCCTATCATCACTTGTCATGGTTTCCTTGATCCATCATATCATGGTGTATTTTGACTGGTAAACATAGGGGTGTATCTTGATCTTTTCTTTTTTGTTGTCTTCTCGGTTGTCCCGCATAGTACCCACCAAGACTCATGTGGTCTTGTGTTACGTTGGGGCATCCTTTTGTGCTTGTGGTTATTCCAATACCTAGCCCGACCAAGGTCTTCATGACTTTTGGGTGTTGGAATAGCCTTCTTGTCTGTTGTGTTTGTTTTATGCATTAGACACCAATCCACCTTGGTTCCACATACCCTAGCACTTGGTGTCTTATGCTATAGCAAAAATCAGTGCTCTAAAAATGGAAAATTGCATTCTAGGATTGCATTTCATTTTCCATTCCATTGCATTGCATGTATCCTTCATCTCTTCTCATCCATCTTTTCATCAATCCTTATCCATTCAATCTAGGAAAAATCATCTAACTACATCCTTGGTCTTGTTCCCAACCTTGCTACAAGCCTTGATCCAATCATCATCATCGGGATGTATCTTTCCCTATCCTCATGTTGTTTCAGGATATATCATTCCCTCATTGAAAACACTTCATCCATCATCAACCCATTTTGGCTTGTAGCTTAACTAGGGCAACATCACCTCTGTCCTTAAATCCCTTTGTGCTTGATTTTTTCCTATCACTTATCATCCTTTCTTGTCCATCACTTTGCATCATCTTACTCATCTACCCTTTCATCGTCATATCCATTTCAAAAGCACATTTGTTCTCTCTTGAACTCGCATGTCCTCTCGAGGGGGCATCCTTAATCCCTAATCTTCGTCTTCATCCCCATCATCTTTCTTCCCAGTCACTCCTTTGATGACTGGGGCATCTTTTCCAATCTACCCATCTTCTTCTAAGTTCTATGTTTTAATATTCTTTGAAATGATGCTACTTCATAACACCATCTCAAAGAGGGGAAAAATGTAGACACCTAAATTTGGACACTTACATTGGCCCAAATTTATCCCTCTTTGTCTAAACATCCTCTTATTCACGTTAAATAGGTAATATTGCTATTATCTAATTAATACCCTTAATCCTTCTAAAATCCCTAAGGTATTCAGTTAATAATTAAATACCTTACCCCCTTTACTCTCCTTTTCATCAAATGAATTGAATAAATATGACATTTATTTAATTCCTCACATGTCACATCCATTTCCTTAATCCTAATCAACCTCTTAATTCCATCATTAGGGATGTGCACATGTCTAATCCATGATTAGGATGTGTCACATTCTCCAACTTTTTCTAGTTGGTCTCTAATCTTCATTAACCATTAACTATCTCCTAATTGGTGATTAGATAGTCTAATCAACCCCCCTTTGGTCAACACTCCCCATCCCCCAAGAAATTTTTAATTTCTTTTTATCTTTCCAAGGCTTTTCTCGTTCCCATGTAATCATTGAGAGGTCACATCAATCACATGTGGGGAAGTACTTACCTTTTTGGGGACCTTCCCTTATCCAAGGTATTTCTCACCTCCGTTTTTGGGAACCTTGTCTTATCCTTAAGATATCCCCAATCATGTGAATTTTAAATTCATTTTTATTTATCCAAGATTCTCCTCTTCCCCATGTGATCATTGAGAGGTCACATCATCCTTATTCCAAGGTACTTACAAGTACCTTCCCATCACATGTCATCTTCCACCTCATGTGTCCTTGTGACACATCATCTACCACATGGCAAGATGTGAGGGCTTGTGAGTCCTCAACTCACTATAGCCCTACATTTTTCCCATGGTGGCAAGATCTCAACCGTCCATCTTTTTAGGGATTCTCTCCATAAAATGAAAGATTTTTCTTTCATTCAACAACACATTCATTCACAACTTCATCTCTCAAGCTCAAGCATTCAACTAACTCTCTCAAGCTCAACCATCCACCATTATTGCATATTCAAGCTTTCATTCCATCCATTTCGTTCATCTTCTCAACTACCCACATCCTTCATTTGAATCTCCATCAAACCCTCATCATTTTGAATCTATTTTTATCCATTTTTCCATTGGAGGAGCATACAAAAAATCAACTATCAAGGGCCAACCAAAGATTAATTCAAGACAAGGTAAGATTTGCTCTTTTTATCTTTATTTTGTTTTGAGTTCAACTAGGCTTATCATTGAAGTGTTAGGTGTTGTTTTCCTTTTTTTTTGCACCTTGTTTTGCATCTTTTAGACTAGGAAACTTCTCATGATCACACTATGAAACCATAATAGTAAGCAATAACATATACAAGGTAGTTAGTAGTTTGAAAAAATTCCTTGAAAAAATGCGGTCTCATGGTGATGGGGAGACCACATTTCTTCGAGGCATTTCTTCAAACTGGTTACCACCTTTTCTATGATACCACATTTTTCATACATGTGCACCAAAGAATTCTATCAAACTACTCACTTCCTTGCTGCTATGGCTAAAATCCTAAAATAGGTGCTTTCCAACAAACTATGGATGCTTGGAAAAATATCTATCAAAGCATAATAGTAATCAATAATACCATAGAGAAGGAAATGAACTTTTTGAAAAAATTCCTGAAAGAAATGCAGTCTTATGGTGATGGAATGCCATGACGTGCATTTTTTTGTAATGGAATTCCATCAACATGAGACCCCATTTCTTTTGAGGCATTTTTTCAAACAGTTCACTGCCTTCTCTATGCCACCACAATTATGATACATGTCTACGAAAGCATTTAATCAAACAGTTCAACGGCTTGTTGCTATGGGTAAAAGCCTAAAAACATGTCCTTTCAAACAAGATATGGATAGGGAAAATAGTAAGCATGATAATCTGAAATATATAGTTTAATAAGTACTCAAAATTTTGTTCATTAGATCTCATACATTATAAGTCATGACATGGATCGCTATTGTAACATTTTTGTGATTGAATAATTTGTTGTTTTATTTTTAGATGTTGGAGGCATAAACACCTCCAAATGTTATGAGGGCAATGGATATCGATGTTTCATCCGCTATACAATCCTCGATGGCTCTGATAGGGAAGGTATGAGGCAAATTACTAAATTTCAATTTACATTCATTGTTATAGATGTTAGTTTTAGTGAAAAATCAAACCATTATTGATTCATATTTTAATTTCTATTTGGATGGTTTATATAGGGCTTGAGCACACCTCAACATCAATGTTTGAATATTTCCCTCATGGAGAGTGATTGTGAGATGGCCATAAGTGATTATTTTATTAAATGTATCATTTTTTATAATGTAATTTCTATATATTAATGTCTTTACTTCTTATTGTAATAGTTAAAACTTCACCAAGAACTTATCAGTACTAGGAGGAGCAATAGGAGCACTCCTCGAGCATAGTAGAAATGAGTGATAGACTTATCACCATCGTATTGACAAACAATGGGAAAGAACTTATTTCCAGAGCATGGAGAGAAATGAATTTTGATTCCAAAGCCCTTTGTTGTATGCCTACATGGCAGTTTTATAAATATTTTGTATCGGTTATATTTGACATTGTATGCCTATATGGCATTCTCGTAAGCCTATATGGCTATTTTGTACCTATATTTTATACTTATATTGACATATATTGATGTATGCATACATGGCTATTTGGTTAATACAAATCTTTTTTATCGATGGTGTCCATATTTGCATTATAAATTCATGGTTCAATAGATATGAGTTAGGTGTATTCAAGTGTATACTTTACAACTTATGTGTATACTTTGTGGCTTACGTGTGTTTCAATGTATACTTTGTGACTTATGCATTTTCATGCATATACCTTGTATTCGTGCATATACTTTGTATTAAGTTGTGTATACTATGTATTCATGTGTATACTTCAAGGCTTACATGTTTGTGACTACTTGTGCTTACCTTATTCACATGTACATGCTTGACTTATTCATGTGTATACTTATTAATTGGTTAGCCCTAACATTGATCATTGTTGTCCTTCATGGTTTGTCTTGAATAAATTAATTGATTGATGGTAAACAACTTTATCTAAAAGCAAAAAACACATTTTCAATTGGTATTCCATGAAATGATTGATAAAAATATTCCAATATATTTAATCCTTTGATTGGAACAACTCCATTAAGAAAAGGACACATAATCTTCACAACACTTGCAAAACATAATATTCATAGTAGATGAAGTAGTCAACTTCTTGACACATTATCTATGTTACCGGGTCCTTCTATTTTAGCCCTGGTTTTAGTCCTGTTTCGCCAGGTGGTGTGGGTCTTGGTTCAGTTTGAATAGGGTCCTTCATTTTTTGGTCTGGCTCACTTAGGAAAAACCCAAGTAGAACCTAGACAGTACCTAGGCGAACCAAGATAAAACCCACGTGCCTAGGCATCCAAAAAAGTGTTTTTTTGAACATTTTTTTAATGTTTTATGGAGTTTGACTTTGACCCACACCCAAGGGAACCCTAAAAGTGACCTCTAAATCACTTCAAACACCTTAACTACCTCATTCTTATTCATTTGTTTTGCAAACAAGCATTTTCATTCCAAGAGGCTGAGCTTTCATTTTTGCTTGCTAGATTGAAAGCGGATTGTGACACAACTTTTTTTTTTCAAAAATTGTTCTACATCATTGAACTAAGAATTTATCACACATCTGTAGAGAAACAGAGGAATACTACAAACTAAAACACATTACACTTATGTTCTCACTAACTTGATGTACTCTCCAACATCTCTCTTCTCTCATGTGAAGAGTTAGAACTAGTTGGCCATGTGTTTGCATCATTCAAGAAGTTTTTCTATTTTTGACAATGTCAAAAGCATGGCTGCATATAGATTAGGCAAAAGACTTTTCCTTTTAGATTAGCAATGAATGGAAGTTTCAAAAAGTATCCTTGATATTACAAAAAGATATGTGTTTATACACTTCAATTGTGCAGTCACCCTTTGGTTCTTTGAAAGAAAATTTTGCCTATGCCATTGTTACACTGTACAGGTAAACCAGATTTTGTATTGTGGAGCTATATTAAGCTACCACTCTCAAGACCAATGTAACAATGATACAAAATAATGTTTGAGACTGTAAGAAGACATCAAAATGGCTAGTGTACTAAACAAATTCTTATTATTTATGAAGAACACTAATAACTCTACTCAGTTGGCTTCTTTTTTCAAAATCATACAAATTGAACCCTAGCATCAATAGACTTTGTATATCAAGCTACCACAATTCAAGTTTCAATGATGAATATTTATCATGCATGTTTTAAATGAAATTCAAGTTTATGGTGCTTTTGTTGTTTATATGATGTTATGTGATATTCTAATCCTAATTCATGCTTCTAGGCTGCATATATATATATATATATATTGTTTTTACATTTTTTTTGTACCAATGAACCCAAAATGAATCAAACCCCACTCCAAAAAAATTTGGCTGAACTAGTGAACCAAACACCCAAACCTAAACCTAAACCTCAAAACCTATTCCAACACTCTTCATTATGCTTGCACAAACTTAATTAACCACCAAATTATGCTGCCCCTTGACTTTACCCACTTTTACTCCCTCAAACCTCTCTTTTTCATTCAGAACCCCTATTTTCCCAACTAGGGCATCATGCCATAACATCCTTTTGACATCCCCTATCCTTGCAGACCTTTTGAACACATCAAACTCCATAACCTCACCCTATTTCCAACCTATTCTAACTTATTTTCAAGCAATTTCTTCTTTTCACCTCTTCTAGCCTTGCTTTTAAGGGGCCTCAATTCTAAATTTTCAATAGGGGTAGTGTTAGTAATCTCTTCCAATGCCTTTACCAATGATATTTTCTTATTCCTACTCGCTATCCTACTTACATTAGGCCCATATCAACAAGAAATAACTTGAACAATAGGTGGAATGGCCTATTTCAACATATTACACTCAAACCCTTAAGGGATTGATCTAGTTGAACGTAGCTCAGAGCGATTCTGTGTGTTTAGGTGTGAAAGAATATAATGAATAGTGTAAACATACCTATTTAGACACATTGGAACAGTCTATTTGGTCACACGAGTTGCAAAATGAAAGTTTCACCACTTTGCAACTTTCCACTGCTTACATTTGACACTTTTTCTATCAACTAAAAACTAGACACCATAGGAAAACCACTCTGAGATAACAAAAATTGAGAGAGGTTATTGTAGAGGGGCCCAACACGATCCCATAGGATCAGACAAGAAGTTTCTAAGCATCACGATATTTAAGTAACAACATGCTGAAGTTTGTAGCCATTTTGCACTTTGGACCCTTAAGGGATTGATTCGGTTGAACATAGCTCGGAGCGATTCCGCATGTTTGGGTGTGAAAGAGGACCATGCCTAGCATAAATGTACCTATTCAAATGCATTGGAACAATTTTTTTGGTCACACGAGTTGCAAAGCAAAAGTTGCACCACTTTGCAACTTTCCACTGCTTGCATTTGACACTTTTTCCATCAACTGAAAACTGGACACCACAGAAAAACCACTTTGAGATAACAAAAACCGAGAGAGATTATTGCAGAGGGGCCCAACACGATCCCATAGGATCAGACAAGAAGTTTCTAAGAATCATGGTATCCAAGTAACAACATGCTAAAGATTGCAGTCATTTTGCACTTTGGACCCTTAAGGGATCAATTTGGTTGAACGTAGCTTGGAGCGATTCCGCATGTTTGGGTGCGAAAGAGGACCATGTCTAGCGCAAAATTCCTATTTGGATGCATTGGAATAGTCTATTTGGTCACACGAGTTGAAAAATGAAAGTTGCACCACTTTGCAACTTTTCGTTGCTTGCATTTGACACTTTTTTCATCAACTAAAAATTGGACAGCACGAAAAAACCACTCTGAGATAACAAAAAATGAGAGAGTTTATTGTAGAGGTGCCCAACATGATCCCATAGAATCAAATGATAATTTTATAAGCATCGCAGTATCCAAGTAACAGCATGCTAAAGTTTGTAGCCATTTTGCGCTTTGGACCCTTAAGAGATCGATTCAGTTGAACGTAGCTTGGAGCGATTGTGCGTGTTTGGGTCTGAAAGAGGACCATTCCTAGTGTAAACATACCTATTCAGACATGTTAGAATAGTTCATTTGGTCACATGAGTTGCAGAACAAAATTTGCACCACTTTGCAACTTTCCACTGCTTGCATTTGACACTTTTTCCATCAACTGAAAATTGGACACCACGGGAAAACCACTCCGAGATAACAAAAATTGAGAGAGGTTATTGTGGAGGGCCCCAACACGATCCCATAGGTTCAGAAAAAGATTTTGTAAGCTCCATGGTATCTGATTAATACCCCGTCAAAGATTGCTACCCTTTTGCACTTTGGGATCTGATGTTTCCTTGAACCGTACAGTTCCGTACAGGGTGATTATTCTCTCTTTTCAAATGAATTCGGTGGGCAGCAGACTTAACTCCATTCTATTTTTGGTTTGGTTGGATTTCAAATGATTTTGTGCATTTTAGAAGCCAATTACTGAGGGTCATTTTGTATACCCTATTTTAAGGGTTTTGAGTGCATTAAAATGCCATATTAAGCCTTTCACCCACTGTATGCTTCTATAACTCGATGGAAAGGCCTAGTTATGGTTATAAAACATGTGTGCAAAGTTTTGTGCACAAGGGAGGTGAATAGAGTGTTTTTAGGTGATGCCCTAGATGTTAAATGGTGCATTTTTTAGTGGAAAATAATGGTTTACTGCTAGGGTTTGAAGATATATTTGGGGGCAGCAATATCTCTTGAAATTTTAAGCTTGTGTAGACCTTTTTGAAGGTGTTTTAGGCTTTGGTTGGTTGTGGGAAGGTTTCAAGTATGGGTTTTCAATAAACCCTTGCCTAACTTGTGAAAGAAGAGGGTTTTGGGGTTTGTTATGTTAGAGGGATTGTTGATGCAATTCAAGGTGGAGGAACTCTTTTCAACATCAACTAATTAGAACTCAACAAGACACCAACCTTGAAATCACAATCACACAAATTGAATCAACTAACAATAATAGGCTTATAGTCTCCAAATCTCATCAAATGGGCTTATCTTTTAGAGAAGGCCATCCAGTGGCCAACCAAACATTAATCAAGATTTAACACAGACCCTAAGATAAATTCCCAAGAGATCATACCATGTCTCTTTGTACCATCATTAAGATCCAATAGACCACCTTGCACAAAGCCTACTAAATTATCCCTATTTACAAATAGAGGACCGTTTAAACACTAGATCTTCACTCAAAATCCTCAAACAATAGTATGTTATGTGTCAAAACCTCCAATTCCATGATTTGCTTCTAGGTCCAAGACCTCTAGACCCCTAATACACCAAACCCTCAATTTCAAGCAAAATACTTGGAGTTTTAATGAAACTCCTATCTCTCAAACCTGACAAACCCCAACAAAGCACCAAACACACTTACTAGACCTTCCACATGGTGAATAATACATTACATGGATAGTCCACACATTTTTTCAAAACACCACTTGAAACCCTCATTTTCATCATGAAAATACCCTGCTACAACCCTAGAACATCATCCCAAACACCCAACCTTGACTCCACAACATTCTAAATAGATTAGGAATGTATTTTAAAAGTTAGAAAACCCATTCCATAAGTTACAGTAGGAACAAAAAGTGGAATGGGTTGAATTACATCGTGAAACCCTTCAATCCAAGAACAATGTGAAAGTAGGTAGTATCAGTAAAACAAGATAACTTTCACTATACAAAGAATTAGAACCTCTAAATAGGTGAAAATGAAAGATAATTCATCAATATACAACATCCAATAGGTTTAAAATCATCTTAGCATCTGTATAGGCTGTACAACAACAAGAAAAGTGAGAAAACTAGTTAATTTATGGAAAATAACGTTCTTCTTGATAAAAAAATGGGTTACAAATCAACCAACAACCTCTCCTTCAAGGAATTTAAGGTCATTATACATGTTTTTATTGCATTCCAACTCCCTCCAATTCCCATAACTGATTTTTAATCATTAAGACCTTCTAATCTTCATTAAGTTGCATTTTAGACCTTTTACACATGACAACATTACATGAATTTTGTACCTTTTTTTTAATTTTGACCCCTAAGGACTCCTAAATCACTCAGACACCTTTAATTCATCCTATTACAACCTCTTCGACCTCATTCTTGCACATTTACAACTAAATTCAAAGATTTTCCTTCAAAAGGCTACAAATTCAAATATTGACAATTTTGTAGCAAGAATGCATTTTTTTGCACATTTGACCATCGAGACTCAAAAACTCACCCTAATACACCTTAAATGGTCTTGATTGACCTTATTTAGCATAAATAAACACAAAATACCTTAATCTAATCTATTGACCACCTATCAACCTTCAAAAAGTGAAAATTTGCAACTAGGAGATTACATGCTCCTGCACCAAAATTACATTGTGTCTGAGCCTTCAAGAGGCTTTAAATAGCCTTTACAAATGATTCTACATCTTTCCAATCATGACTAACTATTTTTTTTGTAACTAACATGACTTATTACATTATAAGTCAATTGGTCTAATATGACCTTATTCAATTGACAAAACTCAAAACACAAAAATAACTTAAAAGACTTCCATGAACCAAATTTTCTCAATAACCTCGGTGCCCCTACACCAAATTTCAATATTTCAGTAAATATCATTACAATTCCTTAGGTACTATGTTCTCAGAGATATTTTACAATTTCACTCATACATTCGAGATTCTTTTATAATGTCTACATCATAGGTTCTCATTTAGAGGTTAAATTCAAATGAGTAACTTGAGATTCCCTTGCAAAGCTTCACACACTCTTTTATAATGGCTTCAAATCAGAATTGAGATTTGTCAAGATCATTAGAATAAAGATGTTGCATTTCTTTTTTGGCTGAGATTCTCTTCGATGGCTCAAAAATTTGCATTTTCTGCAAGGAGAGACCAATCAATTTTTACTAGTTTAGTTATAGATACGCAAAGTAAAAGAATAAAAAGAAACAACTCTTCCAAAATGGAATTGAAATGAAAATAGATGGAAGGAACTTATAGATATGCATGGCAGTCTCTCAACTTAGTCAATCCTGGTCATACATCTTCATTGGGAGTTCCAAGATACCTATTGCACACAACACCTCTCATGAATAGAATATCTTTAAATTGGAGATGCTCTTATAATTTCTACATCATAAGTGCTCATGATAAGGTTAACTTCAAATGAATAACTTGAAATTCTCTCACCAAACTTCACATGCACTTTTGTAATGGCTTAAAATCATAATTGAGATTTGTCAAGATCATCAAAATAGGGATGTTGTATTGCTTTTATGCCTGAGATTCTCTTGGATGGCTCATAAATCTGCATTTTGTACAAGGGGACACCAATCAATGTTTACTGGGTTACTTACAGATACACAAAGTAAAATAAGATGATAGCATTGGCATCAAACAAATTAACATGGAAACAAGTATAAATTAATAAGAACCATTGTGCATATTATATATACTTACAAATTAATCCAATGAATCATCTGGGTCTACTCTACTCTTTATTATTTCAAGTATTGCCTCATGGTTAGACTCACGGACCTTCCACAAGGTCTTGTTCAAAGGTCTACCCCCATATTTAGTCAAATGAACATTGGATGACATGACAAGTTTTGAGTAATGAAGAATCTTACGATGCGTGTCAAAGTCCTAAAACAACTAATGTTTAACACTCTTATGCGGGTACCTTATAAGCCACGTTCCAATAACAACAACTGAGCCTGTAGGGTATTTGATGTTTTCTCCATCTATAACTATGGCTTCCAATTTCTTTTTGGCCTCAACACAATGACACAAGCAATAGTTTGTTCCCTCTTCATTGTATTCATCTGCAATAATTGCATAAACATTCCCTACATTGATATATGCGGCATATCTCTTAAAATTAGTCAACATTACAAATATAGTACAAAGTAAGATAACAATATGGAATTTCAAAAACTAAGCAAGTAGATATATTACCTAGTTGAACTAGATTTGATATTTGGTCAAAGTTGATCAATGATTCCATCTGTGTTAGTTCCAATGTCGTCGGAGGGCGATACGCGTGAAGTGAGCTAAGATATCTTGTCAACCATTTGTCAACCCACTCCCCTGACTCACAATCATTCCAGGCTTACATTGTACATAAAGAAAAAAAGCATGCCATCTTACGTGTATCGATACTCCATGAACCTGCATTTGAGCTAAGGAAAGAGTAGTTCACTCAATCCTATTAGTGTACAACAATCCTCATATGGTGCAATGTTAGTATCATCCATCAACCAAAAAAATCTATGAACTGAAGACGTACCTTCACTACCTGGACCCATCAAAGCATTACACCACTCGACAATTGATCTTGCATCTGTCAACTTTGCACTATCTTTATACTTTAACTCTTCTCATGCTAATGCTCTTTTCATACATGCTCTTACACCATCATGCTCCCCCTTTCCATGCCCGACCTCACAAAAGTTCCACATATGCTAAACACCTGTAGTGAGATGCATCCTGCACAACCAACAAAACATGAACGCATTCTTGAATCATGCTACATAGTTATCCGACCATATTATATGCCAACCGTATGCTATGCCCCTCTAAGCCAAATCACTGTAGGGTGATCCCACAATACCAATTTACAATTTTTGGCAAAACTCAACACTAAACTAATTTTTTCTAACTAAATCTTCACTTTCAAGCACCTATAGCAGCTAAACCGTGAGGAATTTGAAGATGATGCAAACTAGTGATTTGTGAAATTTTGTCTGTAAATTCTAAATATATTTTTTCAAAATTTTTGGAATTAGATTGCACTTCTTTTTCTGTCTCCTTTGAAAACTATTTTTTTTCAGTAAACACCATTTTTAAGGAGTGATGCTCACCATATACAACATAATTTTTTTCCATGAAGGATAAAATTCTAATTTTTTAAAATTTAGATTTGTAACTACGATATATAGCACTTTCATTTGGTTTCATATTGATTTATTGAATATTTTTTCCTTAATCAAGTTTTGAAGCCAAACTAATTACAATTCAGACATAGGTGGACCATATACAACATAACTTTTTTTGTATGTACCGAAATTCAATTTTTTTTACTAGATCAAGAACATCAATATCTAGTGCACTGATATTTTTCAATTTTTTTTTTGATACTCTGCTATTTTTCCACATGTGCAGAACAAAGAGCTAGATTTTTGGTGAAAAAGCTATGTTTAATCAAACTAAAAAAATAAATACATAATAAAACAAAAACATATTAAAATTATATTCATTAGATAGATCATTCTGAGGAAGTTACCATTATCCAGTTGGTTCTATGAAGTCTCCTCCATTTTCATCCTCAACTCAAGCTTCAAATAGAAAATTTCTGGAGATTTTTGGTGCTAGAGGAGAAGGGGGGAAAAGGGGGGTTATAGCAAACTAGGGTTTGCTAGAACCAAGGGGTCACTTGAACTCCCCTAGTTCTAGTGAACCCCCCTAGTTCTAGCACCCCCTAGTTCTATCGAACCTTTTAGGGGGTTCTAGCAAACCCCCTAAAGTGTTTTCCATCCAAAAATGCATTTTTACTTCCTCAATGGAATTGTAAACCAGTTTTGTGGGTTTACCCATGGTGTAAAGGTCAATGACAGGATCATTTTGGATTTCTTGATCATAGATAGGTTCTTGATCAAAGATAGGCTCATCTTGGATGTCATGATTGGGAATAGGATCTTGATCAAAGATTGGATTAACTTGGACATCATGATCATTTAAAGGGGATTTTTGGATAACTTGATCTTGATTTATCTTGGAGTTTATTTCATCATGCTTTGGACTTATCTCTTGACATATATCCAATGGTTTAGGCAATGGAATGCGATTTTGGATAATGATATAGGGTTTTCTTGAATGGACTATGGGCTTTGGCATGAAAATAATAGAGTTTTGATAGGAAGATCTTTTGTAGGTGATGGAGGTAATGATGGTGAAAGATGGTTGGATGGTGTAGGATTAACACTATGATTTGATCGCCTAACTTTATTTTCATGTAGGAGTTGAACAAGTTCCTTTGCTAGTTGTCATTGGCGAGCATTTCTAAACATGTTTTTATTGGATGGATTTGTGGATTGGGATGGAGGGGATTGTAATGGCTTAGTGGATGAAGGATTGTGAGAGGAGGTGGAGGCTATAAGACTTTCTTTGTTTGGTGAAGGGGATAAAAATGTAGTATATGTGTGGAAGATAGGTATTTGTGATATGGTTTGGTGTAGAGGAATACTTTGAATGGAATATTGGTTTCTCTTGTCAAGGTTAGGATAAGGATGACTAATGGATGTTGGTATGCGATTGATGGAATGAATTGTGTTAATTGGTTCTTGGTATTGAGTATAGATGGATGGATTACTAAGGCTTATGGTTTGTTGGTAAGCAGGTTGGATTGTTGGGGTTGTTGGTATGAGGGGTAGATGGATGGATGACTAGGGATCATGCGTGATTAGTATTGATGAATCAAATTATATTTAGCTTGACTATGATAAATCTCAAGATAAATCAAAGATATGGTTATAAACTTAGATTTGGATGGACAATGGGATTGTTTGGTTGGATAAGTTGGTGAAATCTTCTATATATGATACAAGGGCATGTGAGACCTAATTCATGAATTTGAAAGTGCAAGAAAGCCAAACAACCAAGAGAAGAGGGTAACCCACCTTTTCCCTTCACTTCCCCAAGGTATAAAGTTCTTGGGGGCTTACCCCAAATGATAAACTCACAACTTCCAAGAGGTGTGTATTTCGATTCACCCCTTGTTATTTATACTCCACCAAAACATTAGAGTTGAGGTCATCCTCTAAAGTGATGAAATCCCTAGACAAACCCCCTAAAATGAGAAAGGAAAAAGTGGTGGATCTGATTCTCAAGATCAAACAAGCGTGTGAGAGAAGGGCATATGCACACACTCTTTCAGGATTAAAAGAAACTTGTTCTTTAATTAGCCAAATTAAAATATGAATTGTTCATTTTAATCCTTCATAGAAAATGTTTGAAAAGACACACAAAATAAGTAAAGCACTAATAAGAAAAGGAAAAATTTGTGTTTCTGATTCTCAAGATCATGCAAGCGTGTGAGAGAAGAGCATACACACTAATAACTTCCTAGTCGTGGCAAACAAGTCCTTTTAATTGCACCAAGGATTGATAATGTGTGGCTTAATTTTAAAGCACCAATTGAAATATACAAGTTGTAAATTTTTAAGCCCAAATTGAAATGTGCAAGTTGTGTTGTTCAATTTTAATGCAGCAAGGGAAAATGAAGATTGCAAGCTCAATTTTAAACACCAAAATGAAATGTGAAGATTGTAGGTAATTTTTAATGCACAAAATCAAAGTTTTCAAGTTGCATTGTTCAATTTTAGTGCACAAAATTGAAATGTGAATTCATTTTAAAGCACCAAAATAAGTGTGGATTCCTCAACTATTCAAAAATTTGTAAAACCCACTTGTTAGTACTATTTTTGCAATAATTTTCTCCCAATGTTTCACCGCAAGCTACAAAACTAATTAGTGAAAGCCAAACAAATCATTAGAATTATTGTGAAATTTTAAAAAAACTAAATAAAAAAAGCAAGTTTGTGTATGTGCTTGATTGAAGTTTGAAACTAAAACCTTCACTTTGACTGAATGTACCTAATTTTTTATTTGAAGAAATCACCTTATTCACAACATGCATATCAGAACCATCTTTCTAGTGTCTGCAAAGAATTGAGAATTTGATTATTGGTTTAAAATTTTTGTGTATTTTACTATAGATTGGTATTTTCAAAATTATGAAAAGGAAGAACAAACAATTTGACCAAGTGATTTAATCTCTGTTATTTAATTTTCTAACCAACAAATGAAAGAAAATTAATTAAAAACAAAAAATTAAGACATGCAACAATAATAACAGTCCAAAATTAAAAATTCATACACATGTACGGATTAACAAAGAAAGTTCCCTAAAAATGTGTTTTTTAAGCTTAAAATGTCATCTAGCACCAAAATATGACATATAATATATGAAAATTCGCCCCACGACCCTTCCAGACACAACCACGATGTCTTTTTTTCCTCAAGAAGCTCCTAAAAATGTTGATTTTCAAAACCTCTTGAAAGTACCTACAACCTTCAAGATAGAAAATACCAAAAACTTAGACAACAAGGTTAGGCAATAAAGGTTAGTGTTCACGTCAAGTTAACCAAAATGTATGCATTGAAATCAAAAAATAAGAAATTAAAGCAACAAGAAAACATAAATAAAGAAATCAAATTTAAATTCTACTTTATTGATCCCATTGCAAACCTCAAAAAGAAATGATGTGATGTTGCTTCATCATTAGATGAGGATGAGCTAAATCTCAGCAAAATAACAATATGATTGATAATTGATTTGATTGGTAATAGATTTTGACAGAGTTGATTTGCATAAGATGCAAGATCCCTATATGATGAAGAAATGATCTTATTTATAGACTTTCCAAGAAAAAATCAAATAAGAGATGGGGATGAGGATAAAGAATTGAGATAACTAAAAAATTAGTATAGAGTCAACTCAACTAAAAAATAGAAATTTCCATTTTGAAGATTGAGTTTAGATAATTATGAATTAATTGATCTGATTAATAGATAATTGTGAAGAACTATTTTGAAGATTGAGTTGACTAATGGATGAAGAAGATGCTTCCAAAATGAAGGATAGTTGATGATTTAGGAAATATTTAGATTCTAAAATTGAGATAGAGATGATTGAAGAGAAAAAAAGATGGAAATATTGAAGAAAGAAAGGAACTGTAATAAATAAATAAAACTCATTTATTTATTCACACCCACATGGATAATTAAATAAAAAAATAAATAAATAAAAATATTTATTTAACAATAGAAGAATTTAAAAATTAGTTAATTAATTAAATAAATAAATAGATTTATTTAATTATGAAGAATATTAAAGATAATTTTTTTTAAAAGTGGTCAATTAATTAATTAACCTTAGAGAATAGTTAGAATAATTAAATAATTAAATTTATTTAATTATATGGATAAGAAGAAATATGAACTTAGAAGAATGAGGTTAATTAAATAATAAGATTATTTAATTAGGACAATTTTTAGTGTCTACAAATGGATATACATAAAGTCTGTCTATATCAAAATCTAAGTATAGTTATGCAAGCTATCAACTACTCCCTTGGTCCTCTCTATCAACAGAGGGCTAGCGTGATGGTGATCCTCTTGGTGGTAAGTGATGTCCACCTAAGGGATCATGTCCTCAGTACCCAACGAAACCTCCTAGTGATTTGCTTGGCCCCAAGGCGTTCTTGTGTGAGTATGCTAGTTGCCTCCTATGAGCTAGAACCTGCATGAGGTATAGATTATGTTAGTAGGAGAGATCATACTAAATTGATAGATCAAATCTTGAGTATATCATGCAAGGGGAATGATCTCCCTTAGGGCTTGAGCTACAACCTCTAACTACTATTGACTCGTAGTCTCTTGAGCTAACTAAAGCTCTAACTACTGACACCTTGCTACCTCTACATCCTACTCCTGTGTCCTTTGATCTACCTGCCCCTAGAGCTAATCCTACTCCTGGTAGGCCTGATCATGCCCCTGTCGAGCTTGATCCATCTCTTGCGTGAGGACCTATGTCCTCTGATCATGCTGCCTTAGCATTGTTGCCACCTACTGCTATTGATGTTGAACTCATGGTGGAGCTTGTGGTTGTACTTATGGTGGAACCTATCCAACCACATGCCCTAGAACTTGTCCCCAACCTCAACCACCTTGGTCTTTGTTCCTTTGAATACCTATGCCCCTTCTTGTTAGATTAGTCAATTTGAGGGGTTTGCAACTCATGAACCATGCATCATACCCTAGTGTAGTCCCAAGATCATTAGGACCTCCTATGTAAGCCCATGTAACAGGAACTAAGCTATCAAAATTGACAATAGCCATCTATGGCTATACTATATGGCCCCACTCCCTGATGTCTCTATGTGTGTGAGTGAATTAGACAACATAGTCCTTAGTGGGGACATCCTACTACTCTCTGAACTGCCATAGTACCCTCTCAAGAAGATACCTCTTTATCATGTGTAGATCCCACCCTAGGAGCCATCAAGTTTGTTGTGCATAGGATAGCTTCCCCTAGCCATCATCCCAAGCCTCTATACCCAACTAGGGCCTCTATCTAAAGTCTATCAGGTCATCGATAACTCATCTCTAGTGAGCTACACCAACATGACCCATATGATGATGTGTGAGCATGACATCATATCCAGACAAGAATTTCTCTCTTGATAGTTGATCACAATGAATGTCTCCAATAGGCATGAGCATGACAATGTGTTCCCATGCCCAGATGTGTAATAATGTAGAACTTGCTAAGATGCTAGTGGCATCCTTGTACACCACCTGGTGCATATCATGGTAGAGATGGGCCAAGATGCATGGACCCCAAGTAAAAGTAACGTCATCATCAATCATTATCTCCAATACCCTGCCCCATCTAGTGTTGAACAATCTATACCTCCTATCTGGAATGAGTTGTCCCATGATGACTCTTGCAACAACAAGAGTCACATCTAAAACCTTGCCAACATAGGGTCACAAGTCTACTTTTCTATCCTCCAAGTGAAATTGATTGTCATCTAGAATCCTCTCCAAAGTTGCATGTCCTAGAGTAGGCTTGTATACCACTTGCTTTCCATGAATCGACACTTGCAAGATGCACCACACATCCTTTAAGGTAGTTCCATGATCAAATACAATAGAATTGAACTAATTAAGAAAGATAATTGACCAAGTTAAAGCTAAATTCACTAAAATTAAGCCTACAAACTTAAGACAGATTCATTAAAAAGCATTAAACATCAAATGAAAGCATAATGAAACTATCTAAAGTTACAAACTAGCAATCCCATTGTGGATTGAGTGTAATTGAGTGATGGATGAATGCTAGATTGCTCAAATTGCCTTATCCATTGTTGAAGGTGATGCAAAAGCTTGAATTGGTTGATAATGGCGATCCACAAATGCTCGAAAGCTTAAGGATGAGTAAGAATTCCAATATAGTAAGGGTATTATCAATGTTTGTGAATGAATAATCATGTAAAATAGGAAGTATTTATAGATTTTTGAATTGAATCAATGGTGAGGATTGAATTAGTTAATGAATGGAGGAAATTATATTAGAGATGAAGACAGGGATCAAATATGAGATCAAGGGTTGATAATTCATAATGACATGGATCAAAAATTTAATCAAAGGTCCAAAATGCTTGAGAGAATAACAAATCCCTTGATTTTAGGAAGCATGTGGGAGATATTTTCATGTGGAGGCAGAAACTTGAATCTGAAAAGGGAATATTCCATGAGAATATTCTTTGAATGATTGGAGGAAATATTAGTCAATTAAAAAAATTAGGAAATTATTTAGTTGTGCAAGTGGAGGAATTAAGAAATTTAATTAAACAATTAAAAATTATTTAATCAAAGAGGGTGAATGACATTTAATTAAATAATTTGCATTATTTAATAAAAAGGGAAGAAAAATTAGTGTGAAGGATGAATTAATCAAATAAAATTAATTATTTGATTAATAGAAGAAAAATAGTGAATTTAACTAAATAATTTGCATTATTTAATTAAATAGATGAACTAAGAGAATTAGAAGAGAATTGGCATTAATAGGAAAAATATCGATGTGTAATATACTTAGGACATTTTTACATGTCTACACTTAGCATGCTAAATTTATTGATGGAGAAGTATGACTTGAGCCAAATCAAATCTAATTTTCTATTGTTATGGAATCTATTTTAACATTGAAAACTAGAAAAGAGAGGCTAAGATGCGCTCTAAAATGATTGTGATGGTTTTTTTTAGATAATTGTCTAGGATAGACCAATGTTAATCCAAGTTGAATCATGAAACCATAAAACAATCTTACAACTCCCCAAATTCTTCTCTATAAATTTATAATCTTCTAATTTCTCTTCATCTGACCTTGCTTGATTGACAGCACCCATTGCATGGGTTAAAACACATTTATCAACTCAAAATCTATCATTTATAAATTTATAAATTATCTTCTCAACATTTGTATTGTAATGAGTTCAACTTTACTTGTACTTTGATATCCGCTTTGTAGCCTCTCCCATGCTTTCTTAAATGTGGTTTCTACTACAAATCTTGGAAATATTGACTCACCAATCACTTATATGTAAATAACACAACTTTTGCATATTTCTTTCTATTCTCCTTAAGAAGATTCTTCTCCTCTTGTGACAAAGCATTATATATTGCCTAGTCAACTAATTTAGGGAATTAATTCTCTACTAAATCTCATACATCTTATGAAAAACATAGTATTCATCTTAATACTTCAATAATTATAGTTATTTCCATTCAAAAGAGGAATTTGAGGTTGAGTGAGGCTATTTCTCACACCAACTTGTTGAATCAACTCAAAGAAATTAATAAGTTGTTTTTTATACCAACTTATAGGAAATGTGAGGTGCATATGCTCTACTCTTATCTAAAACAATATTTTATATTTTAGAAAATATGTTTTTCATTGCAAAAGGAACACACAAATAGAATATAACACTCAAACAAAATAACTTTAATGATGTGTACAAATTTTTGTTTTAATTTCTTTTTACAACTATTGCCATGTTTATCTTATTCTATTCAAATTTCTTATTTTTTTCTTTTTCTTCCATGTTCAATAACAAAATACATATAAACCAAGATTTAGTTCCAATAAGTTTTGGATTGTACCATTTTATAGCATGTAAGTACTAAAACTCTAGACAATTTGTTTGCTTTTTCATTAAAGAAAAGCAATATAGATTATTCCATTGCTTTTTATAACACTTTAAATAATATATTATACTAAATCAGTTAACTAGATATGTAATAAATAGTTGCAAATAATAAATTTCTTGTATGAATTAGGTAGAGCTATTTATTAAGTGAAATTAGGTGAAGAGAAGCTTATATCTTGAGATCTTGCATACATTCATATTGCTTGTCAAGAAAGTTTGAAGATGCTCAATGTGGATTACATTGACACAACTACAACATATTAAAAATAGTGGGAAATTCTGGAATTTGTTAGTTTCCATAGAATCTCAAAAGTTTGTCAACATTTCACAAGAGAAATCTAGGAATTGAAGAAATAAAAATTACTTTCAAACGTTATTACTCTTCTTCTATCTTTGCTTGTATGTTCCAATAAAACTAATTTTTGAATATGAAAGAAAAGAAGTAGGTTTGGAATTAGATTTGCAAACATTGTCATTTCATTTTTATTTCTAACCAGAATTTTAACAATAAAAGAGAATAATACAAGTCCAAACACATCTAATGGCTTCTAAAAGCTTCAAATTTTGGATGCTTACAACTTACTTTTACAACTCGTAATTTTAACAATTAAGACTTTTCCTCCATACATCATTCCAACAATTAAACTTTGAAATATTTTATACTTAAATAAAAAAACATATTATATGATTGTAATAATAATTTATTTTCATACCAGTACAATAATACTTAGAACATAATAAATACATAATTTTTTGACAAAGAATATTAGACAACAATATGAAATAACCAATAATATTTAATTAAAATAGTAAAATAAATATGATATATGACAAATATATTTTTAAAAACAAGACATTTAATATTAATATTTATTGATCACTATAAATTGTTGCATGAACTAATAGTATTGTTCAATCTATTTGTAATCAGCTCATTAAAAAAATAAATAAATAAAATCTTAATTAATATAAATTGTAAAATAAACTTTTATACTTTATAATGAACAAATATAATGTTCAATAGTTGAGTGTGTTTCAATAGTTGAGATAGTCATTGTTTATATAATGTTCAATAGTTGTGATAGTAGATTGCCTTAACGTAAACAAAATGTATTCCTTTGATCTAAAAAACAACCAATCATGTGATGTCACATCAGACCTCAACTACCCATGATGTGAATGTACAAGTATTGGTAACACGTTTGTTTTGGGCCTTTGTGGACACCTTGACAAAAAGCACGCTGATGTGGCCTTGAAACAAAATTTATAAGCAGGGGACTTGCCAAATAAGCTGCTGTAAAAATACTCGAGTGATTTGAAATTTCCAAATAGCATTTTGGGAAGCGCAAAGTTAGGGTCCACAACTAGTAGGTCCTCTCCTATTGTACAATTAATTTCATAGGGCGATATCGTTAAATCAGATCTGGTAGGTGTCGCTTATGGAAAGCAAGAAAATTTGAAAATTGTGTCCGTTGATGTGGCAAGGCAAGAACGTACAAATGCCAGGGGTTGCCCTTGTTTTTCCGAAGTTAGCGCAACGAACGTCCCACGTTCGAATCTCCACGCCTCGTTGGAGGTACGCTTCGGTGCTCTTCCCTTTAAATTCCTTCACTCCTTCGAGTTATGAGAGATTTTAAAGCCATGGAATCTTTGCAGATTTTTTCTAGCCGTTACAATCCAGACAATTCCATTTCCACCTGTATATGGAGGCACTAAAAACAAGATAGTTAATAACGCTATTCTGAGACGAGTGGTTTGAACTTGCAGGGTTTACTGTTCTGTCTTTCGTTGATTTAAGTTGTTAGGGCTCATTCTCTCCTGTTATTTTCCTCTCTTTTTTATGTTTTTAATTTGTCTAGGTCTTTTGAGTTTTCCGATCCTGATTTTCTGCCCCTGTTCTTAGGGTTTTCATTTTTCTGTCTTTTCATATTGTTTTTACCCATTTTCTGCCCCTGTTTTACAAAAGTTTTTCAAATTTCTGAACTCTAAGACTTGTCTTTCCTAATTTTTTGTCTCTACATCTTTGATCACGCTAGCATTGCAGAGGGAAGCCATTTATTCTCAGTCAAAGTTCTACGACTATACAAAATTTAAGGTGAGCTAAATATTTTGCTGCAGAAATTTATATTTGCATTGTTGTAACTTGATATTACTTCCTTTCTTTCAGAATTTATGCTCTGTTATGGTGGTTTAGAATATTGATTTATGTATTCGATGATTTTTAGTGTATGGTAATGAATCTTGTTAACTGTTCACTTGTACGCAACACAGGTACAACCCTGATGAGATGGGATAACAAGCAAAGGAAAAGTAGAGATGAAGATGATCAGGTTGGAGTATTCTGTCTTCCTTCTTTTGCAAACCCAGCCTAAACCTAGATGTCATGATAAAATGGATTAGAGAATATGAATACATCAAATCATTTGCTATGCGTTGTGGTATAAATTTGTACGAACTTCTTTAACACAAAAATACGATTGTATAGTTACAGTTAACACAATGTTTGTTGCAGAACAAGAGTTTATGAACTTTGAATTCCTAGCATATACTTGATGTAGGTTACCCTATCAAATCCTCCGTTATATTCCTAGCATATACTTGATAAATGTTACCCTTTCAAATCCTCCGTTATAGAGACTGTTTAGACAAGCTTCAAATGCATCTGCTTTTAACTCTGCTTGCAATTCCCATCCCCCGCCGCCTCTTTCTCTCTCTCTAGATTCTGAACCCTCAAAGCCATAACGCTCTGTTTTAAAACCACAATGCTCTGAACTCTCGAATCAGCAATGCCTTTATCTAAATAATTTTGTTTTGAATACACACCTATCAAACTTTATTATTCCCATTATCTTCCAGCTGTAAAACGTTGAACAGACCTAAAAGTATGGAGGACGACGATAGGAAATGGAGTATTGTTTCAATTGCATATAAGACACACATTTTTCCACTTTGCTGTTGTAAAGTATGGTTCAATAATTTGTTTGATGCAAAATTTGTTAACATAATTATAGTTTATCTTATCAATTTTAAATAGACAATTTACTTACTTTAGATGTATTATTGAGATTGTTTAGATTTGCATTACATTCTTTTTCAGTTTTTACTGGTTTCTATTCATCGATGTACTCTGGGCTTCTTCATTTTTAAGAGTAATTAAGTTTTTCCTGGTTCATAGTTTTTTTTGTGATTTACTAGGATTCCTGATCTATAGAATAGTCAATTTATTGATCATTTGAATTTTATTTCAATATAGATCCATCTATTCAATCTACCCATGATTATTTTTCTTTTTTTTACATTCAAGAATTGCCAATTAAAGAATTAAGACAAGTGTTACTAGTTCTAAAGTAGTGGTTGACACCATGGAAAAATCTAGTCTTTCTCGTACCTTGTCTTTAATTAACAAAACTCTTAAAATTTGTTATTAACCTTTAAAAAAAAATCTATAAAATGAAAATCAAGTTAAGCCTAGCTTTTAAAATGAAGTCATCCTTTAATTAACATTATACTTTATAAGTAAGACTATTTTCCATCCTCATTCCCCACTCCAATTTAGTTTCAATCTAAGAGGAAAAATTAAGGAGGCCTTTTCTTGGCCATGCAAGAATTTTTATGAGGACTCTTTGATGAAATGGTGAATACTTCCATGCTCTTCATAGTGATCTAATTAGTTTTTTCTCATAATTCTTATTCTTATAAAAAACAAGTTTCCTTGTAAAAAATGTTGAACAATTCTTATTTTGAAACCTTTGATGGGTAATAACTTACATGAGTGAACTCTTTTTTAGTCCTGTTATTTTGAAAATGCATACTTTTTCATATACTCCATAGTGGTGCTATTCATTTTCTCTCTCTTAGGTATTTATAATTTTAGTATTTTATCATTTTCTTAGACTCCTTGAAACCCATAAAAAACATAACAATTATTGTAATTGTGTTGAATTATGATGCACTACATATGTGCTACTTAATAAGGGTGTGAAAATTGAGCAATTTAGGGAGATGTTAACACACACACACACTTAACTTATAAAGTGACATTTCATTACTAGTCTTGAGGGACTTAACACATGGGAATTTTGTATACAAAAATTGATATAAATTCCTTTAATTAACATTATACTTTATAAGTAAGACTATTTTCCATCCTCATTCACTGAATTTTTATGAAAGAACAAAGCCATCAAACCTTGTCATCATAATCCCATGATGATCATGACTCTCATGATGATCATGACTCTCCTATTCTAGAAAAATATGTTCATTATATTTCTTTCTTGTATCTTAAAAAGATTTGTTCAATACTTTTCTTTCGACTTTGTGTGTTGTGCTCATCAACAACATAGCCTCACCAAACCTTGTCATTCGCCAAAGCATAACCTATGATAGATATGTTCATTACATTGACACCATGAAAAAATCTAATCTTCCTTTTCAATCATTGTACCTTGTCTGTAATTAACAAAACTCTTAAAATTTGTTATTAACCTTTTTTTTTTTTTAATCTATAAAATGAAAATCAAGTTAAGCCTAACTCTTAAAATGAAGTTATTCTTTAATTAACATTTCACTTATAGCAAAGTAAGACTCTTTTCCATCTACATTCATCATTTCTATGAAAGAACAAAGCCATCAAACCTTGTCATCATAATCCCATGATAATCATGACTCTCCTATCCTAGAAAAATATTTTCATTATATTTCTTTCTTCTATCCCAAAAAAAAATAAAAATTGTTCAATACATTTCTTTTGACTTCGTGTGCTGTACTCATCAACAATATAACCTCACTAAACCTTGTCATTCTCCAAAGCATGACTCTCAATATGTTCATTACATTTACCAACCACATTGGTTCATGTGGTAATGAACATCCTACGTCAGAAATCACATGCTTATTCCTCACCATTCAAATGGTTAGGCCAAAATGTCTTATTACTTTTGTGCCACAAAATTCCAACGAATCATACTATCTACATGTAGATTAGATTTCCTTCCTCTATGGGAAGAACAAACCCACCAAACCTTGTCATTCTCTAGTTGACTTTCCTATCCTAGAACAAATATGTCATTGCATTTCCTTCCGCACATTGGATCATGCGATAATGCATTTGGGGTTCTTTTCATACATGGGATTATGTGGTAATACACTTGGATGGCATTTGCATTTTATTTTTTCATGAGTACAAATGTGTAGATACTATATGTCATTACCTAAAAGATAAATTTCAGATACATTCAGCACTTAAAATTCCTTGAGCCTACATGTTTCCACTGCGATGGTCAAATGTTTCTTAGACTGAACACAGAGCCATAAGTCAACTTCTCTAAAGCCGTTTTCTGGGCTACTTTATTCTTGGTTAAACTTGCAACTGTTCAATTCAATAAACATTTTATGGAGGCAGGTTAGAAATGCAGAAATAAAGAAATGAAAGAACGTTGGCAAATATTAAACTTCTCACTAAAATTCAAGGAAATGAATCACAAAGTCAAATTATACATACAGATCCAAATAATTTAAACATATTCATAATTCTTCTGAAAACAATTACAGTTCCTTAAAAAATATAAAAACCCAAATAAAATTATTGTCGGCGAGTTGCAGACTTAAAGTCATTATAAAATCTAAAATTAGACCTGCATGATGATTTAATGCTTTAATAAAATAATGTACAACAACAATCTTAGTTATACAGCCTTATACCATTCTCCTGTTTGGCGCGGATGATTTCTGATCCATTTAGAACAGGAAGGGGGTACGCTCAACTCTTCTTCTCAAGACCATTCACCACAAGATATGGCCAAGTCTCTGCACATAGTCACGGTGCCATTCCCTGTACAATGAAGTATCAATCGTATGATCCAATCGGCCCACCTGCTCTCTGCAAGGGAATGTTTCATTACCTTCATTAGCATGGAGTGGAGCCACTGCGCTGAGAGTGCCTCGGATATTGTAGTCAAAAGATTTCTGTATGAAAGTCAAGTGCAAAACAAAGGAGATTACATGCTGGTGAACACGGTGGATGAGGCGAAAGAAAGGGAAGCAGTAGCAGCATTGTCAATAAACGGTTGTCCAGCAGTGGCAGAGAATTCTATTTCTACCTTTATATATATACTCACAACAAGATAGTTTAGAATAGTGGTTTGAACTTGTAGGGTTTACAATTCTGTCTTTCGTTGATTTAAGTTGTCCTGTATTTTCCTCGCTTCTTTATGTTTTTCATTTGTCTTTGTTTTATGAGTTTGTCGATCCTGATTTTCTGCCCCTGTTTTGAAGGTTTTTCATTTTTCTGTATCTTTCATATTATTTTTACCTATTTTCTACCCCTGTTTGTAAAAAAAAATCCATATTTCTGTCTTCCAAGGCCTGTCTTTCCTAGTTTTCTATAGGGAAGCCATTTATTCTCAATCAAAGTTCTACAACTCTGCGCAATTTAAGGTTTTCTAAGAATTTAGATTTTCATTGCTGTAATTTGACATGGCTTCTTTCTTTTTCAAAATTAATGTTCTGTTATGGTGATTTAGAATATTGAGCTAAGTATTTGAAGACTTTTAGCGTATGGTATTGAATATTGTTTGTTGTTCATTTGTGCGCAACACAGGCACAACCCTGATGGGTTGGGATGACGAGCAAAGGAAAAGAAGAGATGAAGTCTAAATATGATGAGGTTGGAGTACTCTTTCTTCCTTCTTTTGCAAACCTAACCTGAGAGTAGATGTCATTTTAAAATGGATTAGAGAATATGAATACATCAAATCATTTGCTATGCTTTATGCTATAATTTGTACGAAGCTCAACACAATGTTTGTTGCAGAACACGAGTTTATGAACTTTGAATTCTGAAAATTATCAAATTCTCCGTTATTGATACTGTTTGGACAAACTTCAAATGCATCTGCTCCTATTCACCTGTAATTCATTTGGTTATGAACCCTCAAAGCCACAATGCTCTGTTTTATAACCACAATGATCACTTTTTTTAATACACAAGTGTCAAACTTGATCATTCCCATTATCTTCCAGCTAGAAGATTTTGAACAAACCTAACAATATGGACAAGGACAATAGGAAATAGAGTATTGTTTCAATCCCATATAAGAAAAGACAGTTTTACCATTATACTGTTGTATTGTATAGTTCCATAATCTGTGATGCAAAAATTATTGACATAATCTATTCATTTTAGTTGTATTATTGAAATTATTTAGAGATAAACTACATTTTTTTTCCAATTTAATTAATGAATGTACTATGGGCGTCCCCATCTTTTAAGAGTAACTTTCTTTTTTCTTATAATTTACAATTTTTTTTATTGATGTACTTTTGGGCTTCCTCATATGTGGAACAACCAATTTTTTTATCATTTGAATTCTATACTAGTATAGACTTTTTTCCTTCCTTCCTTCTTTTGTTCAATCTACCCATGATTATTTTCTTTTGTTTATGTTCAAACTACCACTAAAAGAATTAGAATTAGTTACTAGTTCTAAAATATCGGTTGACAAAATAAAAAATCTAGTCTTCATCTTTTTTTAGTCATTGCACCTTATCTTTAATTAGCAATACTCTTAAAATTTGTTACTAACTTTTCATTAATTCTTTTTAATCAATAAAATGAAAATCAAGCTAGGCCTAGTTCTTAAGATGAATCCATCCTTTAATTAACATTTCACTTATAACAAAGTAAGACTCTTTTCTAATGTGCATTCATCTAAACTTCTATGGGAAGAACAAACGCACCGAACCTTGTCATCATTTTCCCATTCTTAAGATGAATCCATCCTTTAATTAACATTTCACTTATAACAAAGTAAGACTCTTTTCTATGTGCATTCATCTAAACTTCTATGGGAAGAACAAACCCACCGAACCTTGTCATCATTTTCCCAAGATGATCTCGAATATCCTACCTAGGAAGCTATGTGTATTCTCTTTCTTTCTTCTATCAAGAAATTTTGTTCAATACATTTCTTTCGACTTCATATGTTGCGCTTATCAACATAGCCTCACCAAACCTTATCATTCTCTAGATCATAACTATGCTAGCATATGATAGATATGTTCATTACATTTATTTTAGCACATTGGTTCATGTGGTAATGAAATGCTCAAATACTATCTATATCCTTTCATTCAATCCGACATCTAAAGTCACATGCTTGATTTCTCAACATTCAAATAGTTAGGCCAAAATGCAGCGTCCTACTTTCTCCCACAAAATTCCAACCAATCATACAACCTAGTAGATTACATTTCTTTTTGTATTCATTTGAACCTCTATGGGAAGAACAATCCCATCAAGCCTTGTCATTATCTAGTTGACTATCCTATCCTAGGACAAATATGTTCCTTACATAAATCTTTTTCACACATTAGATCATGTGGTAATGCATTTGGGGTTCTCTCTATGCGTGTGGGATCATGTGGTAATACATTTGGGGTTCTCTCTACACGTGTTGGATCATGTGGTAATGCATTTGGGGTTCTCTCTATACGTTGGATCATGTGGTAATGCATATGTGCTCTCTACACATGCTAGATCATGTGGTAATGCATTTGAGGTTCTCTCTATAAACTGGATCATGTGGTTGTAGACATGTCAAATTTACATCATGCATAATCATATTCCATTCATCCATTTAATTAAATAAATCAGGAATCCATTTAAATCAAATCCTAAATCACTTTCCAACCTTTTCTGATTTAAATAAATCAATTATCAAAGTCCTAAAAGTCAAATCATCTAATCAGCATTAATCAGCATGATCATCATTTAATCCTAATCTAATACTAATCCCATCCCACTTGCATTATCTAGATCTAGCCACTTGCACAATAAATCAATTTTATTGATTTATTAAAACACTCATTTTCCCTCAACATGACAAGTCAAACAGGACATTTATTGCTGTTTTTCCTTGTCCCTCAAATTTTCCCCTCTTGGGCACTCTTCCCAAATCTTGCACACACATCAACTAATCACATGATGACAAGTGTTCTCAATTCATTGGCTTGTTTTTGATCCCACATTGGTCCCTCTTCAACATTTGGCATTTTGAAAATCTTTAAATACAAGCATCATCCTCAAGCAAATCCTTCACAATCTTCACAATCTTCAGAATCTTATGCAAGGTTACTCTCTTCATTTGAGATTTGATCTTGTTCATCATCATTCCACCATCTTCATAGCATTTCATCATCTTGAGCTTTTTATCAAGGATTGGGAAAGGGTCACTAGCACATGTGACACCAATCCAACATGGAATAAGTGTTTATCTTGCTTTTAAAATGTCTTTTTAATGCTGTTTTTGTTACTTGTGGCATTTCTTGAGCATAGATATTCTATTTCATGGAGGTATTTGCAGATTTGTATGTTTAGATTAACATTTCTAATGAGTATTTGAAGTGGTCTTACATGCATTTAAGGTACTTCATATTGGCGCTAGGGGAAAATGACAAAAAAAAAAAATCAAAAAAGCAAAAAATCCAAATCGTGGGCATATCGGCCTATCAAGTACCGGGGAACTCTCGAGGAGCTCCATGAATACCCATCTCAAAAGTTTTATGCCTAAATCTTTTCAAGGTATAGAACCAAAAATCCAAAAAATCATAAAAGTCCCGAAAATGGTTACTTAAAAACCTCGCAACAGCGCCTTGGTGACAAAAAAAAAAATCAAAAAAGCAAAAAATCCAAAAAAATCAAAAAAAGGATTGAAAATAGTAAAGATAAAAATCGTCCTCTAGTGAAAACCACTATGGTGGCGCTTTGGGCAAGACCATGACGAAAACCTGGCAAACAGGCGTCATGTGTATAATCGAGCATCTACGCGCGCCAGTTCAGATGAAAGCATCTCATCCCATCCATAATAAATTGAGCATTCCATCCATCTTATCCATAATAAATCCATCCATCCATGAACCATTTATCCAATCCATTCGCATATATCTGCATCCATAGTCTGAGTCATCTTGATCTTGACAAAAATTTGGTACACTTTACGCTTGCTTATGGTAAACATCTTGACATGGGCCGTTTTCATCGATCCTATCCTATGTAGCATTATATTGAGCCATGAAGCATTATCCAAATGAGCACTTGTTATCCGAACACCTTATCTTATCGCAAGATAATCCTTGACATCCTTTGCGTATCCATATCCATCCATCCATATACCTATCTCATCTATCCGTAACATTCCATACATTGCTAGACAATGGGGGAAGATATGTACATCTTGCTTCAAGAATAAATCTTGATCTATATCCTTCACCTTATGTGGCAATCCGAACATTGGAAAGCATGAAATCAAATTGGTCAAACCATTTGTGAGCGAAAAAATCCGAATCACTAGCCCATGGCATATTTTGACGAGAACATGTTCCTTATCAAGCTTCATCTTTCATCGAACATCAATCCAAACAATCAATATCAGTTGCATCTAATGCACACTTCAATGTCAACATCACATCAAATCATTCGAACAACTTTTGTTCCAAATCAAGATTCATCAATCATGATCAATCAAATTCGATCAAAAAAATCATCTCGGGATATCCTTGTGTTGCTTAACACTATCCTTGCATTGTCGTGTATCCTCGACAATGTTATCATTATCAATCCTGATCAATCCAGTCCTTGCATTGTTGTGTATCCTCAACAATGTTATCATCATCCATCCCATCAAACCCTTGTGTTGCATAACACTATCATTGCATTGTTGTGTATCCTCAACAATGTTATCATCATCATCATCAATCCATTGATCTGATCAATCCACCTTAGCTTGGTTTTCAACAAAATCCCAAACAAAGCACTGATATCATCACACATATCCATATCAAATCGTCAAGATCATGCAAAATCCAAAAACATTAGAAAATCAAAAATCCAAAAAAATATCCAAAACATCAAAATCCAAAAACATAAGAAAATCGAAAAATCAAAAACATCGCAAAATCCAAAAACACCAAAAACAGCCTCAAAACATTCCAAAACATCAAAAACATCCAAATATTTGAAAAAATCCATCCCCATTTCGCTTTCACCCAAAATAATCAATCATCCATAATAAACTGATCGTCACCTTCATCCTTTGGCAACACAAACAGAAACAATCATAGCAGTCAGCAAAAAGCAAGCTTCAATCGTAAAATCAAAATCAAACAACGAACCATTGAACACAAAATCAAACTCTTGATCAGTTGCAAACATGTCAGTCGACCTTATATCAACAGCCTATCAATCAACTTATCAAACCATCATCATCCTATACAAAGCATGTCCTAGGATCCGTTCCGACAATGGGCACTTTTATCAAATCAACCACTTTGGGTAAACAAAACGACGTGTCATTAACATGTCCTAGGATCCGTTCCGACAATGGACATTATCTTTTGGCAATGAGTTTTGGCTCCCATCTTTTGAAACACATTCCTTTGGCTAGAGGTATGAAGAACATTGGCTTGTTTGCGTACTTGATCTTTTCTTTTGATTTATCTTATTGCGCTCATTCCAAGGACCTCTCGATGATATCCGAGCGAAGGATTTAGAGAGATAGGAATGGGGCAACGATCATTATCTTTTGTCTGCTGTGCTTGTTGGACACTCTTGTAATATAACTTGGCGAATACTTGCTTTGTTAGGTACGCCCTAGCAAGGTTTCCGTATGTCAAGTGTGAACAAGAATACTCCTATCCGCTTGAGTTAAAGTCTATCACACTAAGTACCACGCCATCCCTGGTCCTTTATACCTTGATGCATCGTACTTAGGCGGTTATCAAACATAAAAGTAAGTGACCGCTTGAAAATCCAACTCGATAAGCAAATCATCATCATCATCTATCATCATCATCTCTAATAAAGTCTCACTAATCATGGACTTGTTGATCCTCTTGTCATCATCTCATTTCCGCACTAACATCATGCATCCGTCATGCATCCATCATGCATCCATCTTGCATCTACAAACAGTCAGCATATCACATATCATTCATATCATACATAATAGGAAACATCAGTATTTTGCATATCATTTCACATGCATTGCATATCATCATCATAATATAGATCTGTTAGTCTAAGCATATTATAAATCATCCGTTGCATAATCACAGCATATCACATCATCAATCTCATCCATCTCATATCATATCATCATTTAAGTTGTTTAGGATAATATAGATTTGTTATTCTAAGCATCTTGAAAACATCTCATTTGCATCATCATCCATAATCACCCTTTTTGAACCTTTTATCGCGAGATCGACCCTCAAATTGAATCTTTTCGCTCGATCTCTCGAGGGGGCAATGTACCAGTGTACTTCTTTCCGCTGGGGCATCTGAAAAATCATGAAATTTTTAAATTTCGATCACGGCAAGTTTATTCTTTGAACCAACGCAACAAGTACATTGCTTCAAAGAGGGGCAAAATGTAGACATGTCAAATTTACATCATGCATAATCATATTCCATTCATCCATTTAATTAAATAAATCAGGAATCCATTTAAATCAAATCCTAAATCACTTTCCAACCTTTTCTGATTTAAATAAATCAATTATCAAAGTCCTAAAAGTCAAATCATCTAATCAGCATTAATCAGCATGATCATCATCTAATCCTAATCTAATACTAATCCCATCCCACTTGCATTATCTAGATCTAGCCACTTGCACAATAAATCAATTTTATTGATTTATTAAAACACTCATTTTCCCTCAACATGACAAGTCAAACAGGACATTTATTGCGTTTTTCCTTGTCCCCCTCTCAGATTTATGGCAAAATTTGAATTCAAATTTTCCCCTTGGCACTCTTCCCAAATCTTGCACACACATCAACTAATCACATGGTGACAAGTGTCCTCAATTCATTGGCTTGTTTTGATCCCACATTGGTCCCTCTTCAACATTTGGCATTTTGAAAATCTTTAAATACAAGCATCATCCTCAAGCAAATCCTTCACAATCTTCACAATCTTCAGAATCTTATGCAAGGTTACTCTCTTCATTTGAGATTTGATCTTGTTCATCATCATTCCACCATCTTCATAGCATTTCATCATCTTGAGCTTTTTATCAAGGATTGGGAAAGGGTCACTAGCACATGTGACACCAATCCAACATGGAATAAGTGTTTATCTTGCTTTTAAAATGTCTTCTTAATGCTGTTTTTGTTACTTGTGGCATTTCTTGAGCATAGATATTCTATTTCATGGAGGTATTTGCAGATTTGTATGTTTAGATTAACATTTCTAATGAGTATTTGAAGTGGTCTTACATGCAGATTTAAGGTACTTCAGTGGTAATGTACTTGGATGACATTTTATTTTTTGTTTGTTGTGAGTGGAGTTAATGATGAACCCTACAACTCCTAGATATCACCTACAAGCAATTATCTTATCACAATCTGAAAAATTATATTGAATGCATAATCCTTATGAAAAAAAAAAAACAACCATAGATCAAACTATTAAGTGAGGATTATATTAGATTGTGACAAGTGTCCTCATCCAATGCAATGAGACATCATGCCTTATAATTAACTCAATCTAATAATAAAAAATAATTCATAAGTTTAACTTAACTAATTAAAGTAAAAGTTCTAATAATTAATTAATAAATGATCAATTAATTATTAGACAATTTCTTATTTACTTCAACACCCCCTTTAAGATCAACTTAGGGAGAAGTTAAAACCTAATGAAAAATGCAATGATGGATGCATGAATAGGTCCTGACTATAAAGCCTGATGAAATACCCATGTACAAACAAATAACATATCTCATAACCGAAGAGAAGGAGAAAACCTCATGGGAAAAAAACTCTTCTCCAAAAGAGAGACAAAGGAAATTAAAGCTTACATGTGACACAAGAATGTAAAACTCAACATGTCCCCCAAGTGTCAACCACATAAGTATAATCAAGATCCCCCATAGGAGAGAAAATAAGAGATATTGAATCACCTCTATAAGGAAGTAGTGTCACGTATATGAACAAATATGGGTACTCTTACCCCTTAAATCAAACTCCTCTTCAAGGGACATCTCTCCTACTCAAACCCCAAATAAGAAGAAAAATTGCCATAATATGGTAGATTTACTTCTATCACACAAAACATAAACAACACACAATAAAAACCAACAAAAGAAAACACCATTTCTTCACTAAAAATTGCATTCTCACATTTTCATCAACATAAGAAGAAACACCAACTTGATTTATCCTCAATTTGGCAACAAGTCAAAGAGAAGAATCCCAACAGTGATTCCAAGCCTCTCTTCACCCCACAACTTTCTACCCTCTTTGTTTGACCATTTGCCTTTGGATAATATGTAGTACTAAAATTGAGTCAAATACCCAATTTGCCTATTGTAATGCTCTCCAAAATGTTGAGGTGAATATTGAATCTTTGTTTGATATGATCCTACGAGGGATTCCATGGAACTTGACAATATCATCTAAGAAGACCCTCACTACTACTAGCATTGTGTAGGTGGTACGAACTAGAGAGAAATGAGCCACTTTGGTCAATTTGTTGACTATAACCACAATGACATCATGGCGTATGAAAGACAAAAGTCGACCAACAATGAAGTCCATGGAAATGGTATCTCATTCCCACTCTAGAATCTCATGAGGGTAAAGGAGTCTTGTTGTATGTTGGTGCTCGGCCTTAACTCTTTGACACTCAATGTATTGAGCAACAAACTTTGTAATGTCCTGATGCATCCCTGCCTAATGGTAAAGTTGACGAAGATCTGCATGCAATTTATTTAGCCTCAGATGTGCTGCATATGGAGCCTTATGAGCCTCTAACAAGATCATAGTCCATAGATCCCCAATCTATGGAACATATATATGCCCTTTATGACATAGCAACCCATTTGAATCTAGGGCGTATCTTGCATATTTTCCCTTATGGGTCTGTTGAGATTGTATCACACTTTGAACCTCATGGTACCCACTGTCATAGCTATCACCACATGATGATGTCTACTCAATGCATCTACCACTACATTCTCCTTCCCTTTGACGTAATTTAGATCAAAGTTATGCTCACACAAGAACTCCATCCAACACCTCTGCCAAACATTCAAGTTCGGCTCTATGAAGATATATTGTAAACTACAATGATCAAAATGTAGCTCAAAATGGTGGCCAAGAAGAAAATGTCTCCATCTAGTGAAAGCATGAACTACTTTTGCAAGCTCTAAGTCATGTGTGGGGTAGTTCAACTCATGGGTCTTGATTTATTGTCTCATACGATCACTTGCAGAAGTACCACACCTATCCCGTCCAATGAAGTATCTATACAAACCACAAAGTTTAAAGCTAGATCAAATACTATTAATATGGGAGCACTAATGAGATGCTCCTTGAGGGTCTGAAATTCCTTCTCACATTCCTTATTCTATTCAAACCTCTTCCCTTTTTGTTGAAGTGAAGTCATGGGATGTGCGATCTTAGAGAAACCCTCCATAAATCGATGATAGTAACTGGTTAACCCCATAAAACTCCTAACCTATGTAACACCGGTGGGTGTCAACCAATCCATGATGACACTAACCTTTGATGGATCTACTAAGATAACATCACCTGAGGTAATGTGACCCAAGTTTTGAACCTATGTTTGAAAGAATGAACACTTAGCCAAGTTGGCATAAAGCTAATGTCATTTAAACACAAAAGAACCTGTCTCAAATGCTCCTCATGCTCCTCCATTATTCGTGAGTAAATCAAAATATCATCCAAGAGTATCAATACAAATCGATTTAAGAAGGAATGAAACACCTCATTCATTAACCTTATGAACACTATGGGGCAATTCACCAATCCAAATGACACCACTATAAACTCATAATGCCCATAACAAGTCCTAAATGTTGTCTTATGGATGTTTGACTCTACAATCCTCAATTGATGGTATCCAAGCTTCAGGTCAATTTTGGAGAACACCTTGGCTCCCTTCATCTAATTAAACAAATCATCAATCTTGGGAAAGGGGTAGTGATTCTTAATTGTCAACTTGTTCAATTGTCTATAGTTAATGCATAGACGAAGGGACCCATCCTTCTTAACAAAGATGATAAGTGTGCCCTACTGCGAGATGCTAGGTTGAATGTGTCCCTTTTCTAATAGTTCATCTAACTGAATCTTCAGCTCTTTGTGGTCTTGTATCGTCATCCTATAAGGTACCCTTGGAACTAGTTGAGCTCTTGGAACTAGATCAATGTGAAAATCCACCTCCATATGGGGAGGCATCCTTGGTAACTCTAAAGGAAAAAAAATTGTAAATTCTCTGAGAATTGAATAATCATCTAATAAAACTTCTATTGAGTCTTCTGACTTATCATTAATAGAAAACGTTTGACATTTTTGCCTCATGCACTGTTTCAGTTGCATAGCAGATATCATGTGTAGAGAGATGGACCTATGCACTCTTGAGATTACTACTAATATACCCTGATCATCAATACACTCAATCATCTTACGGCGATGATCAATCTTAGCTTGGTGTGCCTCAAGCCAATCTATACCCAAAACTATGCCATAAGATTCCTAATGGGGTAACATAAAGATCCACTGTAGTGGTGATAGTACCAAGAACCAACTGATAATCATGCACCACTGAATCCATGACCACATTGGCCTCAAAAACTAACTCTACAAGTCTAACCTATCATTTTGCCTAGATGCCACTATTCTGCGACAATCCATTATGGCTAGGGAAATAAATGAAATTGATACCCCATTATCAAATAAAACACTAACTGGGACATCACCAATCATACCTACTACCTCAATGATGGTAGCCTAATGCTCAACTTGGTGGTTCTCGACCACCATAAAGACCTTGTGAGATTTTCCCACATTACCAACTGTCGGCTCGAAAGCTCTAGGATGGGGTCCTCCGCTGTAAAATCCTATGAGCACTCTCTAGCTAGATGACCCACACCACCACATACATAATAAGGTCCTCTCGATTGCACCTATGTTGGTTGGGTCTTGTTAAACTAGGATGATCCAAGTCTCCCAAAACTACTATGTCCACCTTTGAAAGTCTGTTGAGATCATGGAGATGCTTAATGCTGACCCTGTGGTCTTAGGTCTCTACATGGGTTCTGCATATGCCCACTATGTGCATCTTGTTGTGGCCTATACCTTTGTGCCTAGTGCTACTGCTATGGTTGTGGTCTATGTGACCCAAGTGAAGGTCTAAATCCCTCTTTCGTAGGAAGGGGTGGTTTGCAGAAACTCTACTCCTGATAGCCCTGATTGCAGTTTTGAAACCACTCTCGTGACTCTTGTGACCTACTATGCACCTCCTCTATAATGTATGCCTTCTCCACAATGACTCTAAGGTCTTTGGGATCAATTATACACATCCAGGTTTTGAAATGCTAGGGTTCAACGCCCTAATAAATCGATTAACGAGAAGTTTCTTGTCATGAATGTAATCCACATACTGTAAAATCTCTAGAGTCACTTTCTAGAGATTTTACAATATGAGTCACTTTCTAGAGATTTGTGAGCTACTTCACCTTAAGCCACCAGAGTTTCAAGATCCATTAATGGGGTTGAGGCAAGTCTTGATTGCTTAGTCTTGATCAATGCTTTAGGTTGCACACATATGGGAGCAATCTTGTAGTTCACTTGTTGAGAGGACCCACTTATACTTGGTGCTGCCAAGAGGAGTGGAAGTATCACTTGTTTATAGATAAGATCACATGGGACACATTGTGGAAGTATCACTTGTTTTTGGAGTGCTTCAAAGTGTAAGATATCTTAGAGCACTTTCAATAGAGGCACATTGATGAGTTTCATGATTTGTAGAGGGGCCTTACAATGGTCCTATTGAAAGTGTCTCAATGAAACTCATCAATGTGCCTCTATTGAAAGTGCTCTAAGATATCTTACGCTTTGAAGCACTCCAAAAACAAGTGATACTTCCACAATGTGTCCCTTGTGATCTTATCTATAAACAAGTGATACTTCCACTCCTCTTGGCAACACCAAGTATAAGTGGGTCCTCTCAACAAGTGAACTACAAGAATGCTCCCATATGTGTGCAACCTAAAGCATTGATCAAGACTAAGCAACCAAGACTTGCCTCAACCCCATTAATGTTAATGGATCTTGAAACTCTGGTGGCTTAAGGTGAAGTAGCTCACAAATCTAGTCTCTTACATCTCGAGTGACCCTTGATGCCATCTCTACTACTAATAATGTCCAACTGTGATGATGCAGAGATGGAATATGCATTGATTCATCCACAGCTTCCCTTGCTTGTGCCCCTCGAGGGCGAGAGGGACTCTTGTTTCATTCACATGGCTTCTACTTAGTGGTTCCAAGAGGAGTAGAAGTATCACTTGTCTATGGACACAATCACATGGGACATCTTGGAGTGCTTCAAAGTGCTTTATTTCAAAGCATTTTCGATAGAGGTGCATTAGTGAGTTTCATGATTTGCAACAAGGGGCCTTACAGCGTCCCAATATGAGAGTCGCTTTCTAAAGCTTCTATAGCATGTGAATTACATTTAGGATGAGATGTTGCTCATTAATAGATTTATTAGGGAGTGAAAACTCAACATTTTAGGACTTGTGCATATGGATGATCCTGAGGACCTTAGGGTCGCTATCGAGAAGACATACATTGCAGAGGTGCATAGTAGGTTACAGTAGTCATAAGAGTAATTTTGAAACCGCAATCAAAACCATTAGAAGGAAAGTTTTCACAAACCACCATTTCCTATGAAAGAAGGATTTAGATCTTCACTTGGGTCACATAGACCACAACATCAAGCGCAAAGGTCTAGGCCATAACAAGGTGTACAAAGTGGGCATCCCAAGACATGGCATACATATAATCCACGTAGAAATTTGAGACCATAGGGTCAACATTCAACACCTCCACAATCTCAGCAATCTTTCAGAGGTGGACATAGTAGTTTTAGTAGACTTGGATAATCCTAGTTTAGTAGGATCCAAGCAACACAAGTGCAATCAAAAGGACCTTGTTATGTATGTGCAAAAAAAAAAGAATTGATGCAATGGTGTAACTTTTGTTTTATTCATTGTCTAACTAAATCGATATTTCTAATACATTCAAATGGGCAAGTTTACACTAGGAATCAGTGAATAAGTGAAGCATATACTCAAATACATGTAAGTTATGAAGCACACACATGAAAACACGTAAGTCGCAAAGTATATATTAGAATACACATAAGTGACAAAGTATATATGTAAGTTGTAAAGTATACACTTGAATACATGTAAGTCATAAGTCACAAGTCATGTCTACAACATTCAAGATACAATTTACACAATACACATGATATCATCATTCAATAATTACTATCAAATATAAGATTTATAAAATGTCACATAGGCATACAAGAAACAACCATAATACATAGTAGAAATAAACGATGAAGAAGCAGAGCTCTCTGAGCGTGGGATTATCTGTAGGTTTCGGGGCTTCTGGCCAAGCCTTCCTCAGCTACACTCATGGATTTCCAAGGAGTGGGAACCTCTCTTGTCTGGTAAAATTCACATCTTCCCTTTCGCCAAGGGATTCTTTGTTGTTAAATTTGATATTATCCAGGACAGAAATACTATCTTATGTGATCATTTTTTTAGTTGGGGGGATCAATATCAGCTGTTGATCAAACCCTGGCATTCAAATTTTAATCATGTTTCTGAAACTTTTAATAAATTCCCGATCTGGGTGCGCCTTCCTAATCTCCCCCTCCATCTCTGGAATGATTCTCTTCTGGAATCGGTGGGAGAGGCTCTTGGGGATTTTTTGTTCGTTGACGAAGAATCTTTAGATATCTTTCATTCCACATTTGCTCGAATACTTGTAGAAATTGATGTTACAAATGGACTTCTTGCTGAGGTTTCATTAGAATGCTCCAAGGGGACTTGGGTCCAATCACTGGATTATGAAGGATTACCTTTCCGTTGTAGAAGATGCTTTAAAACTGGACATGTTGCTGCTCAATGTGGATTTGAGAAAAAAATGCATAAGGCAACTTGGTGGAATGGCGCTTCTCAACGTCATTATATGGTTGAGAAGAATGTTGATCATAACAGGAGTTTTTCTGAGGTGGCTGCTTCGGAACCACCAGTCCTTGGAACCCCCCCTCCAGTCATCTCAATTGGTGAGGTTGTTAAGGCAACCCCTGTTGAGCCATTGGTTGCCTCTTCGGGTGAAAGCACCTCGGCTGTTCATCCCGGCAGCTTTTCTGATAAGTCTCTATCTTTACAAAATAGTCATGAGGACAACCCCAAGTGTAAGGTTGTTGGCTCTCATCATCATGAAAATATTAAGAAGGTGTGGCATAGTTTGGCTGCGCAGGTGGAAGAAGGATGGATTACTGTCAAGGGTAAAAAAGATAAATCTTCGCGGCCTTCTTTCAACATGACTCTTCGCTGCCACAAGAAAAGCGCTAATTGTAAATCTTGATGGGTTTTGTTTGGGTGCTGGCTTTTTTGTTGGTTGCAGGATGTCCTTTCTGCAGCCTGGCTTTTCTTGTTGTAAAGGGTTACAGATCCCTTTAAAATCTGCTTTTCCCTAATATCAAAAACAACCATAATACATAGTCATTTCCCACTAGGGGAAGGAAATAAATCATGTGTTGCCTCCACGGTTGGTTGGATGGAGTTTCTGTTGATTCTTTTGTCTTTTGAATGTGTCCACTAGTCCTCTCTTGACTCATCTAGAGATGCAACTAATACAATAAGAAGTATATACGTTAATAGATAATTGAATTATGGAATGATATATAACAAAACAACCACAAACAAATAATAATCACTCTAATCCACAATAGTAGCACATTGACGATCTGGAGTGACAAACACCTATAGCAACCATCAAAATAGCAATTAAACTACATACAAGTATCATGAAAATTTTCAATAATAGACCATAGAAGAGCAAATATAATGCCAAATTTACTAATCTATCGTATATCTCTACCAAAGGATCAGAACTAGCTATTGTTGCAACAACTCCATGGTCCATTGTGCCACGCACATCATAATATACTTAGAATAACAAATCTATATGATAATTAGTTTTTTTATCACTTTTATTAGTTTCTTTGTTTAACTAAATATACTTAGAATAACAAATTTATATTATTCTAAATAGTCCAAATGATGATGAAATGATAATGCAAATTAGAAAAGATGCTTAGAATAACAAATCTATATTATTTTAAACAACCTAAATGATGAAACTTAGCATATCACAATATTTAATTATTATGAACATTAATCAAAATAAGATGAACAATATCATACATATCTTATACAACAAATGATCCGCTACTCAAGTGTGCCTAAAAGGGTCATCTCTTACTTTTAGAGCATTGAGTAATGTTTCATGATCAACACTACTAATTGTCCATAAATTTTTTGTTCTTGGTTTAACATGATATCCCAATAACTTAACATTTGTTGTTATAACAAGGTGTGAATACATGAGAATATTTTTCTATTTCTCATAGTCTTCAAATGCAGGTCTGCTATTCTTTCTAATCATATATGTTCACAACCAAGTTTTGACAAAAAAAATTGTCCCTGTAGGATACATGAACCCATCATTATTTGTCATTGGTTGTGTAGTTTCTTCTTTCCCTGTACACTCTTGTACACATCGTGTCAACCAATAGTCAAATGAACTTTCTATTTCATCTTCTAAAGATGATTGTGCTACAAATAAAAGGGTTAGGTACTACGAAATTCATATATCTACCCACTCACTTGACTCGCATAGATCCCAATCATACTAAATACAATTTTGACAAAAATAAGTCAATTCTCGTGTCCATATGGTCCATGCACCCGCATCTGAGCTTCAAAATGAATGTATTTTTGAATATTTTCTAATTGTTTGACACTCCAATTTATCTACCACTATGCCCTCCTCAACCAACCAAAATAACCTCCACATTTGCAAATCAAGTGTCTCTCCTCGTGATAATGCATAAGTACACCAATCAACATAATAAAACCTGCATCACTGAATGTTGCACCACCTCTGATCTTCATTTGTTCCTTAACCAAAACTCTTTTCACATATGCACTTGTATCATCATGCTCAGTTTTTCCATGCCCAACTTAAAAAAAAACTCCAAATATGTGGTACACCCCTCTACATGCATCCTGCTTAACCAATAAAATATACAAGCATTCTTAAAATACTCTATGTAGTTATCTGATCAAATGAGATGTATATTCATTGCAATACCTTTTTCTTCTAAAAACTCAAAAAAAAATTCAAAACAATGTTGCACAAACTCAAATGAATGTGATCTATCATCACTCATGTAAAAAAAATACTCCCTGATTATTTTTTTGTCCTCTTCTATATTATTAAGGGTATTGTCTATATATTATGTGAATAAAAATAATAATTTGAATAAAATTGTAATATTGTGATTGTATCTTATTTTTGTGGTTACAATATGTAATTTTCAGCAAAATCAACCACGAATATAATAGTTTCAAATAGACAAAATTCTTTACACATCTTGAATTATTGATCCAACCATTAAGACCTATGGTTATGTTTTACATGTAGAAAAGATTTTTCTTAAAATGAGAAATAAAATCGACAATATTTACCTCTCCTGTAACCAACTTGCATCTAAAACCTACACCTCCACTCTTTAATGTGTATTTGACTGTCTCAAACCTTTTTTTATCAACAATTTTATTAGCAAAATCATGTTCGTTACCCTCATGAGAACATGTTACAAACATCGATAAACCATCATATTGCAAACATGTTTCGTTCAAACAACAATTTCCATAAAATAAGCAACCATGACCTCTAACATATAAAAACGAATATAAAAAGTTATTGGATGACTTGGGAAGTTGCATTGTATGACACTCTTACAACATTTCATTAGTATGCATAGTAAAACAAATATAACATAACAATTCATGATACATTGAAAACTTAATGTGGTATTTACAACATGCATTATGAATATTAATAGGTACACAATAAAATAACTTGCAAAACTCAAAAGTGATTTGTGAGATTTGTAAATTTGGATGTGTTTCACAAAATTGCTTAGCTACATTCCAATTTTTAACTTTTAAACATCTTTTATATTCAGTAATACTCTAGAGTAAAAGTTTCAAAATTATTTAATTTGCATCTTGACATTATCGGTTAGTTTTTTATCAACACGTGGAAGTCTTCTACTCAAAGTCCACGCATCATTTTGAAGGGACTATTGAGTCTTTCTCTTCTAAAGAGTGATTTATTCAATGTTTTATGATTTAAATTTAAATTAATACAACTTTGTCTCATTAAAGAAATTTTTCTCAAATAATGGTTTACTAGTAAGGTGGTGATCACTCTACAAGCTACTCTTTTATCTTTTTCTTTAGTAGTTTTTCTAATAGAAGTTGAAACATTAATTTTTTTTTTACAATAATACTATTTTTTTTTCAATTTTTTGGTGATACAAATATTCAATTTTCTTAATAATGGTCTCATTTTGTAAGACTTTAGAAATTGCACAAAAAGTTGATATTGTTTAATTAATTATCGAAAAACTATTGATTGAATATATTGGTAGCCTATATTCGAACCGTTTGTGATGATTTTTTTCATCAATATTATCTATTATGTTCTCATCCATTTCAAATTATCATTTAGAGGTTTTCATGTAATTAGATGATATATAAGATTCATTTTTAACATTTTCAATGTTATTAACTTTTCATTTTCAATATTTTCAATAATAATTCTAACATTTTTATTTTTAATTTCAACATTTTCAATATTATTAACATTTTGATTTTCAATTTTAACATTTTCAATGTTATTCTTATTTTTATTTTCAATACCAATTTCAACATCTTCTATATCAATTATAATATTTCCACTTTTAAAGTTAACATTTTCATTTTCAATTTCAATATTTTCATTTTCATTTTCAATTTTAATATTTTTCATTTTTAATTTCAATATGGTATTTAATATTTTCAAATTCTATTTCATCTTCACTTGAATTAATATTTAGCGACAAAGAAGCCTCAACTTGAATGTTTGTCATACCTTGTCTTTTTTTCTTATGACTTCCTTTATCTTTTTCTTTATATGCTTCAATTTGATATGATGCAAGTTTTCTCTTTTTTCTTTTTTCTCTTACGACTACTACTGCTCCTCATTGCACAAATTAAAAAAAACACACAAATGATTGTAAAGGTTAAAAATTTGTAAAAGAATATTGCAAAAGTTGAAATTTGTTTGATACCGACATAAATCATAAAATTTCAGTGACAAAAATAATGTGGGGACCGTTAGAATGCTAAAAACAGTCCTTTACTTTTTTATATAATTCACTAAACAGATATTCATTTAGTGAATTATATATCCATTTACTAAATTATATAAAAAACAAAAAGGGGATCATTTTGAGCATTCCAACGGTCCCCACATTCTTTTTGTTGCTAAAATTTTGTGATTTATGTCTGTATCAGACAAATTTCAGCTTTTGAGAGATTCATTTACACATTTTTAAGATTTCCAATCATTTGTGTACTCTTTTTTGTTTATGCAATACAAAGCAGTAGTCGCTATAAAAGAAAAAAAAGAAGAGAAAACTAACAATAGATCAAATTAAAACATATAAAACAAAAGATAAAGTCGTAAGAAAAGAAGACAAGGTATGACTAACACAAAAATTGAGGCTTTTTCTCTATCGTTAAATATTAATTCAAGTGAAGATGAAATAAAATTTGATAATATTGAACATTATATTGAAAATGAAAATATTGAAATTAAAAATGAAAATATTAAAATTGAAAATGTTGAAATTAAAAATGAAAATGTTATAATTGATATATTGAATGTTGAAATTGGTATTGAAAATGAAAATGTCAATAACATTGAAAATGTTAAAATTGAAAATAAAAAAGTTAATAATATTAAAAATGTTGAAATTGAAAATAAAACTGATGGAATTGTTATTGAAAATCTTGATAGCATTGAAAATATTAAAAATGAAAATGTTAATAATGAACTTTATGTACCACCTAATTATATGAAAACCCCTGAATGATTATTTGAATTAGATGAGAATATAATAGACAATTTTGATAGAAAAATGTCATCACGAGCGATTCTGTTGTGGGCTACCAATATGTTCAATCAATACTTTTCCGATAAGACATTAACTGAACAATGCCAACTTTTTGTGCATTTGGTAAAGTCTTATAAAATGAGACCATTATTTAGAAAATTGAAGATTTGTGTCATCAAAAATGAAAATATTTGAATTATTTGAGAACCCCTAAATGATTAATTGAATTAGATGAGAATATAATAGACAATCTTGATAGAAAAATGTCATCACGAGCGGTTCTCTCGTTCGGTTGTGGGCTACCAATATGTTCAATCAGTACTTTTTTGATAAAACATTAATTGAACAATGTCAACTTTTTGTGCAATTGTTAAAGTCTTACAAAATGAAACCATTATTTAGAAAATTGAAAATTTGTGTCACCAAAAAGTTAGAAAAAAATAGTATTATTGTAAAAAATATTTTTAATGTTCTAATTTCTATTAGAAAAATTAGTAAGGAAAATGATAAAAGAGTTGTTTGTAGAGTGATCACAACCTCAATAGTAAGCCATCATTTGAGAAATACTTGTTTAATGAGACAAACTTGTATTAATTTAAATCTAAATCATAAAACATTGAATTGATATGTAGACTTTTAATGAGAGGCTTTCACGTGTTGATAAAAAACTAACTGATAATATAAAGATGCAAATTAAACAATTTTGAAATTCTCACTCTAGAGTATCATTGAATGTAAAAGATGTTTTAAAGTTAAGAATTGGTAATCGAGATCACACACCACATCCTAAACATTTTTTGGAATATAGCCAAAAAAATTTGTGAAGCAAATCTTATAAAGGGTTTTTAAGTCTTACAATTCATTTTATTGTGTACCTATTAATATTTGTAATACATGTAAATAATATGTTGAGTTTTCAATGTATCATGAATTATTACACTATATTCATTCTACTATGTATACCAATGAAATATTACAAGAGTGTCATATAATGCAACTTCCTAGGTCATTTAGGGACTTGTTAGATTCATTTTTATGCATTAGAGGTTATCATCGCTTATTTTATATAAATGATTGTTTAAATAAAATGTGTTTGCAATATGGTGGTTTATCAAAGTTTGTAACATGTTTTCATGAACATGATTTTACTAACAAGATTGTTGAAAAAAAAAGGTTCAGATAATAAAATACACATGGAAGAGTGGAGGTGAAGGTTCTAAATGCAAGTTTGTTATAAGAGGTAAATATTACTGATTTTATTTCTGATTTTAAAAAAATATTTTCTACAAGTATGCAAGGCACAACCACATGTATTAGTGGTTGGATCGATAATTCAATATATGTGAGGAATATTTTCTAATTAGAACTATTATATTTGTGGTTGATTTTGCTGAAAATTACACATTACAACCACAAAATGAGGTACAATCACAATATTACAATTCTATTCAAATTGTTATTTTTGTACACATAACATATAGACATGTCCCTGATAGTACAAAATAGGACAAAAAGATAATCAAGGAATACCATTTTTACATGAGTGATGATAAATTTCATTCATCTGAGTTTGTGCAACATTGTTTTGAAAACTTTTTTGAATTCTTATAGGAAAAAAATATTATTGAAATAAGTCAACATCTCATCTGGTCAGATAACTAGACATGGTAATTTAAAAATGTTTGTATGTTTTTTTGGTTGAACAAGATGCATGTAGAGACTGGTGTACCACATATTTGAAGTTTTTTAAAAATTGAACATAAAAAGACAAGCATGATGATGCAGATGCATGTGTAAAGAGAACTTTGATTAAAGAACAAATAAAAATCAAAAGTGGTGCAACATTCAGTGATGCATGTTTTATTGTTGATTGGTGTACCTATGCATTAACATAAGGAGAGACACTTGATTTACAAAGTGTGCAAGTTCTTTTGTATTAGTGTGAAAAGGGTACTTTATCTAACTAGTCCATGTTTAGCTAGTTATCCACTAAAGTCCTATTCACACTAGCTTAACTTTACATAGGGATAAGGTGGTTGAACTTTTAATAACATGAGTTATCACACCTTATAGGATGTCAACACTTATCATAATCTGATTGCATTTATCTCTCCCCTTGACTTATATAACCAAGACATTTTCTTTATAATCTCAATTCTCAAATTGAATATAGTTTTGTGTTTTTGAGAGGAATACAATTTATTCCTCATATTTTTGGTTTTTCTTTCCTTTTGTCATTAGATTCTTGGGTATGCTAGTTAGCAAATCTCACATGGTATCAGTGTCAAATTTGAGTTGTGGGTTAGCAATCCTTTAAAAAATCTGAGAGTGTAGAGTTTTTTTTTTAAATCGATTATGTTTTTCTCTTGCATCCTAGAATAATCTAGAGAATCAGAAAGGTGTGAAAAAATATTAGTTTTTGTGGGGGTTCATATATTGACTTATCAATTACAGGTCTACTAAAGCTTCCTAGAGAGATTATGAGCTCATCATTGAGTCCAGAGCAACTAAGACATTCAGATCTGCCTTTGTTTCGCCAAAAATGGACACTGAAAGTCAGATCTACAATAATTTAAAAAGGGAGGTTTATTGTCAGATCCAACAAAAAACTATCATTTCAGAGCACTTTGGGTCAAATCTGACCCTATCATCGCACTTAAGATCATACATTTCAAAAAATAGGCAACGTAACTTTAAAAAAAAAACAACTTTTCAAAAATATTGCAGCTTTATTTTAAATGTCTCATATAAATGCAATTTGTTTTTTAATGCAACTTTTTAAAAAAGTTTGAAAAGTTTTGGAAAAAATTGTTAAAAAACTCTCAAAAAGGAAAGTGGGTACCTTAGGCCATGTGCCATATAAATTTATGGGCCCATAAGTCCTCACTCCCCCTTTATTGGCTCAACATTTTATAAAAGCTCTTAAAATCTCACGTGAGCATGTGGAGGTGGCTAAGGCCCTTCGCATAATTATAATTTTTTAAATATTTTTTAAAACATTTTTAAAACATTTAAAAAATATATTGTTTTTCAATTCCACCACAATTTTTTTTGATATTTTTAAAATATTTTTTAAAATAAAAAATAAAAAATAAAAAAATTACATTGGCCATTACTAAATTTGACAGTCTTTTCTTAAATCTGGAGGTTTGCTAAGTTTATCTGGTGGATTACTAAAATTGGTGGAGGTTTAACTTAGCTAGTGGATGTCTAAATTTGGTGGAATTTTTTCATACCCTCTTTTCGTTGATGAGTTGGTTTTTCAAGGCCAATTTTGAAGGCTCATAACTCAAGTTCCAGAGCTCCAAATTCAATGCAAATTTTTTTTATTTGGGATAATTTTTTGTGCTCTATGCATTGGTGAAGATGATTTCAGATTTTGGTGCACAATTTTTTTCTGAAATTGTTGATTTTCAGGGAAGACTTCCCACCGTTCCCGTTTTGCAAACTTCAAAGCTGTATAACTTTTGCATACGACCTTAGATTGAGTTGATTTTTTTTAAAGTGAATGATTTATCGTGTAGTTCACATTAGTGTTGTTTATATTTCTATAAAATTGTACCAAATGTATATTTTCAGCACATGCTCATTTCATAAAGATTTGTAAAAACATTAAATCCAAAAATCTATAACTACACTAAATATAAAGTGTCAAATCATTTTTCTCTAAGGGCTTCTTTGATTGAGTAAAAAATGGAGGTCTCTTAGTGTCTTTGTGTTTGAACATTTCTCACATTTTGTGCTTTATTTTTCCTTACTATGGGTACATTTAAGTTTCCATTACTGACACCCTACAACTACAACACATGACATCAAAATGCATGAAATGTCTTAATGTAACTAAAATATACACCTTATGTACAAATGCTAAAAAAACTACTTTGGATGTTTGAACATACAAAAACTCTTAGTTGTCTAAGGAGTTTAGTTTCTCTTGATATAATGTTTCAAATTGAAACATGTAAAGATTCACATGATGCATAAGACAAATTAAAAACTCTCTGTGGTACAACTTATGAAGTTCGTGGTTATCAAATTAACAATGAACTAATGAGTCTTGATCCAAAGTCTTTTGATAACATCCAAGATTATGTAATAAAGGTGAATGACCTTAGAGTACAATGTAGATCATGTGGCTTAGAGAAGAAATACATTCAACTTAGTTATAACACTCTAAACAAACTTGGACCTGAATTTGCAGCTTTTGTTTCTAGCTTTCAAACTCATCAGTTGACAATGGGTTTTACATTCACTACACCTTTTGCTTCAGTTTCTAAAATGTTGATGCAAAAATAAGGTAAATTTCTATCAATGGGTCTTCTTAAGCTTTCACACTCACAAGTTTTCATGCTTGGTCAATCAAAGAGTCAAAAAGAATCAATGAAACTTAACAACAAACAAAAACAAATCAAGAAGTCACAAAAAGATCAAACACAATAATCTTCAACAACAAAAGTTTACTTCAACTACTCCCTTTCAAAGAGGAATATTTAAAAGAAGGAAAGACCAACTATTAGTAATTGCAAGAAACATGGTCATGAGCAACATTCTTGTCATAAGGAGTAGATCAGTGAGTTAAAAAATCTTCTCAAAAAGAACAACATTAATCTGCCTTCTTCTGTTCAACAATCCTCTGTTCTTTCAAAACCAGGTAAAAGGAAAACACATGCACTTGTTGGTATTATTGATTCTTCAAAAGAGTGGATTCTTGACTCAAATGCATCACATCACATGAGTTCTATAAAAGAACAATTTTCTTTATTAGAGTCTTGTTCTGTGCTCCACATTCTTATTAGGGATGATTCTCCAGTGTAAGTAAATTGGGAAGATTCAATTGATACTGACAATGGTACATTTGAGGATGTCATCTGCGTGCTTGATCTGTCAGCCAACCTTCCCTATGTCTACCAAATCACTCAAAATGGTAGAAAAGTTGAATTCACTCCAGATTTTGTCAGCATCTGAAATCTTGAATATAATGCACTTTGTGTAGTTGGTAAAGTCAATCATGAGTCTCTCTGGTATGATTTCTCTCATTTTGTACCTAGTTCACATTCCACTACATTGCTCACCCATTCAAATGTTGTGAGCAAACTATGGCATGAACGGTTTGGTCATTTCAACAACCTTTAACTTCAACAAATTAACAAATAGAATATGGTCATGGGTCTTCCTCAAATCAATTTTTTAGATGGTGTATGTTCAGGTTGTGCCTTGGGAAAACATGTTGAGGAAAATTTTGACAAAAGGAAGGCTTGGAGGGCTTTAGAAGTCCTTGAATTGGTTCATAGTGATTTGGCAGATCTTTTTCCATCATTATATTTTAGTAAGGCTCATGATTTGTTCACCTTCATTGGTGACTAATCCAGATAACATGGGTCTTTTTTTTCGACAGAAAGGAGAGATCTTTGATAGATTTCAAGAGAACTTTAAGACTCTTGTTGAGAAGCAATCTATAAAGTGTGTTAAAATTCTCTACATTAATAATGACAAACAATATGTGAACCATCGATTTGAGCAATTTTGTACTTTTGAAATGATTGATCTTCAACATACTATTGCCTACACACCACAACAAAATGGTGTAGCTGAGAAGAACAATAGGTCCCTGAAAAAGACGGTTGGTTGCATAATACACACCCACTCCCTTGCACCTTCATATTGGGCAGAAGCTATCAACTGTGCTTCTCACATCTAAAACAGAGTTTCATATAAGGCATTAAAGGGCATCACTCCCTTTGAAGCTTGGTGTGGTAGGAAACCTGTTGTGGGGCACTTTAGAGTTTTTGGCTCCCTAACATAGACACATATTCCTTCAGAGAAGCACAAAGTCTTGGAACCTCGGTGTCAACCTCACATCTGTGTTGGTTGCCCTGATGGTGTCAAAGGATATCAGCTAATTGATCTTATAACACATGAGCTCTTCATTGAGCGTAGTGTGCATTTTGAGGAAATCTCTTCTAGTTCATCCTCTACTCTTCTTTCCTCCACAGTGGATTTAAAGGATTCTAACATTGAGGATTTTCCTCAAGCTTCTTCCAGTCATCAAATTGATCATGCAATTTCATCTTCCTCTTCAGAGAGTTCAAAATCTCCTCCTCCATCCCCTACCATGCCTAGTTGGGCCTATCAAACACTTGAGTTTGCAGACACTCTTGTTGGGGATCCTTCAAATACTAGGAGGAATTCGTCATAACATCAAGATATTCCACATTCCTACATCACCATAGCTTCAGATCCATAGTCATTTCATGAAGCATTAGTATTGTTGAGTGGGATTCCACAATAGAGGAAGAGTACAACTCTTTAATGCAGAATAAAACATGGGATCTTGTTGTTCGATGTAAGTGAATCTATCAAACCAAATTTACAATAGATGGCTCAGTTGACAAGTATAAAACATGACTTGTGGCCAAAGGTTTCTCTCAAGTACCAAGTATTGACTACATTAAGACCTTTACCGTTGTTGCCAAAATGAACTCCATTCGCTTGCTACTTGTTATTTCTGCAGCACATGGTTGGATTGTACATCAAATGGATGTGAAGAGTGATTTCTTCATGAAGATCTACATGAAGAACTTTACATGGAGCAACCACAAGGCTTCATTCAAGATTCTTCATTGGTTTGCAAACTAAGGAAGTCTCTCTATGGCCTCAAACAAGCTCCACAAGCTTGGTATGCCAAAATGGACTCCTTTCTTCTCTCCATTGGGTTCTCCCTTTGCCACTCATATCTTAATGTCTACATGTTGTGGTAGGAGGATGCTCTTCTCTTCTTGGCTCTCTATGTTGATGACTTGATTGTCACTAGGAGCACTTCATCCATCATCACAATATGAAGAATTTTTTGCATGAAATATTTGTCATGACTAACTTGGGTCTCTTGCACTACTTTCTCGGGATTGAGATCACTTAGACCTCTTCCGGGATCTCACTTGCACAACCCAAGTATGTTCTTGATCTTTTGTCATGTTTTCATATCCTTGATTGTAAGTCTGCACCGACTCCCTTTTTGTCTAGAGTTAAGCTTGAGGCCAAATGTTCCACACCACTAGTTGATGTTATTTTGTATCGTCAACTTGTTGGTAGCCTCATCTACTTGACTCTTAATCACCCTAACATTTCCTTTGTAGTTGGCATTGTTTCACGCTTCATGACAGAACCACATGAGCTTCATTGGAAAGCTTTCAAACGCATCTTGCACTACATTTAGGGCACTCATCAGTATGGGATTCACTATGCAGTAAGCACAAGTTCAAACTTACTAGGATACATAGATTCTAATTGGGTTGGTGATATTGATGATCACAAGTCCACATCTAGCTATAGTTTTCACTATGGTTTTGGCCCCATTTGTTGGTAGAGGAAGAAGTCGCATGCCATTGCTCTTTCTTCAACTAAGGCTGAGTATCGAGGGGTTGTCAATGCTACCACTAAGGCTATTTGGCTTCAGAATATCCTCACTAAACTCGGATCACCTTTCAAAAGAGATTAGTCATCTGGTGTGACAACCAGAGTGCCATCCAGATCTCGAAGAACCCAGTTCATCATCAACGCACCAAACACATCGAGATCCATATGCATTTTCTTCGGGAGCTAATTCAAGAGTAGGTCATTAATTTGCAATATTGTCTTATAGCAGATCAAGTTGTAGATATATTCTTCACTAGCAAGATCATCAGTTTCAGTAGATATTCACATGAGACCCTTCCCTGTTCAAGCTCACCTCAAGGCCATCAATGAAGCACAAAACAATGACAACTACAAATGAAATGTCGGGGAAAGTATGAGTCAAGTAGATGATGCTACCAACAAGTTGACGATACAAAGTAGCATCATCTAATGGTGTGGAACATTTGGCCTCAAGTTTAACTCCAAACAGAAAGGGAGTTGATGCAGACTTACAATCAACCATATGAAAACATGACGAAAGATCAAGAGCATACTTGGGTTTTGCAAGTGAGATCTCGGAAGAGGTCTGTGTGATCTCAATCCCAAAAAAGTAGTGCAAGAGACCCAAGTCAGTCATGAAAAATTTGTCATGCAAAGCAGTCTTGGCAGTCGAGATGATGAATGAAGTGCTCCTAGTGACAATCAAGTCATCAACATAGAGAACCAAGAAGAGAAGAGCATCCTCCTCCCGCAAGATGTACACATTTGGATTAGAGTGACATCTGGAGAACCCAATGGAGAGAAGAAAGGAGTCCATTTTTGCATACCAAGCTTGTGGAGCCTATTTGAGGCCATAGAAAGACTTCCTTAGTTTGCAAACCAATGAAGAATCTTGAATGAATCCTTGTGGCTACTCCATGTAAATTTCATGTAGATCTCCATGAAAAAATGCACTCTTCACATCCATTTGATGTACAACCCAACCATGAGCTGCAGAAATAGCAAGGAGCAAGTGAATGGAGTTTATTTTGGCAACAAGGGAAAAGGTCTCAGTGTAGTCAATACCTGGTACTTGAGAGAAAGCTTTGGCCACAAGTCATGCTTTATACTTGTCAACTGAACCATTTGCTACAAATTTGGTTTGATAGATCCACTTACATCGAACTAGTTTTCTTCCCTTACAAAGTTGAACAAGATCCCATGTTTTATTCCACATTAAAGAGTTGTACTCTTCCTCCATTGCGAAATCCCACTCAGCAATACCAGAGGCTTCAAAAAATGACTGCAGATCTAAAGTTGTGGTGATGTACAAGAATGTGGAATGTCTTGATGTTGTGATCGAGTCCTCGTATTTTAAGGATCCCCAACAAGTTTTCCTACAGACTCAAGTGTTTGACGAGCCCAACGAGGCATGGTAGGGGACGGAGAAGGATATTTTGAACTCTTTGAAGAGGATGATGAAATCTCATGATCAACTCAACAACTAGAGGAAGCTTGAGAAAAATTCTTAATGTCAGAATCCTCTAAATCAACTATGGAGGGAGGAAGAGTTGAAGATGAGCTAGAAGAGATTTCCTCAAAATGCACACTGTGTTCAATGAAGAGCTCATGTGTTGTAGGATCCATCAACCGACATCCTTTGACACCATTAGGGTAACCAACAAAGATACACGGTCAAATTTGAGGTTCTAAGGCCTTGCGCTTCTCTGAAGGAATATGTGCCCATGTTGGGGAGCCAAAAACTATAAAGTGCCCCACAACAGGTTTCTTGCCACACCAAGCTTCGAAGGGAGTGATGCCCTTTAGTGCCTTATGTGGAACTCTGTTTTGAATGTGAGTAGCATAGTTGATAGCTTTTTCCCAATATGCAGGTGCAAGGGAGCAAGTGTAGATCATGCAGCCAACCATCTCTTTCATGGATCTATTTTTCCTCTCAACTACACCATTTTGTTGTGGTGTGTAGGCAACAGTATGTTGAAGATCACTCCCTTGAAGAATACAAAATTGCTTGAATCGATGGTTCACATATTCTTTGTCATTATCAGAGTAGAGAATTTTGACACACTTTCTAGATTGCTTCTCAGCACGAGCTTTAAACTCTTGAAATCGATCAAAGACTTCTTTATGTCGAAGAAAGTAGAACCATGTGTATTTGTAATATTCATCAATGAAGGTGAGGAAATAACGAACTTTATTGAAAAATAATGATAGGAAAGGACTCACCAAGTCACTATGAACCAATTTAAGGACTTCTGAAGCCCTCCAAGCCTTCCCTCTGTCGAACTTCTCCTCAGGCTATTTGTCCAAGGCACAACCTGAACATACACTATCTGAAAAATTAATTTGAGGAAGACCCGTGACCATAGTTTGTTTGTTGAGTTGCTAAAGATAGCAGTAGTTGAGATGGCCAAACTGTTCATGCCATAGTTTGCTCACAATAGTTGAATGGGTGAGCAATGCAGTGGAATGTGAATTCGATACAAAATGAGAGAAAATATACAAGTGAGATTCGTGATAGGCCTTACCAACTACAAGGAGTGCATTATCTTCATTATTTTTGATGTTGACAAAATCTGGAGTGAATTCAACTTTTCTACCATTCTAAGTGATTTGGTAGACGGAGAGAAGGTTAGTTGATAGATCAGGCACGTAGAGAACATCCTCAAATGTACCATTGTCAGTATCAATTGAACCCTTCCCAATTACTTCCACTGGAGAATCATCCGCAATAAAAATGTGAGGCACAAAACAAGGCTCCAACAAAGAAAATTGTTCTTTAATAGAACCCATGTAATGCGATGCACCTGAGTCAAGAATCCACTCTTTTGGAGAATCGATAATAGGAACTAGTGCATTTGCTTTCCCTTTACCTCATTTGGAAGGAGTAGAGGATTGTTGAGCAACATAGGCAGATTAATGTTGTTCATTTTAAGAAAAAAATTTAACTCATCGATCTGCTTCTTATGACAAGAATATTCCTTATGACCAAGTTTTCTTGCAGTAACGATAAGTTGGCATTTCATTCTTTTGAAAATTCCCCTTTGAAAAAGAGGAGTTGAAGTAAACTTTTGTTGTTGAAGATGATTGTGCTTGTTTTATTTTTGACTTTTTTTTAATTGATTTTTTTGTTGTCAAGTTTATTAGATGATTTATGGCCCTTTGGTTGACCAGCCATTAAAACTTGTGAAAGTGAAGGGTTGAGAAGACCCATTGAAAGAAACTTACCTTGCTCTTGTATCAACATTTTAGAAAATGATGCAAAAAAGGTTGTAGTAAATGTAGATCCCTTTGTCAACTTATGAGTATAAAAGATAGAAAAAAAAGCTGCAAATTCAAGTCCAAGTTTTTTTAGAGTGTTATAAACAAGTTGAATGTCTTTCGTCTCTAAGTTGAGTGTTCTAAGGTCATTGACCTTTGTTACATAATCTTGGATGTTATCAAAAGACTTCGGATCAAGACCCATTAATTCATTATCAATTTGATAACCCCGAACTTCATCAGTTGTACCATAAAGAGTTTTTAATTTGTTCTATGTATCATGTGAATCTTTACATTTTTCAATTCGAAACATTATATCAATAGAAACAAAACTCCTTAAACAACCAAGAGATTTTGTATGTTCAAACATCCAAAACATTTTTTTTATTATCATTTGTGGGTTTAGTTTCCTACTTCTCAACATAAGGTGTGTATCCTAGTTGCTTTAAAACATTCCATGTATTTTGATGTCATGTGTTGTAATTGTAGGGCATGAGCAATAGAAACTTAAATGTACTCATAATGAAGGAAAAACATAACATAGGGTATGAGAGATGTTCAAACAGAAAGACAACAAGAGACCTCCATTTCTTTACTCAATCAAAGTACCCCCTCAAGAAAAAAATGATTTGGCACTTTATATTTAGTGTAGTTACAAATTTATGGATTTCAATGTTTTTACAAATCCTCAAAAAATGAGCATGTGTTGAAAGTATATATTGAGTATAATTTCCTATGAAATAAATAGCACCAATACAAAATACATGAAAAAACATGCACTTTAAAAATAAAAATCAATTCGATCTGAGGTCGTATGCAGAAGTTATGCAAATTTGAAGTTTACAAAACGAGAACAGTGAGGAGTTATCCCTGAGAATCAATAATTTCAGAAAAAATCCACGCACCAAAATCTAAAATTGCCTCCACCAATATGTAGAGTAGGAAAAATTAGCTCAAATAAATAAAAAAATGCACTGAATTTGGAGCTCTAGAATTGAGTTATGAACCTTCAAAGTTGGCATTCAAAAATCAACTCATTAAAGAGGGGGTATTAATTTTTTTGCCAAATTTAGCAGAATTGCCACTAAATTTAACTATCCAAATTTAAACATCTGCTAGTTAAGTTAAATCCCCACCAATTTTAGTAATTCACCAAATAAACTTAGCAAACCTCCAAATTTAATAAAAAATCATCTAATTTAGCAGTAGCAGATGTAATTTTTTTATTTTTATTTTTTATTTTTTAACATAAAAAATATTAAAAAATATTAAAAAAAAAAATTGTGGTGGAATTTAAAAATAATAGTTTTTTAAATAGTGTAAAAATGTTAAAAACATATTAAAAAATAAAAAACATCAAAAAAATATTTTTAAAAAAATATAATTATGTGGGGGGCCTTAGCCAACCCCACATACCCATGTGAAGATTTTAAAATTCTTTATAAAAGATTGAGCCCATAAAGGGGAGTGGGGACTTATGGACCCACAAATTTATGTTGCATATCTCCCCAAGGTACCCACTTTCTCTTTTAGGGAATTTTTTAACATTTTTTTTCAAACCTTTTCAAACTTTTTATAAAAAGTTGCATTAAAAAAAGTTGCATTTATATCAAACATTTAAAAAAAACATTTATTTTTTGAAAAAGTGTATTTTTTAAAAGAAAATCTATGTTGCTTTTTTTTTAGAAATGTATGAATTTAATTTTTTTTGAATGCTTACATTTTGAATTTTTTTTTAATGCAAATTCAACCAAAATTGACAAATTAATAGTTGATTTTAGCATTTTCGAACCTTTTGAGCGCGATGAAAAGGTCAAATTTGACACAAAGTGCTCTCAAATGGTAGTTCTTTGTTGGATCTGACAATGAACCTCCCAATTTAAATTGTTGCAGATCTAGCCTCTAGTGTCTGTTTCAAGTGAAATAAAGGGTAAATCTTAATATCTCAGCTACTTTGAACTCAATGGTGAGCTCAAAATCTCTCTAGGAAGCTTCAAAAGACATGTAACTAATAAGTCAATGCATGAACCCCCAAAAACTGATATTTTTTTTCAAATTTTTATGATTCTCTAGATCATCCAAGGATGCAAGAGAAGAGCATACTCAGTTTTTGAAAAAAAACTCAAACACTCATATTTCCTAATTGAATGTTAACCCACAACTCAAATTTGGCTTTGATACCATGTGAGAGATTTGCTAACTAGCCTACCCAAGAATCTAATAACTAAAGGAAAGCAAAACTAGAAATATGAGGAGGAATAAATTATATTCCTCTAAAAAATGCAAAGTTATATTCAACTTGAGAATTGAGAATTACAAAGGAGATGTCTTGGTTATATAGGCCAAGGGGAGAGATAGATGCAACCAGATTATGACAAGTGTTGGTATTCTATGAGGTGTGACAACTCATATCATTAAAGGCTCAACTACCTTATCCCTATGTAAAGTTAAGCTAGTGTGAAGAGGACTTTAGTGGAGAACTAACTAAAAATTAACTAGTTAGATAAAATACCCCTTTCACACTTTTGCATATAATAGTTGTGGGTTAGAAATCATTTGAATGGGTGAGCAATGCAATTGAATGTGAATTGGGTACAAAATGAGAGAAAACATACATACGGGAATCATGATTGGCCTGACCAACTGCAATGAGTGCATTATCTTCAAGATTTCTAATGTTGACAAAATCTGGAGTGAATTCAACTTTTCTACCATGTTGAGTGATTTGATAGATAGAGATAAGGTTAGCTGAAAAATCAGGCACACAAAGGACATTCTCAAATGTACCATTGCAAGTATCAATTGAACCCTTCCCAATTACATCCAGTGGAGAATCATCACTGATGAGAATGTGGGGCACAAAACAAGCATGCATGCGAGACTCATGATTGGCCAAACTTCAAATCCTAATGTCACTAAATTTTTGTTGAGCCTACAAAAATAATTATTATGTCAATCCTAATGTATACATACTTCAATGAATTCATGCTGCAATATGTAGACATTAGGATCAAAATTGCATCGAGTGAATCCCACTGTTAGAAGGAAGGAGTCCATCTTGGCGTACCAAGCTCAAAGGGCCTATTTGAGGCCATAGAGAGACTTTCGAAGATGACACACAAGTGAAGAATCCTGAATGAACCCCTGTGGTTGCTCCATGCATATCTCCTCTTGAAAGTCACCGTGAAGAAAAACACTCTTCAGATAGACACCTACTTCTTATTTTTCCCCTAAAATTTAAGTGCTATTACATTAAAATTTTAAATTTTCACCAAATAATTTTTTTTTTAAATAAATCTAGTAGTTTAGAAACTACATTCAATTTGCTACAAATTCCATTCTTACATATTTTTGAAATAATATAGATAACGTTTATGTCAATTTTCCTAACTCTAATTTTTCTAAATTTTTCGCCACTTAAGGACCTATTTTTTCCATGACAATCCTACACATACCAATCATCTGAAGTGGTGGTAGAAGACTACTCATCATGATCGACTGAAGTATTATGAACCTCTGAAGAACTTTCATCATGATACAAGGACTCCTAGTTGATGGTGGTAGAAGTGTCCAAAGAAAGACTAGAAGTACTCTCCTCTTAGTGAACAACTCATGTTTGGTAGGATGAAGAAGCCTGTAGCCTTTGACATCATCTGGGTAACCAATAAATATGCAAGACTTGCTATGTGGATCCATAGCCTTACATTTCTCTACTGGAATGTGAGCCCATGCTTTAGAGCCAAACACTCGAAAGTGCTTAACTGATGGTTTTCGACCGGTCCAAGCTTGAAAAGGAGTTACCCCCTTCACAACTTTATGGGGAATGTAATTTTGGATATAACATAGTTAATGACTTCTTCCCAGAAAGGTGGTGCCAAATATTTGGAGTGAATCATACAATTAGCCATTTTTTTCAAGGACAGATTCTTTCATTCTGCAACTCCATTATGTTGAGGATTGTAGGGGATTGTATGTTGCAAATCAATGCCCTTTGAAGCACAATACTGCACAAATCTGTTGTTGACATATTCCCTCCCATTATTAGTATATAGAACTTTGATATATTTTCCAGTTTTTTTCTCTGCAAAAGCCTTATACTCCAAGATTGAATCGAAGACTTCAAACTTTATACTACAAGATTGAATCGAAGACTTTAAACAAAATTTTGCTTGAGAAAGTACACAATGGTGTAACTAGAGAAATCATCAATGAATGTCAAAACATATCGAGCTTTATTGAAAGATGGTTGTGGAAATGGCACTGCCAAATCACTATGTACCAACTCCAAAAGATGTGAGGCTCTCCAAGCTTAACCTTTGTCAAACTTCTCTTCAGGATGTTTGCCAAGAATACAACCATGAAAAACACATTTAGAAAAGTGAACTATAGGCAATCTTGTAACCATACCCTGTTTGTTGAGTTGCTGCAAATAACAGTAGTTCAATTGAGGGGGGATTAGGAACAAAATGAGAGAACAAATAAAGTCAAGACTGATGATCTAATCTCCCAACTGCAACTATAGAATTATTTTTCATCTCACGAATTTCACCATTGAATCAAGAGTAAACTCAACTCTCTTATCTATACCCGTGTGAGTGATTTGATAGATAAATACAAGATTAGTTGATAATGAGGGCACACAAATAACATCCTAAAATGTGTCATCCCCCATATCAACATACCCTTTTCCACATACTTCAATTGGAGTGTCATCAGCCATTAGAATGGAAGGCATAGAACATGGCTCCATAGATTCAATTTCATCTTTAGTTAAAGTCATGTGGTGTGAAGCACCTAAATCAATAACCCATGTGGATGGTGAAGCAATAGTTGCAAGGGTCTTTCCCCTTACTGTTGTCTTTGGCCTTGTGAGAACCCTCCTTTGAATTCTATTTGATGGAATTAAGAACACTGAGATTATTCTTCTCAAGAATGTGTGTCAAATGATCCACTTGTTTCTTCAAACACTTGTGCTCATCATGACCAAGTTTCTTACAATAGGCACATTTGACCATCTCTTTCTTAGGCTTTTCGCCCTTAGAAGATTGGGTCCCATTGTTTGTTTTTGAAGCAACTAGAATATGATCATTTTTCTCCTTATTATTTTATTTTTTATCCTTATTGTTACTACTTTGTCCTTTTTGTTCTTTTGTACCTTGGTTGATAGCTAGGCCATGTGACATAGAGGATTTAAGAGTGCCCATCTAGATTAGTTTATCTTTTTCTCGTGTGAGAGAGATAGCAAAATCATCCAAAGATGGCATAGTGAACTGCGTCCCAAGTGCACCCTTAGTAGCATTGAAAGTAGAAACAAAGACAAAATATTTTGAAGTTTTGAACTTAGTTTAGAGAGAATATTAAGAATTAGTTGTTCATCTTTCTTATCAATACCACATTGTTTTAACTACAGCCTTAGTGATTTCAATTTTGTGAATTTTTTTTTAATTGTGTTGAAATTGTTTAGACTTAAACTAATTAGTTCATTTTCCAACATATGACCCCTTATTGAATATTGTGTGCCAAATAGTGTTTCTAGCTTTGTCCAGATTTCATTTGGTGAATTCGAAGATTCAATGTGGAATAGTAAATCAAGAGAAACAAACAAACACAATGTTCCATAAGCCTCATCACATTTGTTAAACCACTTAGGCTTATCATTATCTTTAGCATGTTCAGTTTCAAGTCCCATTATTATCCTATGTAATCCAACTTTCTTTAAATAGATTGTCATGCGTGATTTTCATTCAAAGTAGTTATAAGGAGTTAATATGGGTACTGTTGTTTGATCCATGATAAAGAAATGTAAAAAAAAGATGCTAAAAAGAAGAGAACATACACAAGCAAACCCCTCTTTTAACTCAAAGAAAGAGCCCCCCAAGCAAATATGATTGACACTTTATAATTAGTGCATTTACAACTTCCACTAGCAATAATACTTAGTGGTCTTGATCTCAATGCTTTACAAAAATTTTACACATTGGGTGTATGTTGAAAGTATAAAATTGAAGTTAATTTGAGTGAAACTAACAACACCACTGTGGTCTACTCGAAAAATCATGCACTTTTTAAAAAAGAATCACCTCAATTCGAGATCGTATGAGAATGTTACGAGTCTCTGAAGTTCCTAAAATGAGAACTGTGTAGTGTCACGGGTGAGAATCTGCAATTTCTAAAAAATCATTACATCAAAACCAAAAAACACCTACATTGGTGCAAAGAGCACGAGAAAATAGCCCAAATAAAAAAAATGCTTGAGAAATGAAGCTAGTATGAGTGAGAATGAAGCATTTGAAAATTTCCTTCAAATTTGCAACTATCAACGGAGAGGGGGTCTGTTGCAATGTTGACTTTCAATTTCTACAAAATATATAATCTGCATGCAAAAACTAACAATGAACCATATGGTTTTTTTCTATTGCGAACAAAACCTAGATGGTGGATTTTCTTTAAATTGTATAGAAAATGTAGATCTAGTGTAAAATAATGCTCCCAACAATAAAAAAAAATGACTCTTGAAATGAAAAAATGGTCTGTAAAGACTCAATTAGCTACCTAAGTCAAGCAAAGGCATGCTAAAACCTACAATTTTAACAAGATCTTCATAAATCCTTTCAGATTCTTCAAATCGTTCAAAAATGTAAGAGAAGAGCATACGAGATTTTGAAGAAAATTGCAACAAACTTTTTTAGCCCTCCCTGCCCCCCCAAAAAACAAACTCTCAAATAAGGAAACTATAATCTATATTGCACTAGAGCTTATCTGATACCATGTTAGAATTTAAAAAGATGAATAACCTAGAAAACTAGTGCAAGTAAATAGATATGAAATTATGAAAGCAAATGACACAAGATCAAAATAACAACACAGAGTTAGTCTCCACGAGAGTACAATGCAAATGCTCCAAAAGAAAAATAGTATTATGAGGATGCAAAAGCAAAGACATATTCAACTTGAGAATTGAGATTACAAAGGGAAAATGCCTTGGTTATATAGGCCAAGGGGAGAGATAGATGCAATTATATTATGACAAGTGTTGGCATCCTATGAGGTGTGACAATTCATGTCATTAAAGGCTCAACCACCTTATTCCTATGTAAAGTTAAGCTAATGTGAAGAGGACTTTAGTGGAGAACTAGTTATATAAAGTACCCCTTTCACACTAACAAGGTGAGTATAAATAGACTAATACTCACATAATATAATCTAAGCAAACTTAATTAAAGTGTAGGAAAAACTTAGGAATATAAGAAAATAAACAACCCAACTAAGAAAATAAAAACCTACACTAATAGAGCAAGTATGTTCATCTTCGGTTTCTCTTGGGGGTGAGACAAATCTCTTTTGGGGGGTCACTTACACTTTCTTCATTCACCCTCTCATGGGAAGCAGTTTTTTCCCACTGGGTTATCTCTTTCTTTATCATTGAAAGGTTATTATGTACATGGGTACCTCATCAAGCCTAATAGTTGAGACCCATATTAAATCATCTTTACATTGTATACTTCTCCCTAAGTTGCACTTAAAAGGGGGTGTTAGTGTGAAAAAAATGTCACTTTTGATCTGCACCTAATGTCTACATATTTTTAATATGAGGCTAGATCAAGTTGTAGATATAATAGTAGCAAAATGTCTACATATTTTCACATAGATTCCTACTAATGTCTACATCTTGCGGTAGGATGAGATGAGACCCAATCTTCTAAGGGTGAAAAGTCATAGAGAGACTTTTGAAGATGACACTTCGGTTCTACAAAAATAAAGACCCAAATGAGACCCAGGGTGACTTAAGTGCAACAAAGTAGTAACAATACAATTGGTATTACTATGTTATTTTGTACCTTGGTTGACAACTAGGGCATGTCTACATCTTTGCATTGTATATCTCTTAGCTAGTTCTCCACTAAAGTCTTTTTCACAGTAGCTTAACTTTACATAGGGATAAAGTAGTTGAGTCTTTAATGATATGAGTTGTCACACCTCATAGGATGTCAACACTTGTCATAATCTGGTTACATCTATCTCTTCCCTTGGCCTATATAACCAAGGCATTTCCTTTGTAATTTTCAATTCTCAAGTTGAATATAGAGTTGCTTTTTTGAGAGGAATACAATTTATTCCTCCTTATATTTCTAGTTTTGTTTTCCTTTAGTCATTAGATTTTTGGTAGGCTAGTTAGCAAATCTCACATGGTATCAGAGACAAATTTAAGTTGTGGGTTAGCAATTCTTTAAGAAATCTGAGAGTGTAGAAATTTTTTTTTCAAAAACTAAGTATACTCTTCTCTTACATCCTAAGATGATCTAGAGAATTAGAAAGGTGTGAAAAAAATATCAGTTTCACAGGGGGTTCATATATTGACTTGTCAGTTATAGATCTACTGAAGCTTCTTGGAGAGATTCTAAGCTCACCATTGAGTCTAGAGTAGCTGAAACATTCAAATATGCCCTTTGTTTCACCTGAAATGGACACCAGATGCTAGATCTGCAACAATTTCAAGCAAGAGGTTCATTGCCAAATCTAGTAAAGAATTGTCATTTTGGAGCACTTTAAGTCAAATCCAACCATGCCATCGCACTCAAAAGGTTTGAAAATGCTAAAATCGATTATTAATTTGTCAATTTTTGGTTGAATTTGCATAAAAAAATATTTTTTTTACAAAATCTAAACATTTAAAAAAAATTAAGTTCATACATTTAAAAAAAAAGAAACACAACCTTTTAGAAAAAAAAACACAACTTTTCAAAATAAAATTGTAGCTTTATTTTAAATGTCTCATATAAATGCAACATTTTTTTTAATACAACTTTTTTTAAAAGTTCGAAAGGTTTTGGAAAAAATTGTTAAAAAACTCCCAAAAGGGAAAGTGGGTACCTTATGCCATGTGTCACATAAATTTATGGGCTCATAAGTCCTCACTCCCCTTTATGGGCTCAACCTTTTATAAATGCTCTTAAAATCTTCATGTGGGTATGTGGGGGTGGTTAAGGCCCCCACATAATTATAATTTTTTTAAATTTTTTCTTTTGTGTTTTATTTTTTAATTTTTTTTTAACATTTTTAAAATATTTTTAAAATATATATTTTTTTAAATTTCACCACAATTTTTTTGATATTTTTTAATATTTTTTAAAATTAAAAATTAAAAATTACATCTATGACTGCTAAATTTGTCAGTTTTTTCTTAAATATGGAGGTTTGCTAGGTTTATCTAGTGGATTACTAAAATTGGTGGAGGTTTAACTTAACTAGTGGATGTCTAAATTTGGTGGCAGTTCTACTAAATTTTGTGGTATTTTTGAATACCTCTCTCCGTTGATGAGTTGGTTTTTGAAGGCTCATAACTCAAGTTCTAGAGCTCCAAATTCAATGCATCTTTTTTTATTTGGGCTAATTTTTAATGCTCTATGCATTGGTGAAGATGGTTTTAGATTTTGGTGCACATATTTTTTCTGAAATTTTTGATTTTCAGGGAGAACTCCTCACCGTTCTCATTTTGCAAACTTCAAAGCTGCATAACTTTTGCATACGACCTCATATCAAGTTGATTCTTTTTTTGAAAGTGCATGATTTATCATGTACTTCACATTAGTGCTATATATATTCTATAAAATTATACCAAATGTGTACTTTTAGCACATGCTCATTTTTTGAGGATTTGTAAAAAATTAAAATCTAGAAATTTGTAACTACACTGAATATAAAGTGCCAAATAATTTTTCTCTAGGGGGTTCTTTGATTGAGTAAAGAAGGGGGTGTCTCTTGGTGTGTGTCTTTGTGCTTGAACATATTTCGTACTTTGTGCTTTATTTTTCCTTACTATTAGTACATTTAAGTTTTCATTGTTGATGCCCTACAACTAGAACACATGACATCAAAATGCATGGAATGTCTTAATGCAACTAGGATATACACCTTATATTGAGAATAAGGTAATTGAACCCACAAATGATAAGGAAAAATTACTCTGAATGTTTGAACATACAAAAATTCTTGGTTCTCTAAGAAATTTAGTTTCTCTTGATATAATGTTTTAGATTGAAGCATTTAAAAATTCACATGATGCATGGAATAAATTAAAAACTCTTTTTGATACAACTGATGAAGTTTGTGGTTATGAAATTGACAAAGAACTAATTAGTCTTGATCCAAAGTATTTTGATAACATCCAAGATTATGTAACAAAGGTCAATGACCTTATAACACAATGTAAATCACGTGGCTTAGAGAAGAAAGACATCCAACTTGTCTATAACACTCTAAACAAAATTGGACCTAAATTTGCAACTTTTGTTTCTAGCTTCCATACTCATTGGTTGACAATGGGATCTACATTCACTACACCTCTTTTTGCTTCATTTTTTGAAATGTTGATGCAAGAACAAGGTAAACTTTTGTCAATGGGTCTTATTAAGCCTTCACACTCACAAACTTTGATGGATGGTCAACCAAAGGGTCAAAAATAATTAAGGAAATCTAACAACAAACAAAAGCAGTTCAAGAAGAAGTCACAAAGAGATCAAGCACAATCATCTTCAACAACAAAAGTTTTCTCCAACTCATCCTCTTCAAAGGGGAATTTTCAAAAGAAGGAAATGCCAACTTGTAGCTATTGCAATAAACCTAGTCATGAAGAACATTCTTGTCATAAGAAGCAAATCAATGAGTTAAAGAATCTTATAAAAAAGAACAACATTAATTTGTCTTCTTTTGTTGCTCAATAATCCCCCGCTCCTTCAAAATTAGGTAAAGTGAAAGCACATGCACTTATTGCTATTACTGATTCTTCAAACGAGTGGATTCTTGACTTGGGTGCATCACATCACATGGGTTCTATGAAAGAACAATTTTCTTTGTTTGAGCTTTATTTTGTGCCCCACATTCTCATCAGGGATGATTCTCCAGTGGAAGTAATTAGCAAGGGTTCAATTGATACTAGAAATGGTACATTTGAGGATGTCCTCTGTGTGCCTGATCTATTAGCCAACCTTCTGTCTCTCTACCAAATCACTCAAAATGGTAGAAAAGTTAAATTCACTCTAGATTCTGTCAGCATCTTGAATCTTGAAGATAGTGCACTCCTTGCAATTGGTAAGGCCAATCATGAGTCTCATTTGTATGATTTCTCTCATTTTGTACCTGATTCACATTCCACTACATTGCTCACCCATTCAAATGTTGTGAGCAAACTATGAAATAAGCAGTTTGGCCATCTCAGCTACCGCTATTTTTTCAGCAACTCAACAAACAAAATATGGTCACAATTTTTCCTCAAATCAATTTTTTAGATGGTGTGTATTTAGGTTGTATCTTGGGAAAACATCCTGAGGAGAAGTTTGACAAAGGGAAGGCTTGGAGGCTTTTAGAAGTCCTTGAATTGGTTCGTAGTGACTTGGCGGGCCCTTTTCCATCATTTTCTTTTAGTAAGGCTCATTATTTGCTCACCTTCATTGATGATTATTCCAGATACACATGGGTCTTCTTTCTTCGAAACAAAGGAGAGGTCTTTGATAAATTCCAAGAGTTTAAGGCTCATGCTAAGAAGCAATCTAAAAAGTGTGTTAAAATTCTCTGTACTGATAATGCCAGAGAATATGTGAACCATCATTTGAACAATTTTGTACTCTTGAAGGGATTGATCTTCAACATATTGTTGCCTACACACCACAACAAAATGGTGTAGCTGAGAAGAAAAATAGGTCCCTGAAAGAGATGGTTGGTTGCATGATCCATGCCCGCTCCCTTGCACCTTCATATTGGGTAGAAGCTATCAACTGTGCTTCTCACATCCAAAACATAGTTCCACATAAGGCATTAAAGGGCATCACTCCCTTCGAAGCTTGGTGTGGTAGGAAACCTATTGTGGGGCACTTTAGAGTTTTTGACTCCCCAGCATGTTCACATATTCCTTTAAAGAAGTGCAAGGCCTTAGAACCTCAGAGTCAGCCTTGCATCTTTGTTGGTTACCCTGATGGTATCAAAGCATATCAACTAATGGATCAGCGTAGTGTGAATTTTGAGGAAATCTCTTCTAGCTCATCCTCTACTCTTCCTTCCTCCACAGTGGATTTAGAGGATTCTAACATTGAGGATTTTTCTCAAGCTTCTCCTAATCGTCGAGTTGATCATGAGATTTCATCTTCCTTTGTAGAGAATTCAGAATCTCCTCCATCCCCTACCATGCCTCATTGGGATCGTCAAAAAACATAAGCCTACAGGCACTCTTGTTGGGGATCCTTCAAATACTAGGAGGACTCGATCACAACATCAAGACATTCCACATTCATACATCGCCACAACTTTAGATCCACAGTCATTCATGAAGCATTTGGTATTGTTGAGTGGGATTCCACAATGGAGGAAGAGTACAACTCTTTAATGTGGAATAAAACATGGGATCTTGTTCCCCTTCCCATGGGAAGAAAACTAGTTCAATGTTCCTTGTGTGCCCTCATTATCAACTAATCTCCTATATATCTATCAAATCACTCACATGAGTACATGTAAGAGAGTTGAGTTTACTCCTGATTTAGTGGTTATTTGTGAGATGCAAAATGATTCTACAATTGCAGTTGAGAGATCAGATCACCAATCTCGACTTTATTTGTTCTCTCACTTTGTTCTCGATCCCCCCTCGATTGTTCTACTCACTCATTCAAATGATGTGAGTAATTTATAACATTAGTGGTTTGGACACTTGAACTACCATTATTTGCAGCAGCTCAACAAATAGGATATGATTATAGGATTGCCTATAGTTCGCTTTTCTAAAGGTGTTTGTCATGGTTTCATTCTTAGCAAACACCCTGAAGAGAAGTTTGACAAAGGAAAACCTTGGAGAGCCTCACATCTTTTGGAGTTGGTACATAGTGATTTGGTAGGGCCATTTCCACATCCATCTTTCAGTAAAACTTGATATGTTTTGACATTCATTGATGATTTCTCCAGGTACACCATTGTGTACTTTCTAAAGCAAAAGTCTGAAGTCTTCGATTCATTCTTGGAGTATAAGGCTTTTGTAGAGAAACATACTAGAAAATCTATAATGGGGGGGAATATGTCAACCATAAATTTATGCAGTATTGTGCTTTAGAAGGAATTGATTTGCAACATGCAGTCCCCTACAATCCTCAACAAAATGGAGTTGCAGAATGAAAGAATCGTTCCTTGAAAGAGATGGCTAATTGTATGATTCACTCCAAGTCTTTGGCACCACCTTTCTAGGCAGAAGCCATTAACTGTGTGTGTTATATCTAGAACCACGTTCCCCATAAAGTTGTCTAGGGGGTAACTCCTTTTCAAGTTTGAACTGATCAAAAATTGGTAGTTAAGCACTTTCGAGTGTTTGGCTCTAAAGCATGGGCTCACATTCCAGCATAGAAATGTACGACTATGGATCCACAAAGCAAGGCTTGCATATTTGTTGGTTACCCAGATGATGTCAAAGGCTACAAGCTTCTTCATCCTACCAAACATGAGTTATTCATTGAGAGGAGTGTTTAATTTGAGGAGAGTACTTCTAGTCCTTCTCTTGACACTTCTACCACCATCAACTTGGAGTCCTTTTATCATGATAATAGTTCTTCAAAGGTTCATAATACTTTAGATCATGATGATGAGTCTTCTTCCTCCACTTCAAATGATGATAGTGATCATGAGGATGCACATTGTTCATCTTTAGAGGATGATGATTCTCCAAATTCTCCTCCTCCTCCAACCATAGGGCCTCTTTGGGCTCATCAAACTTTGCAGTCAACAAGTGATTGGGTAGGGGATCCATCAGATCACATGAGAAGAAGATCACAATTTCAAGATACTCCACATGCCTTCCTTGCTTCAGCATCTGATCCATAGACCTTTCGGGAAGCTTCTAGTGTCCCCGAGTGGGATGCAACCATGCAGGAAGAGTTTAGTTCCTTGGAGAGGAACCACACCTAGGATCTTGTCCCACTTCCTAAGGGAAGAAAACTTGTTCGATGCAAGTAGGTTTTTCGAACAAAATATGCAACAAATGGGTTGGTTGACAAGCATAAGGCTCGCTTGGTTGCTAACAAATTCTCCCAAGTTCCAGGGATTGACTACTCTGAGACTTTTGCACCAGTCACCAAAATGAATTCCATCTGACTTGTTCTTGCCATAGCTGCATCACATAGATGGGATGTTCATCAAATGGATGTGAAGAGTGTTTTTCTTCATGGTGATCTTCAGGAGGAGATATAAATGGAGCAACCACATGGGTTCGTTCTAGATTCTTCACTTGTGTGTCGTCTTCAAAAGTCTCTCTATGGCCAAGATGGACTCCTTCCTTCTAACAATGTGGTTCACTCGATGCCATTCTGATCTTAATGTCTACATATTGCAGCAGGAATTCACTAAAGTATGTAGACATTGGGATTGACCAATTATTTTTGTAGGTTGATGACTTCGAAAGTCTCTCTATGGCTTTTCACCTAAGGCTGCTAATGTCTACATCTTGCGGCAGGATGAAACCAGATGAGACCTAGGGTGATTATTATTTTTAATATGTATACTCTTGATTGTATAATTTTAGGAAAATAATAACTAAATTTGGTGGCAGTTCAACTAAATACTTTCTGACCCACAACTATTATTTCTACAACTTGATCTGTTGTAGCATAGTATCACAAAGAAATGACCTGCTCCTAAATCAGCTCCCAAAAAAAATGTATATGGATCTCGATGTGTTTGGTTCGATGATGATGTACCACGTTCTTCAAGATCTGGATAGCGCTTTGGTTGTCACAATAGATGATTGATGGCTTCTGAAAGGTGATACCAAGTTTAGTGAGGATATTTTGAAGCCAAATAGCATCAGTGGTAGCATTGAAAACCCCCCAATACTCAACCTCAATTGAAGAAAGAGCAATGGCATGTTGCTTCTTGCTCTGCCAACAAATGGGGCCAGAACCATAGTGAAAACTATAGCCGAATGTGGACTTGTGATCATCAATATCACCATCCCAATCAAAATCTATGTATCCAAGTAAGTCTAAACTTGTGCCTGCTACATAGTGAATCCCAAACTGATGAGTGCCCTGGATGTAGTGAAAGATACGTTTGGAAAATTTCCAATGAAGCTCATGTGGTTCTGTTATGAAGCATGAAACAATGCCAACTGCTAAGGAAATGTCAGAGTGAGTATGCGTCAAGAAGATGAGGCTACCAACAAGTTAACGATACAAAGTAGCATGAACTAGTGGTGTGGAACATTTTGCCTCAAGATTAACTCTAGACAGAAAGGGATTCAGTGCAGGCTTACAATCAACCATATGAAAATGTGAAAAAAGATCAAGAGCATACTTGAACTGGGAAAGTGAGATCCTGGAAGAGGTTTGAGTGATCTCAATCCCTAGAAAATAGTGCAAGAGACCCAAGTTAGTCAAGGAAATTTTTTCATGCAAAGCAATCTTGACAATTGAGATGATGAATGAAGTGCGCCCAGTGACAATCAAGTCATCAACATAGAGAGCCAAGAAGAGAAGAGAATCCTCCTATCACAAGATGTAGACATTCAGATTTGAGTGGCATCTAGAGAACCCAATGGAGAGAAGAAAGGAGTCCATTTTGGCATACCAAGCTCAGGGAGCTTGTTTGAGGCCACAGAGAGACTTCCTTAGTTTACAAACCAATGAAGAATCTTGAATGAATCCTTGTGGCTACTCCATGTAATTTTCTTCATGTAGATCTCAATGAAGAAATGCACTCTTCACATCCATTTGATGTACAATCCAACCATGAGCTACGAAAATAGCAAGAAGCAAGCGAATGGAGTTCATTTTAGCAACAAGGGCAAAGGTCTCAGTGTAGTCAATCCCTGGTACTTGAGAGAAACCTTAGGCCACAAGTCGTGCTTTATACTTGCAACTGAGCCATCTGCTACAAATTTGGTTCGATAGATCCACTTACACCAAATGAATTTTCTTCCGTTAGGAAGGGGAACAAAATCTAATGTTTTATTCTGCATTAAAGAGTTGTACTCTTCCTCCATTGCGAAATCCCACTCAGCAATACCAGATGCTTCACAAAATGACTATGGATTTGAAGTTGTGGATGCAAGAATGTGGAATGTCTTAATGTTGTGATTGAGTCCTCCATGAACTTAAGGGATCCCCAACTAGAGTGCCTACAGACTCAAGTTTTTGTCAAGCCCAACAAGGCATGGTAGGGGATGGAGGAGGAGATTTTGAACTCTCTAAAGAGGAAGATGAAATCTCATGATCAATTTGATGAGTAGAGGAAGCTTGGGGAAAATCCTCAATATCAGAATCCTCTAAATCCACTATGGAGGGAGGAAGAGTAGAGGATGAGTTAAAGAGCTTTCCTCAAAATGCACACTCCGCTCAATGAAGAACTCATGTGATGTAGGATCCATTAGCCGATATCCTTTGACACCATCAGGGTAACCAACAAAGATGCATGACCGACTCTGAGGTTCCAAGGCTTTGCGCTTCTTTGAAGGAATATGTGCCCATGTCGAGGAGCCACAAACTCTAAAGTTCCCCACAACAGGTTTCTGACCACACCAACCTTTGAAGGGAGTGATTCCTTTTAATGCCTTATGTGGAAATTTGTTCTAGATGTGAGCAGCACAGTTGATAGCTTCTGCCCAATATGCAGGTGCAAGGGAGCGAGCGTGGATCATGCAACCAACCATCTCTTTTAGGGACCTATTTTTCCTCTCAGGTGCACCATTTTGTTGTGGTGTGTAGGCAACAATATGTTGATGATCAGTCCCTTCAAGAGTACAAAATTGTTCAAATTGATGGTTCATATATTCTTTGCCATTATCAGTGCGGAGAATTTTGACACTTTCCAGATTGCTTCTCAACATGAACCTTAAACTCTTGAAATCTATTAAAGAATTCTCCTTAGGATGTTTTCCCAAGCCACAACCTGAACATACACCATCTGAAAAATTGATTTGAGGAAGACCCGTGACCATATTTTGTTTGTTGAGTTGCTAAAGATGGTGGTAGTTGAGATGGCCAAATCGCTCATGCCATAGTTTGCTCACAACATTTAAATGTGTGAGAAATGCAGTGGAATGTGAATCAGGTACCAAATGAGAGAAAGCATATAGGCGAGACTCATGATTGGCCTTACCAATTGCAAGGAGTGCATTATCTTCAAGATTCCTGATGCTGACAGAATCTGGAGTGAATTCAACTTTTCTACCATTTTGAGTGATTTGGTAGACAAAGAGAAGGTTAGCTGATGGATTAGACGCGTAGAGGACATCCTCAAATCTACCATTGTCAGTATCAATTGAACCCTTCCCAATTACTTCCACTGGAGAATCATCCCCAATGAGAATGTGGGGCACAAAACAAGGCTCCAACAAAAAAAACTATTCTTTAGTAAAACCCATGTGATGTGATGCACTCGAGTCAAAAATCCACTCTTTTGAATAATCAGTAATAGCAACACGTGCATGTGCTTTCCCTTTACCTAATTTGGAAGGAGTAGAGGATTGTTGAGCAACAAAAGAAGGTAGATTAATGTTGTTCATTTTATGAAGATTCTTTAACTCATTGATCTGCTTATGACAAGAATGCTCCTCATGACTAGGTTTTTTGCAATAGCTACAACTTGGCCTTTCCTTCTTTTGAAAATTCCCCTTTGAAGAGGAGTTGGAGTAAACTTTGGTTGTTGAAGATGACTGTGGTTGATCTCTTTGTGACTTCTTATTGAACTACTTTTGTTTGTTGTCAAGTTTCCTTGATTCTTTCTGACCTTTTGGTTGACCAACCATCAAAGCTTGTGAGTTTGAAGGCTTAAGAAGACCCATTGACAAAAGCTTACCTTGTTCTTGCATCAACATTTTAAAAAATGAAGCAAAAGAAGGTGCAGTGAATGTAGATCACATTCTCAACCGATGAGTAGGAAAGCTAGAAACAAAAGCTGTAAATTCAAGTCCAAGTTTGTTTAGAGTGTTATAGATAAGTTGAATGTCTTTCTTCTCTAAGCCACATGATTTACATTGTGCTCTAAGGTTATTGACCTTTGTTACATAATCTTGGATGTTATCAAAAGACTTTGGATCAAGACTCATTAGTTCGTTGTCAATTTGATAACCACAAACTTCAACAATTGGACCATAGAGAGTTTTAAATTTGTCTCATGCAACATGTGAATCTTTACATGCTTCAATTTGAAACATTATATCAAGAGAAAATAAACTCCTTAGACAACCAAGAGCTTTTGTATGTTCAAACATACAGAGTAGTTTTTTCTTATCATTTGTGAGTTTAGTTACTTTCTTCTCAACATAAGGTGTATATCCTAGTTGCATTAAGGCATTCCATGCATTTTGATGCCATACGTTGTAGTTGTAGGGTGTTAACAATGAAAACTTAAATATATCCATAGTAAGGAAAAACAAAGCACAAAGTATGAGAGATGTTCAAGCACAAAGACACGAAGAGACCCCCTTCTTTACTCAATCAAAGAACCCCCAGAGAAAAATGATTTGGCACTTTATATTCAGTGCAATTATAGATTTTTGGATTTCAATGCTTTTACAAATCCTCAAGAAATGGGCATGTGTTGAAAGTATACATTTGGTACAATTTTATAGAAAATAAGCAACACCAATGTGAAGTACACGATAAATCATGCACTTTCAAAAAAAGAATCAACTCGATTTGAGGTCGTATGCAAAAGTTATGCAGTTTTGAAGTTTGTAAAATGAGAATGGTGAGGAGTCCTCCCTGAGAATCACCAATTTTAGGAAAATCCCTACACCAAAATCTGAAACCATCTTTACCAATGCATAGAGCATGAAAAATTAGTCCAAATAAAAATAAATTGCACTGAATATGGAGCTCTCGAACCCGAGTTATGAGCCTTCAAAATTGGCCGTCAAAAACCAACTCATCAATGAAGAGGGAGTATTAAAAAATTCCACCAAATTTAGACATCTGCTAGCTAGGTTAAACCTCCACCGATTTTAGTAATCCACCAAATTAACTTAGCAAACCTCCAAATTTAAGAAAAAACGGCCAAATTTAGTGGTGGCAGATGTAATTTTTTATTTTTTATATTTTAACATAAAAAAAATATCAAAAAAAAATTGTGGTGGAATTTTAATAAAATAATATATTTTTAAAAATATTTTAAAATGTTAAAAAAATATTAAAAAATAAAAAACATAAAAAAAATATTAAAAAATTATAATTATGTGGGTGGCCTTAGCCACCCCCACATACCCACGTGAAGATTTTAAGAGTCTTTACAAAAGGTTGAGCCCATAAAGGGGAGTGGGGACTTATGGGCCCATAAATTTATGTAGCACATGGCTTAAGGTACCCACTTTCCCTTTTGGGAGTTTTTTTAACAATATTTTCCAAAACCTTTCAAACTTTTTAAAAAGTTACATTAATAAAAATGTTGCATTTATACAAGACATTTAAAATAAAGTAGCAATTTTTTTTGAAAATGTGTGGTTTTTTTTCTAAAAGGTTGTGTTCCCTATTTTTTTTAAATGTATGAGCTTAATTTTTTTTTAATGCTTAGATTTTGAAAAAAATAAAAAAAAATTATGCAAACTCAATCAAATTTGGCAAACTAATAGTCGATTTTAACATTTTCAAACTTTCTGAGTGTGATGGCAGGGTCAGCTTTGACCCAATGTGCTCTAAAATGACAGTTCTTTGCTGGATTTGACAACGAACCTTCCACTTTAAATTGTTGTATATTTGGCCTCTAGTGTCCATTTTAGGCGAAATAAGGGGCAAATACGATTGTCTCAGTTGCTCTGGACTTAATGGTGAGCTCAACATATCTCTAAGAAGCTTCATAAGACTTGTAACTGACAAGTCAATGTATGAACCCCCTAGAAACAGATATTTTTTTTACACCTTTCTAATTCTCTAGATCATCCAAGGATGCAAGAGAAGAGCATACTCAGTTTTTGAAAAAAAAGTTCAACACTCAAATTTCCTAAAGGAATGCTAACCCACAACTCAAATTTGGCTTTGATACCATGTGAGATTTGCTAACTAGCCTACCTAGGAATCTAATGACTAAAGGGAAGAAAAACTAGAAATATGAGGAGGAATAAACTATATTCCTATAAAAAATGCAAAGTTATATTCAGCTTGAGAATTGAAAATTACAAAGGAAATGCCTTGGTTATATAGGCCAAGGGGAGAGATAGATGCAACCAAATTATGGCAAGTGTTGGTATCCTATGAGGTGTGACAACTCGTGTCATTAAAGGCTCAACCACCTTATCCCTATGTAAAGTTAAGCTAGTGTAAAGAGTACTTTAGTGGAGAACTAGCTAGGAATGAACTAGTTGGATAAAGTACTCCTTTCACACTAACTATTAGATTCCTCTCAAGAATGCATCAATATGAGGAGGAATAAACTATATTCCTCTCAAGAATGTTAAGTTGAATATAGTTTTGCATTCTTGAGAGGAATACAGTTTATTCCTCCTCATATTTCTGGTTTTTCTTTCCTTCAGTCATTAGATTCCTGGTAGGCTAGTTAGCACATCTCACATTTTAGTTCGTTGAGGAGGGCACAGTAGGAGACAAATTGGAATGCCAAACAATTATAGAATCTTCAAATATGCAATCATTTTGAAACTCAAATGCAAAAGCATGGACCATAGAACATGAGAGTTGGCTTGTTTTTGTCAAAATTGTATTCAGTGTGATTGAGATGAATGCGAGTCAAGTGAGTGGGTAGATACATGGATTCCATAGTACCTAACCCCTTTATCTATAGCACAATCCTGTTTAGAAGATGAAATGGAAAGTTCAATACGACCATCTTTCGGATCTTATATAGTCAAGACATGTTTATGCAGTTGTAGCACCACATGGGAATGAAAAGGGATCAGACTATTGATTGACACGAAGTGTATAGGGAAAGAAAAAGCTAACACAACTGATTGCAAATGATGATGGATTCATGTATCCTACAAGTTCAATTCTTATTGCTGAAACTTAGTTGCAAATATATATGATTAGAAAGAATGACATACTTGTATTTGAAGAATGAGAAACACAAAACCATTCTCAAGTATTCACACCTTGTTATAACAAAAAATGATAAGTTATTGAGACATCATGTTAAACGCATAACAAAGGAACTATGGACAATTAGTAGTGTTGATCATGAAGCATTACTTGATACTTCAGGAACACTTGAGTAGTGAATCATTTGTTGTATGGGACATGTATGGTATTATTCATCTTATTTTGATTAATGTTCATAATAATTAAATTGTTTTATCTGTTAAGGTTCATAATTTAGGTTTTTTAAAATAATATATATTTGTTATCATAAGCATCTTTTCTAATTTTTATTACCATTTCATCATCATTTAGGTTGTTTAAAATAATATAGATTTGTTCATCTAAGTATCTTTTCTAGTTTGCATTACCATTTCATTATCATTTAGGTTGTTTAGAATAATATAGATTTGTTATTCTAAGTATATTTAGTTAAACAAAAAACTAATGAAATTGATAAAATTTTAATGATCATATAAATTTGTTATTTTAAGTATATTACAATGTTTATGACATGATGGACCATAGAGTTGCTCCAACAATATTTAGTTCTGATTCTATGGTAGAGGTATGCGACAAATTAGTAAATTAGACATTATGTTTGCTCTTTTATGGTCTGTTATTAAAAAATTTCATGATACTTATATGTAGTTTAATTGCTATCTTGATGATTTCTATAGGTGCTTGTCACTCCAGATCATCAATGTGCTACTATTGTGGAAGAGCGTGATGATTATTTGTTTGTCATTATTTTGTTATATGTCATTCCACAATTCAATTTCTATATATTAACATTATACTTCTATTGCATTAGTTGCATCTCCAAATGAGTGAAGAGAGGAGGACTAGTGGGCATATTAGAAAGATAATTTAAGAATCAACAGAAACTCCATCTAGCTGACACGTGATCTATTTCCTTCCCCTAGTGGGAAATGACTATGTATTGGGGTGATTTATTGTATGCCTACTTGACATTTTGTAAATCCTATATTTGATATCAATTCTTGAATGATAATACCATGCTTGCATCTTGAATGTTGTAGGCATGGATGTTGATCATGACTTGTGACTTATGACTTGTATTCAAGTGTATACTTTACAACTTACGTGTATACTTTGTGACTTATGTGTATTCTAATGTATACTTTGTGACTTACGTGTTTACATGTGTATACTTTGTATTCATTTGTGTACTTCACGACTTACATGTATTTAAGTACATGATTCACTTATTGATTCCTAGCATAAACCTACCCATTTGAATGTGTTGGAATTGTCGATTTAGTCACACGACGAACATAAACAAAGTTACACCATCACACAATGTATGTTGTGGTGTGGGTCATCCAGCTATAGAGTGCCATAAGATTTTACAGTGAGAGGACCCCATCCTAAAGATTTTGAGTCAATTGTTGGTGATATGGGTAAGTCCCATAAGGTCTTTGCAATAGTCGAAAACCTTCAGGCTAAGCGTCAAACCACCATCATTAACGCAACAAGTATGATTGGTGATATCCCAGTTAACGTTTTATTTGATTATAAGGCATCAAATTATTTTATTCCCCAACCATAGTGAATCATTGCAAGATAGTGGCATCTAAGCAAGATGATAGGTGGGAGGTAGAGTTAGTTTTTAGGGCCAATGTGGTTGTGGATTTAGTGGTGCATGATTGTCACTTAGTTCTTGGTACTACCATCATTATAATAGATATTTGTGTTACCCCATTGATATCTTATGACATATTTTTGGGTATGGATTGGCTTGAGACACCAAATTGAGATTGATTATCATCATAAGATGATTAAGTGCATTGATGATCATAGTGTATTAGTAGTAATCTCATGATTACATAGGTCCATCACTTTATGCGTGATATCACTATGCAACTGAAGTTGTGCATGAGGAGAGGATGCCAGATATTTGCTATCACTATTAGTGACAATTCAGGGGACTTGGCATAGGTGTCATTAGATGATTATCTGATTCTCAAATAGTTTGCATATGTTTTTCCTTTAGAGTTACCAAGGATGCCTCCCGATAGGGAGGTGGATTTTTACATTGATCTAGTTCTAAGAGCTTTCAAAGGCACCTTATAGGATGATGATGTAAGAGCTTAACAATTTCAAATTTTAGTTGGAGGAACTATTAAAGAAGGGACACATTCAACCTAGCATCTCGCCTTGGGATGTGTTTGTCATCTTCGTTAAGAAAAGGATGGGTCCCTTTGTCTATGCATTGACTAAAGATAGTTGAACAAGTTGAAAATTAAGAATCGCTACCCTTTGCTTAGGATTGATGATTTATTTGATCAAATGAGGGGAGCCAAGGTGTTTTCCAAAATTGACCTGAAGTACAAATACCATCAGTTGAGGATTGTAGAGTCAAACATTCATAAGACAACATTCAGGACTTGTTATGGACATTATGAGTTTACAATGGTGCCAATTAGGTTGACAACTTCCCCCATAGTGTTCATGAGCTTAATGAATGGGGTGTTTCATACCTTCCTGGAGGAGCATGAGGAGCATTTGAGATATGTTCTATAATGTTTGAGATGACATAAAATTTATGCCAACTTGGCTAAGTGTTCATTATTCTAAATAAAGGTTTAGTACTATGTCACATTATCTCAAGCGATGGTATCTTAGTAGATTCATCAAAGATTAATGTCAACATGGATTCACTAGAACTTGCCAGTGTTATAGAGAGGTTAGGATTTTTTATGGAGTTACTATTGTGAATTTGTGGAGAGTTTCTCCAAGATCATAGATCCCATGACTTTTCTTCAATGAAAAGGGAAGAGGTGAGTAGACTGAGCAATGCGAGGGCATTTCAAACCCTCAAGGAGTGTCTCACTTGTGCTCCCATATTAACAACAATTGATCCAACTTTAGACTTTGTGGTTTGTACAAACACTTCATTGGATGGTATAGGTGTAGTGCTTATGCACGAGGGTCAAGTGATCGTGTATGAATCAAAAAAACTTAAGACCTATGAGCTAAACTACCTCACACATGACTTAAATCTTGTACTAGTAGTTCATGCTCTCACTAGATGGATAAAATTTCTTCTTGTCCATCATTTTGAGCTACATTCTGATCATTGCAGTTTATAGTATATCTTCATGCAACCGAACTTGAATGCTCCATAGAGGCATTGGATGGAGTTATTGTGTGAGTATGGCTTTGATGTACATGACATCAAAGGGAAGGAGAATGTAGTGGTAGATGCATTTAGTAGGCATCATCATGAAGTGATGGCTATGACTATGGGTATAGATTCACATACTCAATTTTTACAGCAGTTGCTAGAGGATGGTTAGTACCATGAGGTTTAGAGTGAGATACAATCTCAGTAGGCCATTAAGGGAAAATATTTAGGATACACCTTGGATTCAGATAGGTTACTACATCATAGAGGGCATATATGTCCCATAGATTAGGGATCTTTGGACTATGATCTTGTTAGAGGCTCATAGGGCCCCATATGCAGTACATCTGAGGGTATAGAAAATGCATGCATGTCTTTTTCATATTTACCATTGGGAAGGAATACATCAAGACATTGCAAAGTTTGTTCTTTTTTATTTTGTGTGGTTTAGTATGAGAGTTGACCCCCTCTTAAGATAGGTTGCTTTGGTCCTCAATGTGCAAGGGGTTGAGTGTGAGTATCAAAAGTCAAGGTCAACCACCAACATCCAATAGGACTCCTTTACCCTTATGAGATTCTAGAGTTGAAATGAGATACCATTTTCATGGACTTCATTGTTATTCTACCTTTGTCTTCTAGATGCAGTGATGTCATTATGGTGATAGTTGACAAGTTGACCAAAGCGACTCACTTCTCTCTAATTCGTACTACCTACATAGTGCTAGTAGTAGCAAGGGTGTTCTTAGATGATATTTCTAGGCTACATGGAATCCTCATAAGATTATATTAGATAGAGATTCAGTATTCACCTCAACATTTTTGAGAGTATTACAATAGGATTTGGGTACTCAAGTCAATTTTAGTACTACATATAATCTAAACACAGATGGTCAGACAAAGAGGGTAGAAATTTGTGGGGTGAAGAGAGGCTTGGAGTCACTGTTGGGATTCTTCTCCAACTTGTTGCCAAATTGAGAATAAATCAGGTTGGTGTTTCTTTCTTATGTTGATGAAAATATGTGAATGCAATTTTTAATGAAGAAAATTTATTTTATTTTGCTACTTTTTGTTGTGTGTTGTTTATGTTTTGTGTGATAGAAGTACATCCACCATATTATGGTGAATTTTCTTCTTGTTTAGAGTTTTATTTTTCTTATACATGACATTTGGTATCAGAGCATAAGTTTTCAAACATTAGGAGCTTTGGGTTAAGTTAAAAAGTAACTAATTAAGCTGTACTTTGGAAATTGTAGGATACCTCATGGAGTGAAAAGAGGTCAACCACTTGTTCTAAGATGAGCTAGTGCCCACAGGGTTTTGTAGGAGACACCATACTAAGAATGCTTATTAGGGTGGACAACTAGAGCTAGGACCCCAAATTCTTCAGGCACTACAGGATTTTATAAGATTTATTAAGGAGTGACAACCGATGGTTAGGGAAACATTATTTTTACATCCAAATAGAAGGAGAGCGACACAATTTTTTGACCATATGATGGAAATTAAAACTTAATATTTAACTCTCTTAACCCACAAGAGACTTAGTTTAGCATTTTAGGCAACCAAAAAAATTTATTTTGTTTTTTCTAATGGACATGGAATTTCCTTACATTATAACTTAGTGTTTGAGTGCAAAGTAGCCAAATAAATACTTCCAATAATTCTAATGGTGGTTTGATATGCCTAGAAACAATTAATTATTGTTGGCATATAGTTGGCATTGATGTCAAAAGGGAAAATATTTCAAAGTAGATCGTTGGCATGGTGAGTGTGAGAGTAGTGGATCTGATGGAAGATTCGAATTGGGTTTTCTTGAGAGCTTTCTAGAAAGGTATTATGCAGGACGAGAAAGTGAAAGATGCACCCAAAAAAAAAAAAAATTCTCTCAAGTGTTAGGGTTTATCAGTTAAACCATAAGGATACTTGCAATCATGACATTCATAATAGATTTCTATTTTGATGTTGACCTAGTATCAACGATTGTCGGTTGCATTAGGTGCAACTTATGTCTTTATAGTCATGGAGGTGACTGGCCCCTTTGCCTAGTGCTTTAATGTTTTATATCCCCTTCAGATTGGCGTGACAGTGCATGGTCAGTGAGAGAATGGTAGATGTGTCTTTGACAGGCCGATCATCATCTTGTCGGTGAGACATTCATGTGTCAACAAGAGTCTGGGAGATGTAACTTCGATGGAGCGATAAGGAGTGTGGAAGCATTATCAATGAGACTGTATGGTGTTGGTGAGACCTTTGTCAATGTCTCTCTAACATGGCGATGTGAAGGTTGTGCTCAAGTGGGACCTAGTCATAATGATGTGGATGATAGAGATGATGAAGTAGACGCATGGCATGACAAAATTAGACGAACCGTAATCCACATCCTTGTTGTAGATTACAATGGAGTGACATAGAAATGAGGTGTACAGGTGATGTCTTTAAGGGTTTCATCAGTGTGACTAATGATCATCGATGAGACTTGTTCGGATGTCTCCTCGACATCCTGATAAACTTTCCATTAGTGAGACATTGATAGTTCGACAAGACTTTGTTGCATGTCTCTTCAAAAGGGCAATGGGAGTATGATGTTGACCGTGGGACCCAATAGGATGGTGATGTCAGAGGTGTACACACGACAATAGCCCACTAGCGTCACTAAAATGTTGGTCAGGCCCGAGCAAGACCCACGAGGTCAGTGGGGAAAGGTGCATATTGCATGAGGTAGATTAGATTATGCTAGTGAAAGGATTCTTCATCGACATGACTTTGGTGTATCGACAAGACTATGAAGCATGTCTCTCGACACAACAATACATGGAGATTACTAAGTGGGACCTTATAAGAAGGTGGCAATATTGGATGGTGATGTTTGCTGATAGATGGTGACCAACGATTGGTTGATAGGAAATTCACATCCTCATTGTGAATTGCATGGGATATAGACCCGTGTTTCTTCCCATGTACACGAAGATGATTCATATCGAAGAGAAAGGTGAACTTCGATGAGACTTTAGCAAATGTCTCTTCAACAAAGCAATACATGGTGTTAAGGGAATACTGGAAGATCGACAATGGTGATTTGATTGTTCACTTATCCAACAATTAGGATTTAAAGGCACGACAGTGAACAAGGATCACAAGATCAAGGCACGAAAGGGGAAGATCGATGACTAGAATTCAAAGGAAGAGATCTGTAACAGTTCGACAGTGTGAACAAGGGTTCTCGAATGGTAATTGACATTGGAAAAAAAATTAATTGGTGCAACTGCACCTATGACCAATTGAATGAAGATTTGATCTTCAAGGTGGAAAAACAAATTGTGAAAGTGATTGAGATCAAAATCAGATTGAAGGATTAGAAGAGAGCATTAAATGCATAATCAGATTTTAGGGTAGGACAAAGAGAACAAAAGAAAATTCTTTGTATCAGAAATAAATGTTGTGAGGCTCAATGTAGAGGTAGCTTGCTAATGAGGTTTGCAAGTGAAGAAAACCCTAATAGGATGAGGGAGCTGATCTAGACAATGTAGCGAATCTTGAGGAAATGATTATAGGTTGGTAAAGAAGTAAGACAATCAAGCATTTTGGTGTGGTTGAATCTACAATTAAAGTAGGGAGAAGTCTACAAGTGCACTGTGTGCTGAATAGAGAGATGTACAGTTGAGAATACGGTAGAGAAGAGAGTGCAGAGTGGAGGAGAGTGCATAATAGAAGTATGTGTTGCTGAGAGTGCAACTACAACAACAGAGTGTAAGTTGTGATAAGAGCAACATTGTATTGCATGTGTAGACACTAAAAATTGTCCTAGGCCTACAACTCTAATTTTCATCATAATTTTAATCTTCATTTTCATAATTAAATAATGTTAATTGTTTAATTATTTTCTAAAGTCATTTGTTCTCTATTAATTAAATAACTTAATTATTTAATTAATTCATTCTTACCTTTATTTCTTCCTTAATTAATTAAATAAATATTATTTATTTAATTACGTCGCTAATTAAATTTATCTTCTTTCTAAAATTAAATAATCATTTTAAATTATTTAATTCATTCCTATCACACTTTCAACTATAATTAAATAATCACTTTAATTATTTAATTATTCTTTAGCCTTTTCTTCATTTAATTAAATAAATATTTATTTATTTAATTTAATCCCAAAATCTTGAATGTTGAATTAAATTATTATTTAATTCATAAAAGGTTTATCCTTAGCATATTCCTCTATAATTAGATAATCTTTGTGTTATCTAATTAATCATTTATCACTTATGTCTAGATCTAAATTGATCATTCAGTTATCTGGTGATCTAATATCTGATTATCTTTAACAAACAGACTTTCTGTGTTAATCATTTCATTATCTAGATTTATTCTTATCTTCTACATGTAAACCTTTATTAATTAAATAACTTTAATTATTTAATTAATTTATTCTCATTCTCTATCTATTTCAATCTTTATCTTTACATGCAAACTTTATTCTTTTGTGTCTCGAATAGTTTCCACTAAAGATTAAATTATTATTTAAATTTAATTCCCACCATTTATGCTTTATCACTCACACTAATCTAAACTTAACTCTATCACATGTCACATCTTTAATCTAAATCGTCGATTAGTTATCTTTAATTTGAGCTTGTCATTTGAAAATCATATTTTCTATAGATTGGCTTTACCTTCATCATTATTACTCCTCTTGAAATCTTATGAATTTTGGAAGCAATCAACTTTAGAAATCTTCGATGTTTTTCTATTAACACTATCATGAGACTATACTTGCATGCTTAAGAGAAATATGAGGGAAAGTATCATACAAACCACAAAATGGAGAAGTGCAATCAAGGTTATTCATGCAATTACATAGATTTTTGGTAAAATTGTTCATTTATGCATTGTTTTAACTAGTGTTCCAATGTTCTTTATTGTTAGCGTAGGTTTAGTTTTGTTTATGCATGTATTATTTAACTCACGAATTTTGCTTGTGTTACATCTAGTGAACCTGACGTGAATAAAAAAAAATCCATAAAAATCTTGAGTTTTTGCAGGAACAGGTACGATGCGATGCATCTGAGGCACAAAATGACACAATTGATCCTATGGACCTCATATGAAGAATCAAAAAATGCATTTGAATCTTCGTGACACATCTATGGCTCCATGCGACACATTTAACTAGTAAAAATTATGACACATTTGGCTGGTAAAAAAATATTTTTTTAATTTTCAAGATCCTAAATTTTCACTTAATCATTGTAGTTTTTTGTTATAAATAATTTGGAGTTTGCAGCATGTGATCTTGTGTGGAGCTAATATATGTTTTGAAGGATGATTCATAGAAGACAAATATACAAACTATGTTTGCAAGACGATTGACGAAGACAAGAATTTGAACTACTAATGAAATCTGATGCAGGACGCTTATCGAAGATTGATTTTGAAACAAATTGTATGATTAGATTATATCATACCTCATTTGGTGTGTTTGTACATTCTATTATATTAAAACCTGATTCAATAATAAAAGTATCATCTCCCCTTGTGCACTTGTGCGATCTTGGGTGTATGAGAAATTGTTATTGACTTTAGAACTAGGCCTTCCTTGGTGGGAGAAGGTACTTACCCTAAGGAAACTCAAACCGACAATGAAGCTAAAGTCAAGCTACTCCTGACCGGTATACAAATGTGAATGCTAATGGAAAAATTAGCATTACAGGTGTAGATTTGTTATGTAGACAAGTTAATCTTGCCTCACGCATAGCCACCTGAACGAGTGCCCTTATGAATAGCCATTTTTTTTTAGTTTACCAAAATCCTTCTATTTGCTGGTGCAAGAGGTTGGACCTTTGAAACTGTCCCACATACTTGTGATTCTTAGTAGAGATGAAGAGTTTGTCATGGGAGATTCATGAGAACTCAAAGCTTGGCTGGCCCAGGGAAGTGAGTGTTGTGGAGGGGAGCTAGTGTGGTCAAGCTTCTAATCATCCACTATGAATAAGGACAACTAGAGAAATACAAGTGGGAATTTAGTAGATATTGTCCAACCTTATGATCATACTTGTCTATTTGGATTCAAAACATTTTCATGACAAAATCAAACCGAAACAAAGTTTTTTCTGATTGTCTTATATTTACCAAAATTTGATCAAAATCAGAATGAGTCAAACCTGCAAATTTACAGTAAACTGCATCTACTGTAGAGAGTCACATTTGTTGTTATGAGTTGCATCTGTCAACCAAAAAATCACATTTTTCAAACTAAGTCACATTTGTACACCAGAAACTCACATCTATCAAACTGAGTTGCATCTGTACATTTGAAACACACATCTGTCATACTGAGTTGCATTTGTTAACCAGAAACCTACATCTGTCATACTAAGTTGCATCTGTCAACCATAGAACTGCATCCACTATTCTGAGCCACAAGTGTCAAACCTATATCTACTATTTTGTTAGACTAAAAACCACATCTAAATACCCCTATGACGCATCCAATCTGATGAGCTCCATTTGCAGTCTAGAATGACACATCTGAAACTGAAAAACCGCATCTGAAAACCTTTGTGATGCATCTAATCTGATGAGCCACATTTGCAGTCTAAAATGACGCATCATGTTCTAGACTTGAGATAGTTTACCAGTAAACTACAGCTGACACCGAATACCGCATTTGTTAGTTTATGTGACACATATGTTAACCTGAACCACAATTTCTTGATAACCAAAAAAATAAATTTCACTATCATAGTCTAAGGTCAAATAGTCAAAACCAGTCTCTGATTATCCTTTCACACTGATCTCTAAACATAAACCAAAAATATTTGCTCATACTTGTCACAATTGCATCTTTTAGTTTCATTTAGCTATAGCCATAGACATATTAGTTGAAAACCTTAGTTACATTTTAGGAGTCCCAGTTACCTTCAAATCAATCAAACTTTTAGGACAATCACCTTTGTAGATTTTAGAATAGGACAACTTTCCATAATTTGGATAAACCTTTGATTCAACGAAAATTGTCATTGAACCTAGTCACTTGTCACACATATCTTTTTTCATCTTCGTGAGTCTTTCCAACTCATCAGTCTAGTTTGGGAGCTCACTTTATCTCTTGGTATTAGTCTCACAAAAGGTCCCTTGACAAACTAAATTGAAGCCTTGGTTAAACTTTAGATGGTTGGTAACCTCTTTTCAAATCTCCCAAAATTGATTACCTTTAAAAGCTTGCCTACACTTTTGCATACTTAGACACGGTCATTTTAAGATAACATCATTTTAGACTCTCCTTATTTCCAAAAAACACCAAAAAAATAGTTGCATTGGCATTCATTCCTTATATCCAAAAAAAAAGTCCAAAAAATATAGACTAAAATAATATCATTCATAGACACTGTTTTGCATCATTCACATTTTGAGCATATCTTACATGGTCGAAACAAGGTCCAAAAGGAAACAAAGAGAAATGGTTGATCCACAAGACTTTATCAATCCATTTTCAAATCCCCCATCAAGGACATTGAGACCACACAAAACTTTATTAGAAAAATTGTCACTAGAGACCAACAAGGACACATTCTAGTTGAAGACTTAGATGTTGTTGCACAAGACCCAAAGTGTGCCTCTTTTGTAGATGAATACTTGGCACAAGATCCTCAATGATATCTAGAAAAACTGTTAGTAGAAGGTGCCACATTACCTGCTAGATTTGAAATTCGCACATTGCAAACTTTATCTACCTAAGGGAAAAACACAATGACATCTAGTGCCTTTATCCCTCAATTAACTATAGCTATACCATTTGGAGTACCTACATAGAGTTCCACAACAATAAACACATCACCATTTGGTACATCAAGCATGACACAAGACCTTAATTTTACCATAGGGGCATCATCGTCAAATCCCTTCAACATCAATACTAGAAGCAAAAGGCCTAAAGTTGGCACAAACACGACAACTACAATGCCAAGCATCAACATCACTAGTGCCATACAACAGATAGGGGTTTCAAAAATAGGACACATACCTCAAATACAATTTGGGAACCAACCTGATCCTTCACAAAACATTCATGTTCCCAATCAAAATCCACCCTTCATTCCAACAATGAATCAAAATCCATCACAAAACATTGGATTCCAAAACACTTACATAGACACCAATAATCCAACCAACACATCATTGACAAAAGTGGATGTCTTGCAAACAAAAATGCAAGCCCTTCAACAATAGATGGATAATATGGCAATGTTTAGCAAAAGGAGTTTTTTAGAAAAAGACTTATGTCCATTTCCCTTTGACAAAGCATTATACATGATGCCTTTCCCACATGGATATGTTATACCAAACTTTCCTAAGTATAATGGGAAGTGTAATCCTATTGAACATATAAGGTAATTTTCCACAATGTGCATAGAAGTCGCATATGGCCCCACATATCTCATGAGAATTTTTCCACAAAGCCTTGTTGGAATAGCACTTGGATGGTTTTCTCGACTTCCATATGGCATAAGATCATGGGGTGAACTTGCTGAAAAAATTATTGAACATTTCTCCTTTAACATTAACAATGAAATCATGATAGTGTCCTTAGGTCACACCACACAGAGGGAAGGAGAGAACTTTATCACCTTCTTCTAGAGATGGAGGAGCCTAGCTAGTCGATGCCCTATGGAAATACTTGAAAAGAAAAAAGTCACCATATTCCTAGAAAATCTTAATTCAAAATTGAGAAGTGACCTAAGAGTACGCTATTGCACTTCTTTTGTGGAACTAGTTGAAAAGGGTATCATACTTGAAAAGGCTCCCATTGACAAATGTGAATTCAAGATGTCAAATAGAAATCCAAATGTTCAAAGCGCTCCTAATGACAGGAACAAATTTTGGTCTCAAAATAAGAATGTAACCAATGATGGGATTGTTGATGATAAAACCCTACAAGCAGGACCAATCATTACACTTAGAGGACACATCCCCTCTAGCAACACACTCAACAATGTCGATCAAACTACCAACGTTGTCCAAAACACCTCACAAACATGACCGCAAAGGAGGTTTCCGAAACACAAATTCACTCCCCTAGTGGAACCAATTGAATCAGTATTTAAAAAACTAATGTAGCATAACCTCATCCAACTTCCTGAGACAAGACAATATGATCTTGGACAATTTAAACCCTCTTGGTGGGATGACAACTCCTTTTGTGATTTCCACCTAACTAATGGACACAGTCTATAGAATTGCTGACAGTTGAAGAACATTATAAAAGATTTTATGGAAAAAAAACTATTGAAGTTAATGGATAGAAAGAAATATCCTCAAACATCGATCACAAGGTCTTTATTGATCCATTACATGACCATGGAAAAGAAAAATCATCCGTTTCAGGAAATAAGACCAATAATTCGGCCAACTATGCTAATGTCAAGTATGACTATAACCAAGGCCCAATCATAAATCACATTCGAGCCACTGATGAACATATCAATACCATTACCATAAAGAAAACTCCTGAATGTGCTATCGACACTCACCAAAGCAAGATAACCATCCAAGGCTTTCCATAATAGCAACAATCATAGTCTTCTAAGCCTCAATACAATTTCTTGACTAGTTAAGCAAAACCCCAACACAAATCTCTATCTTGGAACTATTGTGTTTATCACTCGATCACCAAGCTATTCTAGAAAAATCTTTACAAAGCATGATCATCCCCAACAACCTTTAAGTCAATCATTTCCAAGAGATGGTAGGCTACCTAACCAACTCTCATCATGCTACCTTCTCTAAACAAGATTACACAACTGAGAAGACAAACCACAATGACCCTTTGCACCTTGAAGTTCTTGTTCATAAGACAAAAGTTAGACGAGTCATGGTAGATGAAGGAGCAAGTTGAATCTTTGTAGCTTGAAATTGGTTAAGGCATTAGGCTTCTCAGAGGCATGCGTGGACACTACTAAAAGAATTTTCATTAAGGCATATGATGATGAAGAGCAGTCATCTAAAGTAGTTGTAACACTCCCCATCAGAATTGGTCCTGTAGTTATGGATATTAATTTCCAAGTCTTGGATCTCATCCTCCCTTATAACCTTTTACTCAGAAGACCACGGATACATACTATGAAATTCATCCCTTACACTTATCATCAATTCCTTAAATTCCCATACAATGGCATCGAGATCACGATAGATGGTGATCCTGATCCTTTCTGGTATTGCACTAACCTATGAGGGATACCCCATGGTGCCTGTAAACTAATAGGCTTCATCATCCAACTCATCCCAGTATGTCAATCCATCCACTCTTTCCAAAACATCTACTTCCCAATCACTACCTTCCACTCCTAAGGTCGAGATCCAAGATAAGGGTTGTGGAGAGTATCATATGAAAACATCTTATTGTATCAGCCATTTGGTTCCTCCCAAACCATAAAGTTTACCAACAACAGATAGGATACAATCCATGGTCACCATACAAGTCCCTCCCACAATGAATTTCACAAAATGGGGGGAACTAAGTAAAGAAGCTATAAATGAAGATGTGACCTCTTGGTTATACAAACAAGGAAATGAAGAACCTCCACCACCTGCTCAGATATCACAGATCAATATAAAAAAGGCTTCAAGATAATGCAAGAAAAAGGATATAATAGACATAGTGGGTTAGGATTACATCAGAATGGGAGGACTGAACCTATCATTGTCTCTAAATGGCCGAAAGGCCTAGCGCTTGGGTTTCAACCTCTCCAGATTGGTGTTTCTAGTACCTTGGCACCATCACAAGAGGAAGTAAGTGCTTTTGAAGTTATCAAGACATCCAATGAGCCATCTAACCAACGCTACTATTATTCCCCTAACTCTAATGAATATGAGTGGGATTCCCTCTCTTCCACCTCTCTCATAGACCTCGATAAACTATTTGGGGAACTTGACTAAATGCTTAATTCCTTGCAAAATCCACTGAATTCCCATCCACAAACATCTTTGACAAAAGAGGAATGGGTCAAACATTACTTTTTGGAATCCATTGATCCTACCTCGTGGGAACCTGAAAAATCCATTTTTGATAACCAAACCTTGACAATGGGCCCATCTCAGAATCTATCTATTTCCAACAAAAAGAGTAAAGACGATTTGGTAAGAAACTTTTGTGATTATGTCAAAAACTCATCCTTTACCTTGACTCCTTTGAACTTTGATATTTTTGATGATGAAATTCCCTTAGTGTATCCCCAACTTATCAATTAGGATCAACAAGACACCCTCGTCTTAGATGTCTTTGAAAATGACGAAGCAATAGCTGAGTTCATGGGACTGTAAGAAGGAATACCAAGTGGTGACCATAAGGCTTGATTTACCATAAACTTGGATAACATGGCTTATTTTGGGGAGTCTATTCACCCCTCCGATCACAAAAATAAGAAAAACAATGAAAAAAATAAAAATGACGAGTCCCTAGGTGAAAACTAAAAGGCGCATTTGGAAGATGAAAAAGCAAAAAATAAGGACACATCCAAGGGTGAAAGCCTCTCTAAGGCACCCAATGATGGAGGGTTGAAAATTCTCCCCATTGCTAAAGAAAAGTCACCAATTTGGTTGAAGAATCATTAGAGGTCAACAGAGGCACTGAAGATAATCCCCGACTAATCTATTTTGCAGCATTTTGACAGAAACAGAGCAACCTAAATTTAATAACTTCTTCACAGAAAGATAGATCAACTTTGCATGGTCATATTTTGACATGCCTGGACTGGATCTTGACCTGATATTACATCATTTTCCATTACAACTAGGTGCTAAACCGGTGAAGAAAAAATTAAGAAAAATGTACCCACAAATTTCTTTATTAGTCAAGGTTGAACTAAAGAAAATGTTGGATGTTGGCTTTATCAGATCAATTGACTATGCAGATTGGATTTCCAATCTTGTACTAGTGACAAAACAAATAGGGGAATCCACATCTCTATAGACTTCTGAGATATAAAAAAAGAATTTCCTAAAGATGATTTTCCTCAGCCAAATATTGACATGATTGTGGACTTAACAACAGGATATGAAATGTTATCCCTTATGGATGGTTTCTTGGGATATAATCAAATAAAAATGACACCTAAAGACCAACATAAGACAACTTTCACTTGTCCATGGGGAACTTATTGTTGGAACGCCATTCCCTTTCGACTTAAAAATGTCAGAGCAACATATCAATGCACCATGACAACTATTTTCCATGATCTCATTCACACTGTCATGGAAGACTATGTGGATGATCTGATAGCTAAATCATTGAAAGGGGCTGATCATTTACAGGTCCTAGATAAGATTTTTCAAAGACTAGAAGAATACAAAGTGAGACTAAATCCAAACAAATGTGTATTTGGTGTGCAATCAAGAAAATTTCTAGGATACATTATTTCTAGACAAGGCATTGAAGTGGACCCGGCCAAAGTGAAAGCTATAATGGAAATGCCTCCCCCGGCCAATACAAGTCAACTACGAACACTACAATCTATTAGATGATTCATAGTGCAGTTAGCAGATAAAACACATCCCTTCCAACATCTACTCAGAAAAGGGGTACCATTTGTATGGACAGATAAATTCCAAGAATCTTTTCAACAGATCAAGGATTACCTACTTACACCACCAGTGTTAGTGCCACCTGCTGATGGAAGACCTTTGATACTCTACATTTCAGCAACTACATCAGCGCTAGGATCCTTACTTGCACAGAATGATAATGAGGGCCATGAAAGGGTAGTATACTATATTAGCTGCACTTTGGTAGGTTATGAGCTAAACTATAGTACCATAGAACGTGCTTGTCTTGCAGTAGTTTTTGCTACTCAAAAAATTAGGCATTACATGTTAAACCATCAAACAAAGTTGGTCACAAAGATAGATCCTTTGAAGTATCTCCCTAGTAAAGCAACATTAACAAGATGCCTGGCTAAATGGGTAATGGTACATAGTGAATACAATATCCAGTATTAGAAAGAAAATCTTTAAAAGGACAAGTTATTGTTGATCAATAGGTAGACACACCGATTAAGGAAAATTATCCTCTAGTTTTAGATTTTCCTGATGAGTTCATCTTCACTCTTGACACGGGAACGACATGAAAGTTATACTTTGATGGATCCCACACAAATCATGGTTTAGGGGCTGGCATACTACTTATCACACCATAGGGTGACACTATTCCTAATTCATTTAGAATTGCTTTTCCATGCACCAATAATATAGAAGAATATGAGGCTCTTGTAATAGGATTACGAATGGAAATCAAATGGAAGATCAAGCATCTACAAGTTTATGGTGATTCTTAGTTGGTAGTCCGACAATAATGATGACTATGAAACCAAAGATGAAAAGCTCACCCCATAAAAGCATATGGTAGATGGTTTCAAACAATATTTTGACAACTTCATCTTTAATCAAATACCCTACATTCAGAACAAGACAACAGGCACCATGGAAACCATTGGTTCACTCTTGGACATACCTAGCAACATGCTTAAATTCAAGTTTTTGGTAGAACAACTTTTCATCCCTGCCTTTGACGTCCCAAATTTAGAGATGGTGTGTGAACTTGTTGGTCCCAATTCACCATGGAACAAAGACATATATGACTAAATCCATGCCCAAATACTACCCATTGACCTCTCAAACAACCAACATAGGACATTTATCTGTAAGTCTTCAAAGTATAGCATCATCGGAGACACCCTTTATAGATGTGCCCTACACAACACCCTATTGATATGTCTCGATACTGAAGAAGCACAAGCAACCTTGTGTGTGGTACACAAGGGTATACATGGATCCCACTCTAGTGGTCCTACCTTAGCCAAGAATATTATGATATGGGGCTATTGGCCTATGATGGAGAAGGACTCATATGTCTTTGTCAAGAAATATTGATAGTGCTAGATTCACGGAGACTTGATACATGCACCAACACAAGACCTCCATCCAATAACATCACCATGGCCCTTTTCCAAATGGGGACTCAACCTAATTGGTAAGATACATCCTACATCCTCCAATGGTCATAAATTCATCATTACTACGACTGAATACTTTACCAAGTGGATTGAAGCCATTCCTGTGACTTACATTACCGACACACAAATTTCTAAGTTTATCCTTAACTATATCATTTTTCAGTATGGTGTTCCTCAATCCACAATCATGAATAATGGTTGTCCATTTAAAAACCAAGAATTCCATCACCTTTGCAAATAATTCCACATCCAACACCACTTTTCCACTCCATATTACCCACAGGGTAACGACCAAGCTAAGGCATCTAACAAAACAATCCTTAAAATCCTTAAAAAGACTGTCAATGATGTTGGTTGTGATTGGCATTTATAGCTTAACCCTACCCTATGGGCTTACCGCATAAGCATCCGCACTCCCATCGGTGCCACTCCATATTCCTTGGTATTTAGTTCTTAGGCCATCTTGCCTATTGAGGTCGAGATTCCTTCCCTAAGGGTATCTTTGAAAGGGCATATTGATGATGAAGAATACTATTTGTCAAGATTACATGAGCTAGAGTTCCTAGAAAAATGAAGACAAAAGACATTAGATCATCTCCAAGCATATCAAAATTGTCTTCGTTGTAGCTACAATAGGAAATTCTTGAATCAAAATTTTTACATTGGTGACCTGGTCTTAATGGAAAATCCAAAGAATCAAGCAAAAAGAGAAAAACTAGGAAAGTTTGAACCAGACTAGCTAGGACCTTATATTGTCATATAAGCCCTTGGATCAGGAGCATACTAGCTCTCTACTCTTGAAGGAGAACCTTTATTAGTGCCAATCAACAACCTTCATTTGAAGAGGTTCTACACATAGCTTCTGAGAGCCTTGTCTTAATCATCAAAAATATAAAAAAATGGAAAAATATAAAAAAAATGTTACCTAGGTGAAAACCTAGCAAACAAGAGTCTTGGTAACATAATTTTTTTTGAAAAATCGAGAAAACAGTAAAGAGAAATAAGTCGTTCAATAGTGAAAACCACTTTGGTGGATCTTTGGATAGGTACCATGGTGAAAACTTGGCAAACAGGTGTCATGTGTAGTTGACTCTACTCCTTTGTCTACTATCATTCCAATTTGACTTTCCTATCATTACATCCATAATAAATGGTTTTCCTTTCCATAACTTGGAACAATTGGCATATAGCACACTTTGCATCCCCATTCCATCCTATTCTTATTAAATTGATCTTATAGCTGACTGGGGGTAGGCACTTGACTTATGCCATTTGGTTCTTACAATTGTTGTTTTGAGGGCGTAAAACCATCTAAAAAAACCAAAAACATCACAAAATGTCCTGAAAAAATCCAAAAACTTCAAAAAGACAAAAAAACAAAAAATCAAAACATATAAAAAATCTAAAAACTGAGTTAGAGTCAGTCGCACTAGTCAGTCTTTGTCATTGTTGAACTACATTGCCTCTATGACTAGACGTAGGCAAGGCCATCTGTCAATGTGCCCCCGAGGCATTAGGTAAGTCTTTTTAGGTTTATCTATATAAAATCATGACTCAGTCCTTTGTCTATAAGACAAAGTCATTGGTCGTGTTGAACTACGAGGTCTCTGCATGTATAACATAGGCAAGGCCATCAATTGATGAGCCCCCGAGGTCGCACTAGGTCAGTCCATTAGGGTTCATCATATTCACTATCACATACATCAAATATCTTCAAGTAAATCAAATATTTTTCAGTTAGTTTTGTCAATCAAAGTCTATTTGAAATATGAGGTCTCTTTGTGTATAATGTAGGCAAGGCCACCAATCGATGAGCCCTCGAGGCCACACTAGGTCAGTCCTTTAGGGTTCATCATGTCATTCAAGATAAGTTGGACATTGTCTTCAAACACAAACAATTGTTAGAATATCAAGACAAATCACGCATCAACAAGATAAATAAATCAACAAGGTCATCAAGTCAATCAAATAAATTGCTAAAGCAATAACAAAAACAATCAATCTTTTTCTTATACATGAGGTGTCCTTCCTGAAATAGACATGATCATTTAGTAAAAAAATCATCATTGCCTTATATAGGTGGTCACATGATCGAAACTAGACTCGACGTCTTATGTGTCATTTGTAAAACTAGGATTAGTCATTTCCTTATATAGGTGGTCACATGATGAAAACCAAACTCAACATCTTATACGATATGTGTCATTTCTAAAACCAGGCTTTATCAAACATCAATTAAACAACAAACATGATCAAATTTTGGTAAATATTTTTATTGGCTATTGACATTATGGATTTTTTTGTCTTATATTTTCATTTGGATTTGTATTTGAGTCCAGTTACTAGCTTTCTCAAGGATGTCCCATGAAGGATTTAGAGAAGCAAGGATATATCAGGACTCTTTTTCTTTGATTGTTGTTTGTCGACTTTCTTTTTGCTTTGTCTTTGATTCAGGTTACTAGCTTCCTTGAGGATGTACCATGAAGGGTTTAGAGGAGCAATGATGTCTCATGACTGGTCTTTTATTTTATTGTGTTTTGTGGTTTTTTTTGAAAAAAATATTGGGGAAAGTTTTCCCTTAGTATGAGTTAGGACATTCCTTTTCTACGACTATCTATTTTAGCAGGTGGATGACCTTGCACAGCTTGTTCTATCTCATATCATGGTTTTTTTTGTCCATTTGTATCATTTAATTTCCAATGATGATTTAATGCAAGGCATATTATGTTTTGGAAAAATATTGAAGATTGCTAACACTAACATCTAAATCTTCCGCACTAACATTTCTTCTTCCTTACATTATGACGGAATCCTGTGACACAAAAAAAAATAAAGCATCCTACACATGCATTCATGTTAGAAACATCATTTAGACATTTCCATCCATATATACATAGTAAATCATACTATAATGTTGCATTTGAAAATAATAATAATAATAATAATACATATCTATCACATCTGGGAATCCATGACATAACATGCATTCACCATTATAAACTGCATAGCATATTATCACAATAAATACGTTCACATAGGCACTACAAATACATAAATAACATTGCATCTCAAAATTATAAACATAGAAATGCATACATGAAATCCATAATACCATAAAAGTAAATGCATACATCATCATATAGAATCAACACAATATCATAGGCTGCATTAACATCATAACATAAACATTGGCATCCATAACACATGCATAAATAGAAGACTGCATATTATATAGAAGATTACATAATCATATAAAGAACTACATATCATATAATTGCCGCCAAAATTTATATATATATATATATATATCGCTCATAAAAGTGTCACAGTACAATGTGATAATGTATCTCCCTAAATGGAGCTCATAGGCTCTATAATAAAAATACAATGTCTATAAATATATAACATGTCCCTAGTTTGAACTCCTAGTACTTTGATGTAGAGAATGAGGAGGTGACTAATGGGGAGGTGCTAATGATCACTATGCAGAAGGTGACCTATCATAAGGTCCTAACCTGTGAGGTCCCAAAACCCCACCAGTGCTTCAGGATCTGCTGTGTGACGACCTACTCTGTGATCTACTACTAAGTGCTTGAGAAGCACTAGGAGCCCGTCTCTCAGGATGTACCTCCTACTCGTAGAAATCTCTATAATATCTCTACCTATCACTAGCCCTAACTGACTCTCGAGCCATAGTTGTAGTTGGTCCAATGCAAAGAGCTATAAACTCCACAAATCTTTGCTCCATCTCCTACCTCTGCACAACCACCTGATCTCTCTCCAAGTAGGTGATATCTCTCTCCAATGTCACAACTCTAACTCTCTCCTCCAAGGCCTCTACCCTGGCCTGCAAATCGACCAACCACTAATCTATGGGACCCTCCTCCTCCCACCGTGGCATCTCCCCCTCATCAATATCCAACTCCTCAACAATCCAATCTCAAAGCTCTCTCTCCTAATCCCCCATCTCCTCCTCGGGATCATCATCTACATCCTGATATATCCTACTCATAATAGATCAAGGGAATCCAACTCATCCTCCTCCTCTCCAATGACCTCCTCTCTAATGGCCTCCTCCCCAACTACCTCTTCTACAACTACCTCCTCAGCGACAGCCTCCACCCCTCTACCCACCTCTAACATGGGTATGTCCTCTCTCTCCCCGTCATCAATATCCAACTCCTCAACAATCCAATCTCAGAACTCTCTCTCCTAATCCCCCATCTCCTCCTCGGGATCATCATCTACATCCTGATATATCCTACTCATAATATATCAAGGGCATCCAACGCATCCTCCTCCTCTCCAATGACCTCCTCTTCGATGGCCTCCTCCCCAACTGCTTCCTCTGCAACTACCTCCTCAGCGATGACCTCCACCCCTCCACCCACCTCTAACATGGGTACATCCTCTCTCTCCTCCTCATCCTCATAGATGGGTGACAAATCTCTGCCTCAACCCATACCGGCTCGTCAACCCCGTCAACCACCCCTCCCACCACCTCCTCTCCTATCATTGCTTCCACCTCTACCACCTCCCCTACCACCATGTTGACCCAGTGGGCTTGTCCCTCAACACTCTACAAGTGCTGGCTGATCAGGATTTGTATATGGTACAGGCCTGTGTTGTGCCCACCAAGCATCATCTGTATTTGTTGTCCCAGCATCTACAGCTCCACCCCTCCATCCCCACTATATTGGCTATAGTGCATCTATATCTGCCTCTACTATCACTATAGGAATCTATGGCCCCCATAGAGGAACCTCCCTTGAAGATTGGGAAAACTCAACTCAGCCTAGCGAAACATCCTAAACCTCACCAAACTGTTGGAGAACTCTGTTTGGTAGGTTTATCTCAATGATATGAGCTCTAGAAATAGTCCTCCCAATCAAATATCGTGTCTATTAGCAGAAATGAAAGTGTCGATGCTCATCTTGCCACCATGCACAGTCCATGTATGGCCTCCATATAAACTGAATGAGGGTATCAATCACTTGCCTCTAGTATCCTGTGTCTCCAACATGAGTCTATGTGATGGTCCTAGCATATCAAAATACATAGGTAGATCTATCATCAAGCTCATATATGACCAGTGGGCGTAAAAAAAAAAAGTGCTCCCATGCCCATATCATCAATAACGTGGTCCCAAAGCTCATGGACTGCACCTCCCTATATGTTATGTCATACAAGTGGAAGTATAACATCACTAGAAGACAAGGGACCCATGTATATACAACCTGTCTCTCCAACATCCCTACTAACACATCGCCCCAACCAACATGAAACCCATGCCCCCGATGGTCTGGTAGCACAATCCCACTAATCAATGTACACACCAAACAATCAATCCACTCATATCTATCTGCAAGAACAAGCCATTTGATCTCATCATGCTTGATATTGAGGTGTCTGACATCCTCATGCTTATAATAACGGGTAATATCGCTGAAACCCCTCTGGGTATCATAGAAAACCCTCTCGCCCCTGATCGATAAATGAAGTATCTTGTAGAAATCCTCTAATGTAACATTAGCCTCTCCTATGGGAAAATGAAAAGAGGAAGTCTCTGAATGCTATTGCTCACAAAGTGTGGTGAGCGTCCCCCAATTTTCCCGAATGGTGGGCATAAATGTCACATGATGTAATCCAAGATGCCATATCAACCATCTCTCTACACTTTGTAACTGGTCCGCAACTCGTATGTAGCCGGCCTTGACTCCTGAGTGTATATCAGATCCAAAACAACCTGCAAATGCATAACAAATACCTTGTGTCAAAAATACAAAGCCAATTTTTACATCATAAAATTTCAAAAAAATTGATAGGAAAATGCATCATTTTATTTGCAAATGCGTCACAGAAATTCAAATGCATCATTTAACATTGCAAATACATCACAAAAATTCAAATGCATCATTTAATCTAGAAAATGCATCACAAAACTATACATGTGTCATAACATTGTCACATGCAACTAATAATGCATATGTGTAACAAGATTATCAAATGTGGTGCATGAACACAAGTGCAACACTGTACCTATCAAATATGACTCACTAAGACACGTGTTGCACAATTAAACAAATGTTTTGATTTCAAATAAAAGAAAAAATGAGTTATGATGTGTTTCTACATATGTGTTGTATCACGAGTAAATGCATCACATACAAACACATTTGTGGTGAACGCGAAATGACGCATTTGAAAAATAAACTTTAAGGTCTTAGAAATGCGTGAAAATTGAAAATTCAAAAGATGGTTTTAGGGTACATACCGGGAGTCTTGATGTGATATCTGGGATGCTCGGTGTATGGAATGGGTGACATTCTACTAAATAGAACTAGAGAAAAATCAATGTTTTTCAAACTTGAGGGGTGCAAATGAATTCATTTTTCACCCAAATCCTATTTATAACTAGGGTTTTTTAGGGTTTTCTTTCAAACCTTTTGTACTAGTTACACTATTTACAGACTTCCAATGATCATTTCACAAACCAAATCACGCTGAAACTAATTTCTTTCACCACCATCGAACTTTTGGCTATCTAATTACCTAATCGGGACAATTTCCAAATTTTTCTAAATTTTAAAAAAAAATGTTTTTTTCCTGAGGGGGCATACACTTAGCTATTTCACACTAGGGCATGACTGGGGTATGTTATTTATTATTCTTCGACACAAACACTGAAATGACATTATGTCAAAGAGGGGCAAATTGTAGACACTGAAAATTGTCCTAAGCCTACGACTCTAATTTTCATCATAATTTTAATCTTCATTTTCATAATTAAATAATGTTAATTGTTTAATTATTTTCTAAAGTCATTTTTCCTCTATTAATTAAATAACTTAATTATTTAATTAATTCATTCTTACCTTTATTTCTTCCTTGATTAATTAATTAAATATTATTTATTTAATTACATCGCTAATTAAATTTATCTTTTTTCTAAAATTAAATAATCATTTTAAATTATTTAATTCATTCCTATCACACTTTCAACTATAATTAAATAATCACTTTAATTATTTAATTATTCTTTATCATTTTCTCCATTTAATTAAATAAATCTTTATTTATTTAATTTAATCCCAAAATCTTGAATGTTGAATTAAATTATTATTTAATTCATAAAAGGTTTGTCCTTAGCATATTCCTCTATAATTAGATAATCTCTATTGTATCTAATTAATCATTTATTGCTTATGTCTAGATCTAAATTGATCATTCAATTATCTGGTGATCTAATATTTGATTATCTTTAACAAACAGAGTTTTTGTGTTAATTAGTTCATTATCTAGATTTATTCTTATCTTCTACGTGCAAACCTTTATTAATTAAATAAATTTAGTTATTTAATTAATTTATTCTCATCCTCTATCTATTTCAATCTTTATCTTTACATGCAAACTTTATTCTTTTGTGTCTCGACTAGTTTCCACTAAAGATTAAATTATTGTTTAAATTTAGTCCCCACCATTTATGCTATATCACTCACACTAATCTAAACCTAACTCTATCGCATGTTACATCTTTAATCTAAATCGTCGAATAGTTATCTTTAATCTGATTTCTTCATTCGAAAATCATATTTTCTATAAATTGGCTTTACCTTCATCATTATTACTCCTCCTGAAATCTTATGATTTTTGGAAGTAATCATCTTTAGAAATCTTTGGTGTTTTGTTATTAACACTATCATGAGGCTATACTTGCATGCTTAAGAGAAATCTAAGGGCAAGTATCATACAAACAGTGAAATGGAGAAGTGCAATCGAGGCTATTCATGAAATTACATAGATTTTTGGTAAAATAATTTATTTATGCATTTTTTTAACTAGTGTTTCATTGTTCTTTATTGTTAGTGTAGGTTTAGTTTTGTTTATGCATGTGTTGCTTAACCTGTGAATTTTCCCTGTGTTACAGCATGTATTGATGCATCTTAGGTTTATGTAGAACCACTTATATGCACATTTGAATTGGTAATTTTGTAAGAGATTGTAGCTTCCATTTGAATTGAGTTGTAGCTTAGATTAGGGTTTTGTAGCATCCTTGAAGTTGTTGCTTCTGAAACAATGAGTTGAATCTTCCTTGGGTTGTGGCCCTTAAAGCTTGTAATTGAACTTTGATGCTTGTGAGGCTAGATTAGGATAGTAGATCCTAGCAGCATTGCTCATCATGGTTTTCCAAACTTGGGTTTTCCACATATATCAGGTGTTATGTGTTGATCTCTCTTGTGCTTATACTTATTATATTTGTTTATGTTTCAATCTGCACATCTAAGTTTAAGGTTGATTCCGCAAAAAAATTCTAAGGACTAAAAGTTTTAATATCTACTGATTCACCCCCCTCTCAGTAGATCATTGTGTTCTAACAATTGGTATAAGATCCCTAGGTTCCCTAGGAGAAGCTTAATTAGCTCAGGTAGATCTTAGATAAGCAAACACAATGGCATGTCAAGAAGATTCAAGCAGGCCACCTAGATTCAATGGAACAAACTATGCTAAGTGGAGTTCTCTAATGAAAGGATACTTAGATTCTCTTGGACTTGATGTTTGGATGTCTGTTAAGAACAAATATGTTCCTCCTACTATTCCTCCTACTAATGCAACAACAAAGAAGGACTATGAGAATAATGAGAAAGCTTGGTTCACCATTATGAACAACTTGTCTAATTCTATGCATAGTAAGGTTATGCATTGTGAAACTACTTATGATGTATGGGAAAAACTGAATAAGATATATAAAGGAGACTCCAAAGTGAAGTTGGAAAAGTTACAAATACTAAGAGCTAGATTCAAAAGCTTGCAAATGATTGAAGAAGAAAAAAATGCAAATTATCTTTTGAGATTTGATGATATAGTGAATGCTATTAAGGGATATGGCGTAGATCTGAAAGAAGAAGATGTGCTGAAAGTTCTCAGGACTATGACAACTAAATATGATGCCAAGATTTTTGCTATCCAAGAAGGAAGAGAAATTGATAAACTTACTCTTGATTAGGTGCATGGCATAATTACTGCATATGAGATGAGAATACCAAGTGCTAAATCATCTAGGAGAGAAGTTGCATTTAAGAATGTCAATAAAGGAAAAGATGAAGCTGATAAGAAATACAAAGCTGCTATTATTGTATCTGATCAAGAATAAATTGATGAGGAAGAAGCAAACTTTGAATAAGAAGGCTAAGGGGAGGATTTGACAAGTATAAAGGTAATCTCCCTTTCAAGTTTTTTTTATTGTGGAAAAATAGGTCATTTTGCTTCAAAGTGTCCATATGGTAAAGAAGAAAGTTCCAAGCAAGAAGAAGATAGCAAAAAGTAAAAAATAGTTTATCCAAAAAGAAAGAACTTTGGAAAGAAGAAGAAGAGTCTATACATCAATGAAGAATGTGAAGCATCTAATGTTAGTGATAGCTCAAAAGAAGATCAAGATTGTGCTATTGTAATGAGAGAAGATAGAGCTCTTGTAATGAGAGAAGATAGAAGAGATTTTCTATTTATGGCTAAATAAACTGAGGATCAGGAAGATGCACAAATTGAAAATTCACTTGAAGAAGAAGAGGTAGTTGTTGATCTTAAAGGAGAATTAATCAATGCTCTTGAAGACCTTGATGGGTTAAGAGATAAATATGATGATCTTAAGAAGGAAAACAAGAAATTGAAAAAGAATGCTCAAAAGGAGAGAGACTGAGTAACTCAAGAACTTGAGGAATCTAATAAGGTGATAGTTGGTCTAAAAGTTCATGTAGAAGAACTCAAAAGAGTTGAATATGTTATTAAATCTAAATTGCAATTAGAGATGGATAGATGCTCGAAACTTGAGGGAGAAATAGTTTCCTTAAGAAAAGAATTGGAGAAAGCTAATGAGAATATCAATGAAGGTCTGAAATTAAAAGGTGGCACTAATATTCTAGATGAACTGCTAAGTACTCAAAAGCTAGCTAATAAAGAGAAATCAAGCTTGGGACTTGAAAAATGGAAAATTTCATTTATGGATGCTTTTACAAAGCTTTATGAAAGATTCAGAGTAGAAGAAAAATTAGTCCCCAATGGTGAAAAATATGACAAAGGAGAAGCCTCTAAAGATGAAAAGAAGTTAACTATAGTTGAGAAATATGTTAAAAAGAAGGAATCAATTGAAGACAAGAAAGTTAACTAGTCAATTCCTAATCAGAAAAAAGAAGAAGAAAATTACTAAGAGAAAAAACAATGATAGTTTCATAAGGGTACACTATCCAAGGAAACCTCGAAAAATAAGATATCCACATCCAATTGAAGGAAACACCATGACTAGGAACTCATTATATTTTAATGGGTATTGCTACACTTGTAACAATTTTGGTCATAGGGCTAGAGGGTGTAAAGTCATTCCAAGGAGAAATACAAATTTCATAAGTAAAAATCCATTTGATCCTTTAATTGATATGAATGTAGTGTGTTTCAATTGCAATAACTTTGGTCATATAGCTAGAAATTGTAGATCAAAATATGTAAGACTGAATTCTCATTCTGAGAAGAAGAAAAACACACCTCCCAAAGATGAAAAAAAAATTGAGGTCCCTGAGAAAAAGGAAGAAATTTTTGAAAATAAACCTAAGAAGGTATGGAAGGAGAAAAAGAAGAATTATACTCAATCTATGATTACTCAAACAACACTACATGTAAAGGAACAATATCTATGGATAATTGATAGTGACTGCTCCAAGCACATGACTGGAGATAAAAATAAATTCATTAAACTTGAAATGAGAAAAGGAGGTTCAATAAGCCTAGGTGATAATACTACTGTTAAAATTCGTGGTAAAGGAATTTTGAGCATAGATGGGAAGAAAAAAACTAAAGATGTGCTCTATGTTGAAGGTCTAAAAAATAATCTTCTTTTGTCAGCTAGATGTGTGATAATGGATACAAAGTTGTATTTGATTTTGAAGGCTACAAGATAAGAATGAATGGTAAAACAATTTCTCAAGGGATAAGGATTGATAGTAATCTCTATAATCTATGTGAAGTAGAAGGCCAAACATGTCTAATTAGCCAAGCAGATGAGAGTTGGTTGTGGCATAAAAGATTTGGACATGTAAAATTTGACAATTTGGTAAAGATAAGTTCAAAAGGATTAGTTAGAAATATGCCTAAGATTACAAATATTGATAATATCATTTTCCAAGGAAGTCAACAAGGAAAGAAAACAAAGTTTAAATTTCCCACAAAGGACTATTCAACAAAAAAACCTTTGGAGATAATTCATATTGATCTATGTGGTCTAATGAGGACAAGAGAATTTTGATAGGTTGTCGTCAGGTCCTAACACTTTAGTTGATAAACACATCAATATATTGATCGGGTAGTGTCCAAAGATTGTATGCAATAGAATTCATCTTGACTATCTCTCTCTCAGGTTCTCTAACTACCAAACAGCTGAATAAAACTCTAAACTAAAATCCTCTAAACTTAGAAAGAAGGAAATCATCTATCTAGAAAGCTTGAAATAACTATACTAGGAAGCAAAAAACTATAAATCTAAAGAGCATAACCACTAAACTAGAAATCATGGAAATGATTAAACTGAGAAATGTATAAATTGTTGAAGAAGTAAAACCAGTAAAGAAGCTATGAAACATTGGGATAATCAAAAGATAACAATCTAAAACAACTAGCATAAAATGATTTAACATAAATAACTGAAGGAAGGTGCTCTGAAACTTTAGATACTAAATTCAAAGACTACGGAATTACCTACAACCTGTAGGATTGACATTAACAACATGACACACACACATGAAAATGAATTCCAGTTTTAATTATTATCTACTTAAGAAAATACAGAATAAGAAGGAAAATACTTATCTATCTATACCCTCGAGTGGCTAGCCCTCAGGTGTTTCTACAACTATCTCAGATCACATGCACTAGTAATCTCCAAGTTACTTCATTCAAATGACTCCATTCACATTGCTCAGTATTTCAAAGAGTGGCGAGAAAAATCATTTTTATTCATATAGTAGTTTTTACTCAAAAAGACATATTGGAAACATAACAATATTCTTTTTTATTCTTCGTTTTCAACAGTTACATATTTATATGAAAGTGGTTAACAAAATCCTACTTTCCAATTAATAAAGTCTTCAACAAATTGTCAACAACTAATGGACTTTAAAGCCCATGACATAAAATATTAAAGAGGATTGACACGAGCCATAAATTTTTTGAAATTGAAAATAACAGAACTATGAAGACTCGGCCCATAACATATGCTCCTAAATTTTTTGATGCCCACTCACTTGTCTTCAATGGTGTTGAGACATGTGTTCATTTCCCTTTGATTGGAATGGTAACCAGGGGTGGAAGTTGACCTGTGAAATGCTCAAGAACTAAACCATTAAATTAGCATAAGTTACCTTATTTTGACTAATTCCAAGAAGTAAAGTTTGCATGTTTATTCATAAAAAGAGAGAAATTATTTATCCTAAAGGTAATTAATTGGCAGGGTAAATTGGCCTAAAAGGTATAGATCTACATATTGAGTCCATTATATTGATGAAGTTATTTTTACCTCATCATTTCCTCCCCTTCCTAAGCCCAATCAAGTCCTCCTGCTCTCTGGTGTGTTCCTTGTCCTTGATTTCCCTTATTCATCTCCTCATACTTGGCACTGAGATCATACAAGTCATCTACATCTATATCTATTTGCCCTGGCTCCCTCAAGAATCCCTGATGAAAAGTGACTCTTTGTACCCACCTTGCAAAACTGTCATCACTTTGGTTCAAGTTGGTATATTCTGAAGGAGGTGGTGAAAGAAGGAGAGGAGGTTTGTACCTCATACCCATCCAATTAACCTTCAATTCTTCAAGGATTTTGGCCAAAGCTACTGCTCTTTTGTAGGACCATCTAATATTAAGGGGTGAAATGATTTCCCTTTTCTTGAGATACATAGGAAGAGGGGTATACCACTCTTCACATGCATGCTAAGCTTTTCCTATCAAATTTGGCCTTTGTTCCTAAAAGTGATCATAGCACAGTCGGAGGTTGTTATTGTACTTTCCTTGTACTTCCTTTTTAAGTCAGATGCCCAAAAATTATGCCTTGAAAAAGAAAGGATTCCTATCAGGATATCTCATTTGCAAGCCTACAGTCCTTTCTGCATGTGCATATTCTCTTGATCTATCTTGCCAGTGAAGTTGATTTCGCATTGTAGATAGGAATGATCTCAATTGTACTTCTCCCACAAATAAATTAACATAGAAATATGTATATTCTTCCAGGATAAAATTATGAAAAAAGAACTCACATAACAAATCTTACTATTCAGGGAGTGTCTCAACAAATATCTTTACAAATTCCTTGTCATCAAGGTCATGTGGCTGATTCTAGCGAATTCTTTGTAACTTCCATCTTAAAAGCTATTCATTAAGAAACATAAAATACTGCCTAGATGGTCTTCTACGAGCTAATAGTAGTTCACCAATTTCACAAGCATCTTGTTTACCCCTATATGCTTTATGAGATGATTCTTTCAACATTACCAATTCTCTCTTCAACCTATTATTCTCAAATTCGACATCCTTTAAGAGATAGTATTTCTCTATCAATTTCATTAGTATTGGAGGGATGCGTACCTAGAAACATTCTATGACAATGGGTTCAACTTGTGTCTCTTTTGACTCCATAATTTGTTTAGTGTCACTCTCCTGCAAGTCTTGCTCTAATTCCACAATATTACTCATAGAATCATTCAATTTAGTTCCATGTCTACTTCTTTCTTCTTCAAAAGCACTAAATAATTGCATAAAATTATTTTCCAAATCTTGAATATGTTTATCTCTTTCAAACAAAGCAACCTTTTGTTGCTTATCTTACTGATTCCTTTGTTGAATCTGGTACTGTGGTTGTTCAATGAGTTTATCTTTTTCCTCCATCTGTACTGTCAGTCTTGCAATTTCCTGGTCTCTTTTATTTACAATGGCAGCTTGTACCTCAATCTCTTCTTTCTGCTGGTTAATTTGTGCTTCATCATTCTGTAGCTTGGTTCTTAATTCCTCAATTTCTACTTTTAATTTTTCTAATTCTTCGTCTCTCTGGATAGATTATGTATCCTATGTCTCCATAGGGAAGGATGAATGAGGAATTTCTATATCAGTATGAGGCACATTTTCTTCCCTATTATTCATAGAGAAGGATGAATGAGGAATTTCTACATTAGTATGAGGCATGTTTTCTTCAATTTCAGGTTTGCTTCCCACTCTGTCAAGAAAAGGAGAAAAACCCCCCACAGGTTCATCTTCAAACTGCTCTGAATGTGGTGACTCTGTTTTCTCCCCCTCCTATTCTTTGGGTGATGGGGTTTCCTTGTCCTCTTCCCTAGGAAATTGATCACCTTGCTTCTTTGTTTCATCTATTTCTTTACTATCAAGTGGACTATCAATTTCTACCACCTTTGTTGGAGTCTTGGCCTTCTTCCTTTTGGAAGTACTACCTATGTATTGGGGTTTGGTTTCATTGGTCCCTAAAGACAACCTTTTAATTCTCCATAGAGGAGGAGTCATTTTAAAGGTAACTTTGCTTCATTTCTTTCTCTTGCGAGGAGGTTCCTCTTCCTCTTTGAAGTGCACAATTTCCACCTCCCCTTCCTGTCTTGGGGTTTCTAGCTCATCCGACAAAGTTTTCGGTGCATCACTACTATGAATCATTGAGGTCTGTTGGAATTCAAGAGCATCCAATGCCTCTGAGGAGGGTCCTTCTAAAAAATATTCTTTTTTCCTAGAAGATTCTCCCTCCTTGAGCAATCTTCTAGGTTCCACTTTTTCAAATTTCTGCAGGAACTTTTGCCACTTCTTTTTTGGCTTTTTGTGGAAATGATATTTGCATATTAATTGTATCAGACTATGATGTTTGAGGGACCCCAACCCAACTTTGTACTTTTCCATCGTAGAGGTGACTGAGTGACATAGGAAGGATGGTAAATTTACCCTAAGAGAAGGGTCCTCAATGTCATGGCATAAATGAGCTAGCAAACAAAAAGGGGGTCCCACTACTTAGTTATTTGTCCCTCATAGGTGAAATACTTAATTATTCAGGCTACAATAGTCCTCTAGGGTTCTGGAAGATACATTTTATGAATTCATTTATTTTGTCCCCTGGTACTTATAGTCATTATGGGTTGGGGTTCCCCTTCCCTATGAAATAGTTCTATTAGGTTTTGATAGGGAACATTGGCATTTTCATTCAAATTAATTCTCTTATTTTTGAGACCATAAAGATGAGCAATGGTTTTCATGCTTACCCAAAATCACTTGTCGTGCACCAAGGTCTTCCCATCTAGGAAATTATCGATGAATTCTTTCATGAGTTGCTCTATATACCCTTTAATTTGTTTCATGAATTCTAGCCACCCGACTTTCTAAAATAAGGCTGCAATATTTCCCAATGCCAATAATTAAGCTATAGAAGTTGGCTCAGACTTCTTCTTGGCTCCTCCTATTCTCTTTTGTTTCTTTGCTAGTCGGTGAAATTCTACATAACTCTATAATTCTTTCCTTACTAAATTATAGACAGAAAAAGATTTTTTTGTCGATACACCCAATGGAGGAGGAATTAATTATCACCTTTCTTGTCACCTTACTAAGCAATTATGATTATTTTTCATAGGGAATTTCACAACTACTACCATACTTTTAGCAATCATGTGAAGGCACAAGTTTCAAAATTGCAAGAAGGAATAGGTTATGTCAATTAATTATCCTTTATTGAAAATAAGTACCAACTTTTTAAATAAATAAATTTGCATGCACCTTATGTCTTGTCATTAGATCGAACTTCACTCACATGTGCTAACGTAATTAGATAGTCATATGATTTGGAAAGGGTTGCGGTGGATAATAATGGCATGAATGGGATGGTGGAAATGGTGGCGAAAATTATTATGACAAAAAAGTTTTAGAATAATTTTATTTATTATGGAAAGATTCAGTATGATGCGGTAGAATGATTATTAAGGGGCAGATCTCAAAGTGGCATAAAATCAAATGATGGGCATGCACGAAACTTAGGAAAAATCAAAATACTAGAAAGAAAAAAGCTTACAAAAATCCAAAGCATTACCGAAAAGATGCAACCAAAGTAGAAGAAAAGAGAGTTATGGAACATCATAGAGAGATATCATCGAAACATGGCAACAAGATTGAAGATTCCAAAGCATCGCTGGAAGGATGCAGTTAGGACAACAACCAAACTTTCTGGAGCATCGCTGGAAAGATGTAGCCAGAGCAACAACCAAAATTTCTGGAGCATCGTTGAAGGATGCAGCTAGAGTAAAAACCAAAATTTTGGGAGCATCATCTAAAAATGCAGCTAGAGAAACAACCAAAATTTTTGGAGCATCGTCAAAAGATGCAGTTGAAGCAGCAACCAAAATTTTTGGCGCATCGTCAAAAGATGTAGTTGGAGCATCAACCAAAAATTTTGGAGCATTGTCGAAAGATGCAGCCAGAGCAGCAACCAAAATTTTTGGAGCATCTACAAATTCCAGAGCACCCAAACAAATTATGGAGCATCGCTAAGAGATGTCGTCGAAAGGAAGAAATAGAAGAATTCCAAAGCATCGCTGGAAGGAAGAAATATGTGACATTTTGGGTTTGGCTTCCCAAAGCATCATTGAGTGATGTGTTAGAATGCAGGATTAGGATGAGGAGTGGGACAAGTCCATTGTAAAAGTTCCAAAGCATTGTAGCAAAAAGTTCTGGAGCATCGTAGTAACTGCACTGACATGTTCCAAAGCATCATAGTAGGGTGCGCTAGATTGTGTTTTAACAAAAAGATGAAGTCCTGCAAAATATAGAAAAAAAGTAGTCAAGTCCAAATGGTGAAATTGATGAAGAATTTGAGGAAACATTCAGAAATGAATTTTTTTTTTTTTTAATTCATTTATTTATTTGACAAAACTATATTGACCTTGCCTCAGTAGAGTCAATGCACTAGATTTCTCCCTGCATTTCTACCATTTTTGTACACTCTTCTTTATTAACAGGTTTATGATAAATGCATAATCGGTGCCCATTAACTAGAAGAGTTCAAGTATAACCATCAACTAGAAGAGTTCAGGTAAACACTTCATAAATTTTGTATAGTCCAAGCCAGTGTGTTCTGAGTTTCCCTCGATGATCCTTGTATCTAGAATCGAACAATAATGCCCAATCATTAGTATGGAATTATTTCTCTTTGATATGTTTATCATGCCAGACCTTGTGTTGTTGTTAGACCAATTTAGTTTGATGGATGACGTCCAGATGAAGTACGTCCAATTCACTAAGCTACAAAACTCTCAATTTGGGCTCATTTAAGATCCATTCCCAATTCCATGGTTGTTCTAAGGGTTTGGAGTTCAAATTCAATGGGTAAGAGGGGATTCTTCCCAAAGACTAACTCATAGGGACTATAGCTAGTAGTTGATTTCCAAGTTGTGTTGTAGGCCCAGACAGCTTCCGGTAGTTTCCTAGCCTAGTCTTTTCTTCCCAAAGAAACCATTTTTGTTAAAATGTTCTGCAACTCCCGATTAGTGACTTCAACTTGTCTATTTTCCTATGGGTGGTAGGGTGAGGACTTCTTGTGACTTACTTGGAAATGATCTATGAATGCCAATAGAACTTTAGACATAAACTGGGGGCCCTAGTCTATAACAATTGTCCTTGGAGCTCTGAATTTGAGAAAGATTTTGTTGTAAAGAAAATCAACTACCTGTTCTTCCCTAGCAACACGTAGTGCTTGCACTTCCTCCCACTTAGTCATGTAGTCATTACAAACCAAAATACTCTTTTCCTTGTGTAGGAGGGTCTATAGGGCTGATAAAATGCAATCCCCATTTTTCAAATGGTTTAAGGACTACTTGAGGCTATAGGGGAATTTCATTAGATGTAGTTGGTCTTCCTACCCTTTGGAATTTGTCACATCTGTGAATGCACTTCTTGATGTTCTTATGCATTGAAGGTCAATAGTATCCTACTCCCAGAATCTTGTGAGTTGTCCTTTTAGTAGAATAATGCCCTCCAGAAGGGTCATCATGACAGGTTCTGAGGATACTATAGGTCTTGTTTTTCCTAACACACCATCGTCAAACCATATCGGGTCCAATTGAAACAAGATTCCATTAATCCATTTGAAAGGGGCACTCTCTCTAACAAGGTGTTTCTTCTTTTTTGATGAAAAGTGAGGTGGTAGTTCTGTGGTGGCTAAATAATTCACAATATCGACAAACCAAGGGGTTTTAGTGGAGATGGAAAAAATATTTTCATCTAGAAACTCATCTTGTACCGAAGTAGAGTCTCCATCATGTTTATTCCGAGATAAGAAGTTTGCGACTACATTGGACTTCCCTGGTTTGTCAACAATTGTCACATTGAACTCCTAAAGAAGGAGTAACCACTTAATTACCCTTGCATTTACCATAGGTTTATTCATGAGGTACTTGATGGTTGCATGGTCTATGTGCACTAAACTTTGTATCCCATGACATAATGTCAAAAAATTTTGATTGCATGCACTACAACCAAGAATTATTTCTTTTTTGTGGTGTAATTCTTTTCTATTGGCATCAAGTTCTTGATGATAAATATATAACATATTTTCCCCCATTCTCATCTTCTTTCCCTAAAATTGCTCCAATGGCATCATCAGACACGTCGGCATAAATATGGAATGAAAGGCTCCAATTAGGTCCTCGAAGGACAGGAGCAGAGATGAGTTTCTCTTTGATAATTTCAAATGATGATTGACACTCAGGCATCCAAATGAAGTCTACATTCTTTTGAATGAGAGAAAGCATAGGGGTCGCGATTTTACTAAAATTTTCTATGAATCTTCGATAGTATCCAACATGCCCTAAGAAAATCTTGACATCAGTCTAAGTTTTTGGGATCTCAAGTTGTTGTATGACTTCGATTTTCTTAGGATCAACCTTAATCCCTTCGACTAAAATATGATGTCATAGCACTATTCCTTGTTCCACCATGATCAAACATTTTTCATGGCTTAGGGACAAACGATGGTCCTAACACCGTTTTAACACCTTGTCTAGATTTGTGAGGGCTTCATCAAAAGTTGAACCATATACAGTGAAGTCATCCATGTAAACTTCCACACACTCATTTACCAACTTAGCAAATATAGCCAGGATGGCTCTTTGAAACATTTCAGGAGTGTTACATAGCCCAAAGGGAAGAACCCGATATGCAAATGTCCCCCAAGGGTAGGTGAAGGTTGTCTTATCTTGGTCTTTTGGTAATACCTATATCTTGTTGTATCCACTAAATTTGTCCAAAAATGAAAAATATTTCCTCCTAGCCAAGTTATCCAACACATGGTCCATGAATGGCAGGGGAAATAATCTTTGTGTATTACTTTGTTAATCTCTCTATAGTCTACACACACTCTCCACTTCCCATTCTTCTTTGGAACTACAACCAAGGGTGACACCCACTTGCTATCAAAGATTGGGTAGATAAATCCTACTTGTAAGAGTTTCTCAATCTTAGTTTTAACGATGTCTTTTACAGGAGGATTAAGTCTCTAATGTGGTTGGTGAATGGGTCGAACATCCTCAGTATAGATATGATGCGTACACACACTAGGGTGTATTCCTCTCATATCCATGTAGTCCCTAGCAAACACTTTAGATCTATTCACCAGGGTATCAAACAATCTATGTTCTTCCATCTCAATCAACCAAATGTTGATATTCAAAGTTTTTCCTGGTAATATCATAATGGTTTTGACTCCCAGATGGTTGGATGTGATAGTGTACATGGGCCTTATTAGGGTGTTGAGAGGACAACTGCGAGGTACAATTTTATGAAGCCGAGCAATATCTACAAAGAAATGGTGAGTTTTTGGAACTAAGTTCATAAAAGGACAAGGTAATCCTATGAAACTGAAATCATCAAATTTTGTGTGGTCTATGTTGATTGGGTGTCCTAGAATTTCTTCTACGTCTGTCATCTCTTCACTACTCAAATCCATGGTAAGACTTTCTACATCATTTTCCAATTCATCCTCTAATTCTTCACCATGTTGTTTGATGACTACCATGGCCAGTGAAGCCAAATTATCCTATCCATTGGGACTTTCTGGTTCATCAACCCATAATTTATTATGTTTAGCAAGCTTGGGAAGAGGATACAAAAATAAATGTTTGTTATTAGATCCATGTGAGATGGTCATTCCTCCCTCTCTGCAATCAATTTTGGCTACAACGATAGTGAACCATGGTCGTCCTAGAATTGTTGGGTAACTATCATTGGGTGTAAGGGATTTAATTATCTGAAAATATACTGGGTACTCCCATCCATCCACTTTAACACGAACATTTTCAATGATTCCCTTGGGAATAGCTATGGATTGATTCGCCATCGAAAAGACTGCAGTTGTGGGGTGTAGTTCAGTAAGTCCCATTTTCTCCATCACATCAATAGTCATCACATTAATGGTTTCTCCAAGGTCCACCAAAGCATTAGGTATTGCTACCTCATTAATTGTTATGGTTATAAGTGGACTACCTGGATCATCATATTTCAGAGCAGTGGTCGTCTCAGCCAACAAGTCAACTAGGTACCCATTTATGTGGACGATGTTGATTTTTTTTTGTTTTCTCCCTGGAGTTTTGATACACAACTATTTAATTAGCAGGTTTAACTTAGGAATTTCCTTAATTGCTTGTAGCAAAGGGACTTCAATCTACAATTTTTTAATTTCCTATATCAATGTAGTTTCAGTGGTTGAGGTTGTTTCTGGAGAATCTTTCATAGGAATTGGCTTTAGATGTTCCAGAAAAGGTGCTTTGATTTTGTCTTTAGGCACGAAATCCTTTAGAAGTTCAATTGAAGACTGACCCCTTCCTTTTGAGGTAGGTCAGAAGCTCCAACTAAAGATGGCGGGTCAGGATTATATTGCGTAGTGTCTGGGATTTCTTCTACAGAATGTGGGTGTTATTATGGTTTTCTCAGTAGACTTCTTGACAAGTTCATCTATGATTTCTTGAATATTCATATGTGAAATTTTTTTCCTAGACCTCAATTGCAAATTCCCACAATGTATGGCATTAATTCCAATGACATTGTCTTGTTCGACAAAATATACTAGAGTATTTGGGCGATTCTTCTTTAGGTTCAAAACTGGTTGTGCCAAAAGTGGTGGTTGGTTAACTTGTTCATTTAGTTGAGTGTTCTAGGGAGGTGGTAGGAGAGTCTATTGTTGAGTAGGCATCCTCTTAGGGATAGTATTAAACTGATGTTGAGGTTGATTCCATTGAGGAATGGAATTTTGGGGGTACCACTGCTATTGAGACTAGTTGGGCCACTAAGGGTTACCCCAAGATTGGTTTGCCCATTAAGGTGGTCCCCAAGGATAGGTTCCCCAATTAGAGGGTACTAGAGGTGGTGCCTGAGGCCAGGGTGTTGTTCGTTGATTAATGTTCCAATTTGGTTGGGGTCTCCAATTAGGATTGGAATTTTGGCCATAAGAAAAATTGCCTCCAGTTCTTTGATTGATAACGTTCACTTCTTCCTCGATTGGGGTTGTTCTTTTTTTGGAATTTTTTATGGCATTCAGTAGCTCACATCGATCAATGGGATGATTTTTGTCACACACTTGAAAAATGTCAATCTTGTCAACTTTTTCCAAGGGACATTCCCTTAGCAAATATTTGTTTTGACACTAGGGCAGTAAATAGACAAGGTCTCAAGATTTTGGATTTTAGCCTATATGTCGTCTAAGGTGGTGTTTAGTTGAACAAGAATTTTGGTTTTGAAGTTTGCCAACTCCTCACGAAGTTTTTTTATGTCATCAAAACCTTGTAAGGGGGTGAACTTTCAGATACCTCCACGAGTGCAAGAGAAATTCTGACTCAATTCCATAATATCATCTAGTCTTAGTTGGGACACGTCTCCTTTTCCCATTAAATACAAACTCCTCTGAGATTCATCATTGAGACCTTTAAGGAATAAAGCCTTCAAAATATCAAGAATTATGACTTCTCCACCACATCATTTAGATAAGAAGGTAAACCTATCTAGGTAATCCTCTAAACTTTCATCTTCATTTTGCCTTACTTTGAATAGTTCTTCTTTCCTATCACTAACCCTACAGTAACTTTGGTACTTCTCTAAAAAGATAGACTCCATTTCATCCCAGGAGGTTACTGACTGTGAAGCTAATCCCATAAACTAGTGCATAACTAAGTCTTTTAGAGTGGAATGGAAAATATTTAGTTTTTTATTATCATTCTTGTAGTCATATGTCTGACAAAATATTTTAAACTCAAATAGAAACTGATCAAGGTCCTCAGAAACAAACCTTGAAAGGTTGGCAAGAAAGCTGGTGAGATATTCTTCATTGTTGTATTGTCATCTGCATCAATAGCAATAGGATAAGTGAATGTGCGTGGTGGTGGAGGGTTATCGTTGTTGTTGGTGGAATTTCTATGGTCACCCATGATGTTGAAGGGGATGTGATCCTCTTCCAAAATTTTCTCAATTGGGTGAGGTTCAGGAGTTTCCAAAAGAATATACTCCTTGACCACTATACGCTCTCTTTTCGGGATATGTGGGAAGGTCTCAAGTTAACCTGTTCAATCAATTATTTAGTAAGTTCTTGATCTGAGCTTCCTTCCTCCCTACTTGTTGTTGGTACGTCGATTGGGGGGTTTTTGGTAAGAATCTTCCATGGGGGCCTTGTTTCCTGACCATGCAAAAAAGAAGTAGAAGAACTATTTTTATTCCTAAAAGGGGTATTCAAGATATCTCCTACTGACACTAGAAAAAGAAAGGATCCCCAGAAATGGTGCCAAAAAGTGATAGGCTATCATCAGGTCCTAACACTTTAGTTCATAAACACATCAATATATCAGTCGGGTAGTGTCCAAAGGCTATATGCAATAGAATTCATCTTGACTATCTCTCTCAGGTTCTCTAACTACCAAACAACTGAATAAAAATCTAAACTAAAAGCCTCTAAACTTAGAAAGAAGGAAATCATTTATCTAGAAAGCTTGAAATAACTATACTAGGAAGAAGAAAAATATAAATCTAAAAAGCATAACCACTAAACTAGAAAGCATGGAAATGATTAAACCAAGACATGTATAAATTGTTGAAGAAGTAAAACCAATAAAGAAGCTATGAAAGATTGGGCTAATCAAAAGATAACAATCTAAAACAACTAGCAAAAAATGATTTAACAAAAATAATTGAAGGAAGGTGCTCTGAAACTTTAGATACTAAATTCAGAGACTATGAACTTAGCTACAACCTATAGGATTGACACTAACAATATGACACACACACATGAAAATGAATTCCAATTTTAATTATTATCTACTAAAGAAAATACAGAATAAGAAGGAAAATACTTATCTATCTATCTATAACCCTCGAGTGGCCAACTCTCGAGTGTTTCTATAGCTATCTCAGATCACATGCACTGGTAATCTCCAAGTTACTTCATTCAAAGGACTCCATTCACATTTCTTATTAATTCAAAGAGTGGTGGAAAAACTCATTTTTCTTCATATAGTAGTTTTTACTCAAAAAGATATATTGGCAGCATAACAATATTCTTTTGTATTCATCATTTTCAATAGTTACATACTTATGTGAAAGTGGTTAACAAAATCCTACTTTCCAGTTAATAAAGTCTTCAATAGATTGTCAACAACTAATGGAATTTAAAGCCAATGATATGAAATATTGAAGAGGCTCGACATGAGCCATAAATTTTTTGAAATTGAAAATAACAAAACTATGAAGACTTGGCCAGTAATGTATGCTCCTAAAATTTTGGTGCCCACTCGCTTGTCTTCAATGGTGTTGAGACCTATGTTCATTTCCCTTTTGACTAGAATGGTAACTAGGGGGTGGAAGTTGACTTGTGAAATGCTCAAGAACTAAACCATAAAATCATCACAAGTTAGCTTATTTTGACTAATTCCAAGAAGTAAAGTTTGCACGTTTATTCATAAAAAGAGAGAAATTATTTATCCTAAAGGTAATTAATTGTGTTATAGTGTGAATAATCAAATTCATGCAAAGCTTCAGTGGTACTTGGTTGAACAGTTAGAGTTTTTTCATCAATGCAAAAGGGGGAGATTGTTGGCATATAGTTGTCATTGATGTCAAAAGGGAAAATATGGAAAAAGAGATCGTTGGAATGGTGAGTGTGAGAGTAGTTGATCTAATGGCATATTCAAATTGGGGTTTCTCGAGAGCTTTCTAGAAAGGTATTGTGCAGGACAAGGAAGTGAAAGATACAACCAAAAATGTTTTATTTCTGCTCTAGGGAGTTAGGCTTTATTAGTTAAACCCTAAGGATACTTGTAGTGATGGCATTTAGAATAGATTTCTATTTTGATTTTGACCTAGTATAGGCAGTTGTCGGTTGCATTAGGTGCAACTTATATCTTTACACTCGTGATGGTGACCACCCCCTTTGCTTAGCACTATAATTTCTTACATCCCCTTTAGATCAGTGTGACATTGTGTGGTTGATGAGAGAATGGTAGATTTCTCTTTGATGGGCCAATGATCATCTTGTCAGTGAGGCATTGATGTGTTGAAAGGAGTATGGGAGATGTCTATTTAATGGAGTGATAAGGAGTGTGGAAGCATTATTAATGAGATAGTATGGCGTTGGTGAGACCTTTGTAAATGTCTCTTTGACATGGTGATGTGAAGGTTGTGCTCGAGTAGCACTTTGTCATAATGACGTAGGTGATAGAGATGAAAAAGCAAACACATGGCATGACAAGATTAGACAAACCATAATCCACATCCTTGTTGTGGATTACAATGTAGTGACATGGTGATGAGGTGTATAGATGACATCTTTAAGGGTTTTCATTGATGTGACTAATGATCATGGGTGAGACTTGTTCGGATGTCTCCTCAACATCCTAATGACCTTCCCATTGATGAGACATCAACAATTCAACAGGAATTTGTTGCATGTCTCTTTGACAAGGCGATGGGATTTTGACGTCGACTGTGGGACTTGACAAAATGGTGACATTAGAGGTGTACACATGATAGTAGTCTACTAGCCCTACTAAAATGTTGATGGGGCCCAAGTAAGACCCACGAGGTCAGTGGGGAATGGTGAAAATTGCATGAGATAGATCAAACAATGTTGGTGAAAGGATTCTTCATCAACGCGACTTAGGTGTATCGGCAGGACTATGAAGCATGTCTCCTCGACACAATGATACATGGAGATTACTAAGTGGGACCTGATAAGAAGGTGATGGTATTGGATGGTGATGTTTGCTGATAGATGGTGACCACCGATTGTTCGATAGGAAATTCACATCCTCATTAAGAATTTTGTGGCATATGGGTCTGTGCTTCTTCCCATGTACATGAAGGTGATTCATATCAAAGAGAAAGGTGAAATTTGATGAGACTTTAGTGAATGTATCTTCGACAAAGCAATACATGATGTTAAGGGAATATTGCAAGATCAATGACGGTGATTTGATTGACTGATTATCCAAAAATTAGCATTTAAAGGCATGACAGTGAACAAGGATTGCAAGATTTGGGACCGAAAGAGGAAGATTGACGACCATAATTCAAAAGTAGAGATCTATAATGGTTCGATAGTGGGAACAAGGGTTTTTGATTGGTAACCAACATTGGAAAAAAATTTAATTGGTGCAATTTCACCTACGACCAATTGAATGAATATTTGATCTTCAAGGCAACAAAACAGATTGTGAAAGTGATTGAGATCAAAATCAAATCGAAGGATCAAAAGAGAGTTTTAGATGCATAATTAGATTTTAGGGTGTGACAGAGAGAAGAAAAGAAATTCTCTATATTAGAAATAAATGTTGTGTGGCTCGATGCAGAGGTAGCTTGCTAATGAGGTTTGCAAGTGAAGAAAACCCTAACAGGATGAGGGAGCTGATCTGGACAATGTAGCAAATCACGAGGCAATGATTTCAAGTTGGTAAAGAAGGAAGACAATTAGATATTTCAATGTGGTTGATTTTGCAATTAAAGTATGGAGAAGCCTACGAGTGCACTATGTGTTGAACAGAGAGATGTATAGTTGAGAATACGGTAGAGAAGAGAGTGCAGAGTAGAGGAGTGTGCAAAATAGAAGTATGTGTTGTTGAGAGTGCAACTACAACAACCGAGTGTAAGTTGCTATAAGTGTAACATTGTATTGCATGTATTGACGCATCTTAAGTTTATGTGGAACCACTTATATGCACATTTGAACTGGTAATTCTGTAAGAGGATGTATCCTCCATTTCCACTGAGTTGTAGCTCCGATCAGGGTGTTGCAACATCCTTGAAGTTGTTGCTTCTGAAACAAGGAGTTGAAGCTTCCTTGGAGTTATGGACCTTAAAACTTGTAACTGAACTTTGATGTTTATGAGGCTAGATGAGGACAGTAGATCCTAGCACCATTTCTCACTGTGGTTTTTCCCATCTTGGGTTTTCCACATATATCTAGTGTTATGTGTTGATCTCTCTTATGCTTATACTTATTATATATGTTTATGTTTCAATCTGCACAACTGAGCTTAAGGTTGAATCTGCAAAAAAAATTTAAGGACTAAAAGTTTTAATATCTACTAATTCACCCCCCCTCTCAGTAGATCATTTTGTTCTAACAATTATAACATTAATTAATAATAATAATTTTTAATTTATCAACAAAATTGAAATTTAATATAATGTTAATATAAAAAAATAGTGTTAATTATTTAAAATTTAACTTAAATTTTGGAAGTGTTATCAATATTGATGGTAGGCTAAATTGTGAGATTAATATAACGTCCATGTTGAAATTAATATCAATATTAGTATTTCACAAATAAAGATATCAATATTGAAAATTTATGTTTTTGATTATCAAAAAAACAAGTTTTGAAGGGGCCCAAAAATCCTGTCTAAAAAAAAAACCGTTGCTTTAAGAAAAATCAATACATAACAAGCAGCCAACCATCAACAAAATAAAAGAAAAAAAGTAGTACCCAAATAATGGAAAACTAAAATATTTTCTAAATTTTAGTCGTGCTTCAAGATCACAAGAAATAATCTTCTCATGCATGTCCACCACCTCTACAATCTCACAAGTAGGAATCCCCACTTTTTTTCATTTGTCTTGCTATGGGTTCAAATGTTGGGGCCATTATCAGACTCCCCTCCATTCTTGTCTTTAGAAAATTTAAGCATAGTACCAGTTTTTTCCTTCATCACACCAAAAGATTCAACTTTCCACATCCAAGCCTTTTCATTAAGAAAATGAAGCATTATTTTGGAGAAAAGTATGGCTAATTTTGACTAAAATATCAATATTTTCAAAGACTTTGGTCATCCTTTCCTCCAAGGCTAAAACTCTAAGCTCAAAATCCTTCTTCATTTCCAACATTTCATCTGACACTCTTAAAAATATCAAACAATTGATCAAATTGTGTTGGAATGGAAGAGTCTTGAGGATTGGAATTAATCTCAACATTATTGATCAAGGACCAAACCTTAACATTGGTTAGATTCGTCTTATTGAAAAAGTATTTAATGAGTCTGAAGAAAATAATCAATTCATCCTTCACCATACCAAGAACATTAGTTAAATCTTGATGATTGTAGTTAAAAATGTCCCTATTATTAGCCAAGTCATCCCCAAGGTCAACCTAGGTCTCTTGCTCATCTTGAATAATCAATTTTCCCTTGTTAGGAGCATAATCACCATCAGGGACTTTGGTTTTCAGATTTGGAGTCTCCACCTCAGCAACATCAAGAATTCCATTATTACCCAACTCCTTATCCACCCCCATAACTTTATCAGTAGTGATCTCTTTCACTCCACTAGAATCTCCTCCAACCATGACCCTTCAATTTCACCACAAGCTTCATCCTCTAATGAAAAATTCTTCCTAGCAATAGAATGATCCTTACCCTTAGCCTCTTTAATATTTTCCCCATATTTTAGAAGGGTCTTCCTTTTCTACTTGAGAACAAGGGCTTCAATTTCACCACAAGCTTCATCTTCAAACTCTAGTGATAGATTCTTCTTAGCAGTAGAATGTTCGTTACCCTTAACCTTTTTAGTACTTTCACCATAATTTAGAAGGGTCTTCCTTTTTCACTCCAAAATAGGGGCTAGGACACATTTCCCCTTCTTGACCTTCTTACCATTCGTAGAAACAACAAGGGAATTGTCCTCCTCATTACCAGTTTGGTACCCCTCAAACCAGGTGGACTGTAGAGTATTTTTCACCTTCTTTCTTGACTTAAGTTTGAAATATTTAGGGGGATCCAAGATCACCTCCATAGAACCATCAAACCCCACATCATCCCTTTCAGCTTCCTCATAATCATTACCAGTGTCATATTCTAATAGCTCTTGCTTATTCGGACAATGTTTAATAATTCTCTTAGGCTCCTTTGGAATGGAGAAATATTTAGCACACTTCATTACCAGAATTATTAAACCCTCATGTAGTATTGGATTCTTAGGGTTCCTCTTAAAATCCTTAACCCCATTCTCTAAAGACACCAACAAGTAATACAAAAAAGAAACCCTTTTTTATGCCTGAAATGATTCAGTAACATAAAATGATAACCAAAGAGGGATAAGAATATACCATCAAGGGTAAAATACCTCATAATCTCCATGACCAGGTCCACTCAAATGGGTTTAATGGTTTCCAATCAAAGCCACCAAAAATAAGCTTTTACAACTGGTCCCTTTTATTCTTCTTAAAAAATGTCACCATAGCAATGTTGGATGCCTTCCTCTCCTTGTAAACCATCCTTCCATCAATGGAAAGTCTCGTAATGCCACCAATCATCTCCTTGGTGATATTGAATTCCAATCCAAACACTTGAAGCACCCTATTATGCTAGCCATTGATAAAAGCCCAAGAAATCATAGGTTTAAAACCATGAAGCTTTTCGATGAAAGGTATTACACCACCCTCTATCATAAGACTTCAAATATTTTTATTGCTTTTTGTTGTATCACAAGAAATGGGTTTAATTCTATCCCTCTCTCCCCCATAGTGAACGCAAACTAGAGCCAAAGAAAATACAGTCAAAACCAACAAGAGATGCAAAGGAGAAGCCTTGAGAAGAAAAGGCTTCTACAAACACCCAAAATCTGTGTGGAGAAAGTACCAAAAATATTAATGACCATCATTAAATTTAAATGTAGTGCCTTTCGATCAGCTTCATAATCATTAATAAGAGTTGATATCCCCTTAAAGTTATCAAAATTGGATGTGATATTTTCATTCAAATTCTACATGTGACAAAAATTAATCATTTTGGATAACCCCTCCTTTTATAATCTACATATCATAGTTAACAATATTTTTAATATCAATGGAAAGAGTATTAAACCGATCCCAAACTCTAAGTTCAAGGACCCCAGCATTAGCAAACTTATCATCTAACCCATTGCCCTCGCAAAAAATATAAGAAATATAGCTCTCTACAAAGAAATTAAGGATAGAAATAGAATCAATAGTAATAGGCTCAATAGACCAACAAAAGGGATTAATCTTCTTTATCCAATTAAAGATATTTAATGAATCACCTTCAAGCCAAACCTTCCTAATACCTTTACACTGAGCAAGTTTCAGAGCTGCAAAAGCTTCCACAAAGTTTATGTTAACTTGGACAATGACATCAATATTAGTAATAATACATAATTTTAATGATCTTAAAAATTAACTGCAACAATAAGAGTAATATTAGAATTGTTATCTTCAATAATAAAAGTAAATATTTATATTATAACAATAAGGGTGATATTAAAATTGGCAAGGAATAATAATATCAAGAGTCAATTACATGACTTCAACAATAATATTTAAATAGCAAGAGTGTTATTAAGTGATTGTATATATATTACATATGGATGGGTATGGAGTTGCTAAGAGGGCTCGAGAAAATAAAATAGTGAATTTCAAATTATCAATAAGTTAATTATGATAGTAATAGATAATTGGAAACTTAATAGCTATACCAATATTAAAATTAAAGATATTAATAACATTACGAAATACACGGTGGCGGTCCCTTTTGGAACCCAGACAAACCACTTTGCGGAAGGATCAACTGCCTATCATGGTCTAAAAATTGCTCAGTCTAAAGGCTTTTGGAAGGATTGGCTTGAAGGTAATTCGTTAAATGTCATAAATTACCTTAAGAATATTAATCCTCCTGGTTGATCTATTGAATCTATTATTATTGATGCTATGGTTATATTGAAAACCTTTGAGTAATGTTTTATCTCTCATATTTATCGTGAGGGTAATGGGCTAGTGGATAAGTTTGCTAACTTTGGGGTTCTTGAGCCTAGAGTTTGGGATAGGTTAGATCTCCTTCTTATTGATATTCAAATTATTATTAATCATGAAATGTAGTCTATTTAGGAAAGGGGTTTCTTTTATGATTATTTTATGTCACATGTTAAATCTTATGTGTAATATCACATCGCAATGTGATTGAGGTGAGCTCAATTATAATTAATGATTTTATAGTTGTTCAAAAAGAGATGCATTTAAAGATAATGATGATATACAGTCTTATTGGTTCTTCCACATGGATTCTAGGTGCCTGTAGAGCCTTTTCCTTCTCGAGGCTTCTTCTTCTTTGCATTTTTCTCCTAAAATTGTTGTGGTTCTAGTCTGTGATCAAAATGGGTGGTGAAAGGAACACAATTGATCCTATCTCTTGTGATGCTACTAAGAGAAATAAGAAGATTTGGGGTCTTTTGGAGGAGGTGGTATTACCCCTTTCATTCAAAAGATTCATTTCTTTGATCCTATGGTGTCGTAGGGCTTTGTGAATGGCTAGCAGAATAGGGTGCTAAGGGTATTTGGTTAGGAATTCAACATCATAAAGGAGCTGATAGGAACTATTAAGTGCTTGGAAATTGATAGTAGAAAGGTGTTCAGGGATAAATATGAGTCCAATGTTGTTATGGCATCTTTTTTCAAGAGGAAGGAAATGGACCAGTTGTAGAAGGTTAAATATGGTGGCTTTGATCGCAATTCCATAAAACCCATTTGGGGTGGCCTGGCTATGGAGATAATGAGGTACATAACCCTTGACTATAGATTTTATGTTCTCTTTGGTTACCATTTTATGTTATTGGACCATTTCAGACATAAAAAAGGGTGTCTTTTTCATATTATATGTTGGCCCCTTTAGAAAATGGCATTAAGGATTTTAAGAACCCTAAGAATCTCATTCTTCATGAGGGTTTAATATTTTTGATCATGGATTATGCTAAGTATTTTTCTATTACAGAAGAACCTAAGAAAATTACTAAAAGTTGTCTAAAACATGTGAAATATGGTTATGATATGGGTTTTGGGTCTGAGGAAACTAAATATGGGTTGGATGACTCTATGGAGGTGCTCTCGAAGCCCCCTGAAGACTTTGATCCTAAGTTGAAAAAGGTGTAAAAATCTCAGTAGCCCTCTTGGTCAAAAGGGTACCTTACTGGTAGCAAGGAGGATGAGATCCTTGCTATTTTCTCTAAGTCTCAGAAGGTGAAGAAAGGAAAATTCCTAGCCCCTAGTATTGAGAGGAAAAGGAAGTTGAGGGATAAGGGTGAGGGCCTTTCCTCTGATAAGAAGAAGTTTGCACCAGCTATGGAAGATGAAGCTTGTGAGGAGGTGGATTCCCCTAGTCCAAATCGGAAGATGAAGAAACAGTTGCATGGTGGTAATAGTTCGAAGAAGGCCAAGGGTAAGGAGTAATCTGTTGGCAGGAATAATTGGTCTCATGAGGATAATGCTAGCAAAGACCTAGATGGAAGTCTGAATGAAGAGCATCAAATGTTCATTGATAAAGGTTTTGAGGTGGAAAAGGAGCTAGGAAATTTTGTTGGTCAATTTGTACCTACTGAGGTGGAGAATCCTAAGCATAAAATTAAGGTCCCTAGTGGTGTCTATTCCCTTAATGAAGATAAAGAGGTTTTACAGGATGTGCAAGAGACCTAGGATGCTCTTGAGGATAATTTTGTTGATGTAAGGGACACATTCAACTGCAACCATAAAGAGTTATCTAATGTGTTGGGAATGATTAAGGATGGCTCAATCATCTTTTTTAAAATCTTCAAATGGTTGTTTAATGAGCTGAACCTTACCAATGTTAAGGTTTAATATTTGATTAAGAATACTAGGTTTAGCACTAATTCTCATGAGTCTTCTATTCACAACTAGGTTAATCAATTGCTTGATGTCATGAAGATGGTTACTGACAAGATGCTGAAAATGAAGAGGAACTTTGAGTAGAGAATCTCGATCTTGGAAGAAAAAATGACCAAGGGCTATGAGAATCTTGAAACTATGGTCAAAGTCAGTCATTCCGCTCTCCACAATAATGTTGAGGGTTTTCAATTTATGAATGAAAAAGCTAGACTATGGAAAGGTGACTCCTATGGTGCACTAAAAGAAGCTATTGGTTTGATTGATCTCCCTAAAGATACAAAGGGGGAGGAGAATGATAAGGGACCTTGCACCCGCACATGCAACAAGACTAAAAAGAACATGAGGGTTCCTAATAAGGAGGTAGTTGAGGTGATGGATATGCATGAGAATATCATTGCTCATGATCTTGAAGCAACTAATATTTTGAAAAGTTTGTAATTTCCTACTAGTTCTATCCTACGTTTTGGTTGACTTTTTGCTTGTTTCTTGCTGATGGTAGGTTGCTTGTTTATTTTTGATTATCTTTAAAACCAGTGGTATTTTTTGTATAGGGTTTTGGGGCCCCTTCAAAATCCACTTTTCCTATAATAAAAAACATTAAAGAATAGAATTTTCAATATTGATAAATATAATGTCGACACTAAACATAATAAGTGATACAATATTAATGCTACTAGAGTGAATAATGTAATGTTAGTGTTATTTCCAGTCATAGTTTAACATTAATCATAAGTGAATTTTATTGTTCTTATGTTAATCATAAAAATAATATAGTGTTATAGGGATAGATATTGTTAAGTGTGGTTAAACCTTAACTTCTCTATCCACAAGTAGTAGTGGGTTAAGGGACATTATTAAAATGGGATAACATTTACATTAAGATAGAGAAAAGGAAATATAAGGAGAGTATAAATGTTAACCCTATTATTATCCACAAATTAATTAACTTTAACCTTGGTACAAGCATTACCTTCTTACATTACGATATCTCGACTCTATCAATATTAGTTTGAAGAGTAAGTATGTAGAATAAGGTTTAAAAATTAACATTATGATGAATTCTACATCCTATCATGGTTTGAAACTTGCTTAGTCTAAAGGTATTAGGAAGGATTGGCTTCAAGGTGATTCATTAAATATCATTAATTTCCTAAAGAAGATTAATCCTCCTTGTTGGTCGATTGCACCTATTATTGTTGATTCTATTTATATCCTCAATTCCTTTGAGGAGAGCTATATTTCTCATATTTTTTGTGAGGGCAATGGGTTAGCTAATAATTTTGTTAATGTTGAGGTCCTTGAACCTAGAGTTTGGGATCAGTTTGATACTCTTCCCATTGATATTCAAAATATTTTTAACTATGATATGTGGACTATGTAGGGAGGGGTTATCCGAAATGATTCATTTTTTCACACGCAAAATTTGATTGAAAATCTCAAGTCGAATTGTGATAAATATGAGGTGAGATCGACTCTCATTAATGATTATGAAGTTGATCAGAAGGCCCTGCATTTAAAGTTAATGATCCTCATTAGTCTTTTTGGTACTTGCTCCACACTGATTCTAGGTCTTTATAGAGGCCTTTTCTTCTTGAGGCTTCTCCTTATTTGTATCTCTTGTTGGATTTTCCTGTATTTGATTTGGCTCTGGTCTACATTCCCTATGGGGAGTGAGGAACAAAATTGAACCTGTTTCTTGTGATGCCACAAAAAGCAATAAAAATATTGGAGTCTTTTGACAAAGGGTCCTATAACCCCTTTCATCAAAAAGCTTCATCGTTTTTATCCTATGATTTCTTAGGATTTTGTTAATGGCTGGAAAAATAAGGTGCTTCGGGTGTTTGGATTGAAATTCAATAGCACAAAGGATTTGATTGGTGGAATTACAAGCCTTTCCATTTATGGTAGGAAGGTTTACAAGGATAAGAAGGTGTCCAATGTTGCTATGGTGACATTATTTAAAAAGAATGAAAGGGACCAGTTGTAGAAGCTTGCTTGTGGTAGCTTTGATTAGAAGACCATCAAACCCATTTGCATGGACTTGGTCATGGAGATTATGAGGTATTTTACCCTCGATGGTAGATTTTTAGCCCTCTTTGGTTATCCTTTTATGTTACTAAATCATTTCAAGCATAAAAAAGGGTATTTTTTTGTATTACTTGTTAGCATCTTTAGAGAATGGGGTTAAGGATTTTAAGAGGAACCCTAAGAATCCAATATTGCATAAGGGTCTAATCCTTCTAGTAATGTATGCTAAATATTTATCTATTCCAGAGGAGCCAAAGAGAATTGCTAAACGTCATTTGGATAAGCAAGAGTAGTTAGTGTTGGTGTGAATAATTGTCTTGTACCTAGCTTATTCATTCACTAGGTAAATTAGGGGACATATTCACATGATTAAGTTTACTTAGGTAAAATATTCTTTCTAGAAGCTTAGTTGGCATTTCTAGAACTTATCTTATCTAGCTAGGATGCATCAATTCCTAGGTGATTAGGTTGTTGGTTGTCTCATGTCATAAGATCATGACATTTATCAACATCATGTTCACTACTACATTTCAACCTTGCCCATATAAGCAAGGCATCTCATGTACATTTGTATTCAAGCTGATCAAGCAATCAATCAATCTTGCATTGTGAAGCAAGCATTATTTCCATTCTCTCTCTTGTGGAAGTGGTTTTGGTCACAACTGATCTTGGGGGTGTTGAGGAGTCACCATCAACTCCTACATGGTATCAGAGCTCTCTAGGTGTTGCAGATTCCTTCCCAGATCTGAGGGTGATATTTTGGCTTGAAAATTTTTGTTGGGTGCGGATTGGGGTTTCAATAGTCTCACGATTGAGTTTAGAAGCTTCCGTAGACAAATTTTGACTGTAAATTCGCCTATATTGGGTAAAGTTGTTTTTGAAGCAAATTTTTTTTTGCTGGGACAGCCTCCCAAGCGGTACGATTTTTCATATTTTCGCAAAAAAAAATATTTTGTTAAATATTTTTTTGCGGATTTGTATTTTAAATTTGGGGAAAAATATTTTAATATCGAGAAATATTGTATTTCAGGCAACAATATTATATTGGAGTTCAATAAAATCCAGGCGGCACATATTGCAGAATATTCCGCTATCATTATACTCTAACGCAGGGTACAAGAGATTTGGTCAGCATCTTTGTCCTTCTGTAGGTCAAATCTTTATTTCCATTGGCGGTACCTTGCCTAGCATCAATCGGTGTCAACTTGCATCGGTTGGTCCCATCTAGGGTACAATTGCTTTTTAATCTGCATCCACCTTATCTCCTCAGCGGATCAGTGGTCGCTACCATCGCCGGAATTCTTGATCTCCTGCCGTCCGGTCATCCATCTGTGCCCACGGTCCAATCAGCTTCATCGGCGGGTGAAATCCTCTACATCGGCATCACATCCGTTAGCATTGGCTCATTCGTCGGGTTCACATCGTCCATCTTGGCGGGTACGCTGTCATCTATCGGCGTATTCCTCCATCCACGGGTACTTCACATTTATTACAGCACATAACTCTATCTACGAAGGTCTTTTCCAGCGTACAGGGTCTCCATCTACATTGGGTACGATTTGAAGTCTTCATTGGTGTCGGTCTCCCATTGGAGGGCATTGTATCTGCACATCATCTGCGGGTAATTTATATATATTTAAATCTTTGTATAGTTTGTATAGGCCGAACATTGTTTAATAAGCCGAATTTGTTATATTGTATTAACTGACCGAGAATTTTAAACACTTTTTTGGCCTTGGAAACTGATATAGTCATATGAATGACCTTATTTAAGCCCTCGGGAGCCAAAAAACTGCCCCTATTTAGTCTGTCGATTATTTGTTTTTGCCCCCAAGTGCCTATTTATAGGCTTTTTTTCATTTTTTCATAACTTTGGCTAATGGAGGCGAAATTTTTCAAACGAAATATCCATGGAAAGTTGGAGATCTGAATTTTTCAGTGGTGTAGATATTTTGCAGAGATTTTGCAGTTTTGTGCCTCTTTTTCCAGGTTGAAGCCCGATCATCGTTTTCTGCTTCCGAGCTCAAATCTTTGTGCTCCTATCTCCAATTTTCACCAAATTTGAGGCATCAGAAAGGTATTCGAGAGCACTCCAGATCTACTTATGCACTTTTTGCAGATTTGTTTCCAAATTTTCATATTTTTAGTTTGTAGCTGATTTGATAGTTTGGGATTCCTTGTTGTAAATTTGCAAAAAAAAGTGTAATCTTGTTAGGACAAAGGGGTTAATTTCTTATATTGTGAGGGAAAATTGTTGTTCCTCTATTGTAATATCTCATTGTATCATGGATTTGACAAAAGTTGTACTTCTAACTCCATATAACTATCATGAGTGGAAATCTCAAATGGAGTTATTATTGTTAAAATCAAAGTTGCAACGAATCACATTTGGTCAAGATCCAGAACCTACAGGAGAAAAAAAGAAAAGAAAATGGCCTGATAGAAGGGATGAAGCTCTTGGTACTTTGAAGTTGTCCATTTCTCCAGATCTTAGATATCATGTTGCATCTTACACTCATCCTAATGAAGCTTGGAATACTTTAGAGAGTCTCTTTGGTAAGCCATATAAGATGAGAAAATTTAAGTTGGAAAATGAACTCATGGGTCTTAATCCTTCAGATTTTGACAATGTCCAAGACTTTTTCTCTAAGCTCAATTCTCTTAGATTGCAGTTATCTAATTGTGGGGTCACTAAAGAGGATGAACAGTTGATACTTTCTATTCTTGCTAAGATTGGTCCTGATTATTCAGTGTTTGTTTCTACTTTCTATGCTACAATGGATTCTCTTGGCACTACATACAAAATGCCTTCTCTTGATGAATTTGCAGCTCAACTCACAAGGGAACAAGCAAAGTTGGTACACATGGGCACATTGAAGTCTTCTAGATCTCATGCTCTTGTTGCCAAGGAGACAAAGGATTCAAGTGGCAAAGGTAAGAAGTAGAACAAGGCACCCAAGTCTAATGAGCAAGGTAAAGATTCTCCTTCACATAGCACTCATGAGTCCACATCCTCTTCTAAAGAGGAATCATCTAAAAAGAAGAAGTCAAAATGTGCATATTGTAAAAGGTTAGGACATGATGAGCATAGATGTTATAATAAGAAGATTGATGAACTGACACACCTTCTTCAAAAGAATAACATTAAGCTGCCCTCATCAGTGTCTGCTACTTCTTCTTCAGCATCTCAATCGGCAGCTCCCTCATCATCATCTTAGTCACAGGACACAAGATCTACTTCTGGGCTACACAAGATGAAAGGACAAGCACTCTTGGCCTCTACAAGTCTTGCATCTCATAGATGGCTTCTTGATTCAGGGGCATCTCATCATATGGCATCTTCTATGGATATGTTCTCTTCTTTTGAGCCTTGTAATTCACCTCATATATTGATGGGTAACAATACATATATGAAGGTAAGTGGGAAGGGTTCTATTGATATGGGGGAAGGGAGCTTCAATGATGTACTTTGTGTTCTTTCCTTGTCCACTAATCTCCTTTCTATTTATCAAATTACTCATGGGAGTCAAGGTAAAACAGTTGAGTTCACTCCAGATAGGGTGTACATAAGGGACTTGGAGACTAGGGATATTGTTGCTATCGGGATGGTTGATCATTCATCTCGTGTATATTCCTTTTCACATTTTGCTTCAGAAGATGATAATGTTCCTTTGACTGCATCACACACTCCATTGAGTGTGAACTATGATAGTAAGGAGAAGTTTGGTCAACTACACCTTGGTATTCTTGAGACCAGTGTTGAGCTTCCTACTCCTCCACCTCCTGCTTCTTCAGTCATTGATGCTTCTATTTAGCAGGATGATCATAGTTTTTCAGATCTTGCTTTGTGGGATGAGTATTTGATAGGGATTTCTAGCTTGTTCATGGAGTCTCATACTGTAGATTTGGAGGACACACTTGAGGGGATTTCTCTCCTCTTTGATGACAGTTTCAGTACAACTGTTATCCCATATTCTTTGTCTTTGGAAATTGACATTCATGAGTCTCCTCCTTCTCTTGATTTGTCATGTTTCTTGGTTCAATTTGATCATGATTCTGTTGTGGCTCATTCAAGCTTGGAGGATCTTCATCAGTTTTCAGAGGCATACATGAGCATTCATGCTTCCTCCTTTCAGTTGGACATGGAGTGGCTTCTACATCAGCTTATGGATTTGTTTCTTCCTAAGGGAAGATGTGTTGCTTGCAGACATTGGGTCATCTTTTGTTTTCAGGCATTCTTCATCAGCATTGGAGCTTCTTCATCATGGGGGGGATATCTTATCTCTCTACTTCCTTCTTATGGAGGGGTATTTGATTGTATATACATGATGCATGTTGTCCTTGGGGGGTATCATTGAGTCCTCCATACATCATGTCTGTTTGTTTGTTTTGTTTTCTCTCTTTTGGAGAGGAGTTTTGTCCCATTGGGTTTTCTCCTTTTCTCCACTTGTGAGAGATTGCATCATTTGCATTTTAAATGGGTACCTAACATGGCCTAGTAGCTGGGACCCATAGTCACAGTCTTTGCACAGTTTGCATAATAATCTTCTCCCTAAGTTGCACTTAAGGGAGGGTGTTGGTGTGAATAATTATCTTGTACCTAGCTTATTCATTCACTAGGTAAATTAGGGGACATATTCACATGGTTAAGTTTACTTAGGTAAAATATTCTTTCTAGAAGCTTAGTTGGCATTTCTAGAACTTATCTTATCTAGCTAGGATGCATCAATTCCTAGGTGATTAGCTTGTTGGTTGTCTCATGTCATAAGATCATGACATTTGTCAACATCATGTTCACTACTAAATTTCAACCTTGCCCATATAAGCAAGGCATCTCATGTACATTTGTATTCAAGCTGATCAAGCAATCAATCAATCTTGCATTGTGAAGCAAGCATTCTTGCCATTCTCTCTCTTGTGGAAGTGGTTTTGGTCGCAACTAATCTTGGGGGTGTTGAGGAGTCACCGTCAACTCCTACAGTTAGGATATGACATTGGTAATGATTATGAGGAAACTAAATGGGATGATGTGGGGTCTGATGGTTCTATGGAGGTGCTCTCAGAGCCCCCTAAAAATTTCAAAGCTAAGAAAAGAAAGAAGGTGAAAAAGAGTCTACAACCCACCTAGTCTGAGGGGTACAAACTAGTAGTGAGGAGGATGATGCCCCTATTGTTTCTACGAAGGGTAAGAAGCTCAAGAAGGGAAAATGTATCCCGGACCTTATTTTGGAGCAAAAAAGGAAGACCCTTCTAAATTATTTTGAAAGTACTAAAGATGATAAGGGTAAGGAAAATTTTGTTGCTAGAAAGAATTTTCCACTAGAGTTTGAAGATGAAGCTTGTGGTGAAATTGAAGCCCTTGTTCTATAGTGGAAAATGAAGACCCTTTTGAATGTGGTGAAAGTACTAAAGAGGCTAAGGGAAAGGATCATTTTTCTACTAGGAAGAATCTGTCACTAGAGGATGAAGCTTGTGGTGAAATTGAAGCGATGTGGTTGGAGGAGAGTCTGAGCGAAGTGAAAGCGATCTCTGCCAATAAATTCATGGGGTGGATAAGGAGTTGGGTAATACTGAAGTTCCTGTTGTTGTTGCTGAGGTGGAGACTCCTAATCTAAAAATCAAATTCCTTGATGGCAATTATGCTCCTAACAAGGGAAAATCAATTATTCAAGATGAGTAGGAGACCTAGGTTGACCTTGGGGATGACATGGATGATAATAGGGACAATTTTAACTACAATCTTGAAGATTTAACTAATTGATAAGTAGGAGGTATTTTTCCACAGCGTGTCAAATTATGATATTGCTATCAGGATTCAACCGTGTAGTTTCGAGTCAAACTACACGGTTGAATCCTGATAGCAATATCATGATTTAACTAATGTTCTAGGTATGGTGAAGGACAAGTCAATTTTTTTCTTCACTCTTTAAATGGTTGTTCAGTGAGATGAATCTAAACAATGTTAAGATTTGGTCCTTGATCAACAATGTTGAGATTAATTACAATCCTTAAGAATCTTCCATTCTGGCCCAAGTTGATCAATTGTTTGATAATTTGAAGGCTTTCACTAATGAAATGCTAAAAATGAAGAATGATTTTGAGCTTAGAGTTTCGGACTTGGAAGAAAGGATAACCAAACTCTTTGAAAATCTTGGTACTTTTTTAAAAATTAGCCATTCTTCTCTCCAAAATAATGCCTAGGGTCTTCATTTTCTTAATGAAAATGATCAGATGTGGAAAGGTGAATCTTTTGGTGAGATGAAGGAAACAACTGGTACTATGGATGAATTTTCTAAAGACAAGAATTTTCTAGTTGCATCAGATACGTATCATCATATGCAACCCCCATGCAATGTACCTGGAATTCCCTAATGTGATCTTTAGGGTTACCAAGCCCACAATATTTGTCAAATTTAGGGATTTCAAACCCCTTGGGGAATGGTACCATTGCTAGACTCATGTCGAATGGATAGGGACACAAGTTGCTTGGTGTCTTTGTTGTTTTCCTTGATTGGAGATCAAGCACTTGTTACGAGAGCAATTTGATTTGTGTGGTCACGTCATCTTGGGGATCAGGGGGTGGAGTGAATGTGTTTTAAAGTGGTCAAGGTTTTTGAGTGATGGGTGGGGTGTTGGGTGTGTTGGTGGGGTTTTTCAAGCTCTGATGTGTGATCAAAGCTTGTTGATATGCTTGAATTTTTTTTCATGCCAAAAACGCTTGTTGTTGTGCCAAAAATGCTTGTTGTTGTGCCAAAAATGCTTGTTGTTGTGTCAACAATGCTTCTTGTTTGTCTTTTTGTTGTTGCGCCAACAATTCTTGTTGTTGGTCGTGTTGTTGTTGTGCCAACAATGCTTGTTGTTGGTCATGTTGTTGTTGTGCCAACAACGCTTGTTGTTGGGCTAATAATTCTTCTTCTTCTTGTGCTTGATATTGTTGCAAGGCTTGTTGATATGCTTGTTGTTGGGCTGCTTGCAGTTGGGCCTAGTATTGAGCTTGTGCTTGTACTTGTTGAGCTTGGTATTGGGCTTGCGTCTGAGCTTGAGCTTGCACTTGTTGGGAAGATTGTGTAGCCTATGCAGCTTAAGCGACTTGAGTTTCTTGTGTTGCTTGGGTGGCTTGGGTGGCTTGTTGTTGTTGTAATAAGCCCTGGGCTTGAGCAGCCCGATGTGCTTGTTGTGCTTGTTGTGCTTGTTGTGCAGCTTGGGTTACTTGAGCAGCTTAAGTAGCTTGGGAAACTTGTTGGTTTTGAATTTGTTGGAGTTCCTTTTGATAGGCTGCTTGTTGAGCTACTTGCAACATGATGCTATATGGGTTCTCCGTGTTTGATTTTGTAGTTGGTGGTCGTGGTGGATTTGGAATGGTGTTCATTGCCATGATGAGGGGTGTTGTATTAATGGTGGGAATTTGTGTGGTAGATAGTGCAATTGATATACTTGGTCCTTGAGAGACCATGTTTATGGATGGTGTTGTGATCACTTGTGTTGCTTGGATGGTTGCCATTTTTTGTTGTGATATTGATGGTAATATTGGAAGATTCAGCACGATGTTCTGATTGATGATCGGGGGGTTGTTTTGGCTTTGATTGAGTGGTGGTAAAGGAGGTAAACCCAAACTGAGAGGTGATGTGGGTGTTAATGGAAAAGGTGGAAGTGGTGAAAATGATGATGATGAGGGGTTAAAGACACCCCCTGGTCCAAATAGCCCACCTTCTCCTTGTGAAGTCAAAGGGAGAGAGGTTTGTACATTGAGAGGTGTTTCATGAAAGGATGATGATGGGTCATTGGGGTCCTGGAAGGTGAGCATAACTGATTTAATGGGAAAAATTGACCCAAGATAGTGTTTGCATCCAAATATTGGTTGTTCACAAGGGGGTGTGTTTGTAGGGCATTAAGAAATGTGCTTCCCTTGTTAACAATAATTTGAGTTGGTGCAATGGATGACGTGATTTGTGGGATGCTTTGAGTGATGTTTTGAAATGGAGGTGTGGATGAGATTAGGGATGTGGATGAAATTGGGGGCATGATCCCAAGAGGCTTCTCCACAATAGTGCTTACATCAAAATCGGAAGGGAGTTTAGCCCCTTATTTAGCTAACTCAAGCATGTATTAGGAGGGACTGAGTCTCATCATCATATTGAAAATTCTATGAGTTTTGGGATTTTGAACCATTTTAATGATTCATTGTGTCATCCCTAATATGTTGGTGACATCTTCCACTTGGCCTTCCTCTTGAGGATTTTGTGATGATAGAGGAAGACTGGTTAGGGGATTGCTTGATCCAATGGGATTGATTTCAAAATTGGTTTGACTTAGGTCACTAAAATTTTATGTTTCTTTGTTCATTTCCATGTTCTTCTTGTGTTGGGACCTAGTTTGCACCATAAATAGGGATCAATTTTCAAGAATGTAAGAGATGAACCTCTAATTCTTTGGATTGATCTAATCTTTAGGTAAAAAAAAGAAAGTATAAGATAATGAGGATAAAAAGGATGATGATGGTGATAATGAAAGGTGGAGGATTGGTGGATGATTGAACTCTTAGGAAACCTTGAGGGGGATAGTAAACTTTAGGACTTTGGATTTGATGTTTTGATTTTGGATTTTGCATTTTGATTTTGATTTGGGATAATGAACTCATAAACTCTAAGAGGTTAGATGTTGTCTTAGAGTGAACTTGTCTACAAGATGATAATTTGACTAAGTGTGCAAAGAAGGATTCATCTATACACACACATAATTAAACAAAATGATTTGAATTTGTTTTGATTTTTTATTTCAAGAGGATTTTCCCAAAGTTTAGCATAGAGGGTTTTTTCAAGATTCCCAAGAGTTGTGGGTGAGGTGAATTTTGATTTGATGTTTGGAGGATGGATGAAAGTTTTGATTTTGACCCTAAAAGACTTAGAAAGACTTTGTTTACTAGACCACAGTATTGAAGAACATGCTAGCACTTCCTATGTAAGATACTCAAACCTTTGAAAAAGTGTTGGATTTTGACAATAGTAAAATGAGTACAAGTTGGGATTGTTTCTTGATGCACATTTATAAAAGTTAAAGGTCAATTTTTCCCTAAAATCGTAAAGCATAAACAACTTTTCTTGTGAGATTTGTGACTAAGACCCTTGGTCTTTGGTTTTCGGATCTTGATCTTGCAGGAAATCATTTGGAAGAACACATGTGTGGGGTTCAATTGTTCTTTATCTTTGCTTAGTGACTTCCATTTACCACAAACAATTCTTAGGTTTTAAAACTAAATTCCCAATGTCCCAATTTATTCTCATCCCACAAGGTCCATTATGTGGAAATCAAGGAAATTAAGGCAAAGGTTTCCTATTTTTGACTTTAGTGAGAAAATTGAGAGGTAAATTCAAATGCTTAGAAACCTCTAAGGATAGGATCCCTAGGGCAAGCAATAACACTTGAATTTTGTCGAAGGTATTTGCTTCCTAAAGGGTTTGAATTTTGATGATCATGTTGAATGTTTGTTTTCCAATGTTTGAGATCCAAGCAAAGTTTTTTGATTCCAAAAACATGTACAACCCTATGGATATTGAGACAATATTTATTGAATCCCCACTTGGATAAATCCAGCTATGCCTACTTTCAATGGATGGTTAGATGCTTGACCACACAGGTTCCCCTTTATAGTGCACTCACTTCTTAGGTTATACAAGCATCAGTACCCATGAAAATCCCATGGCATACTTCTCATCTCTACTAAAAGCTATAAAAATGTGGGTCGCCTTCAGAATGACCATTCTTGCACCAACAAATAGATTAAGGATTTTAGTTCTTTAGACAAAGGTTTTTAATATAGGCATTCCATTCGTGGGGGATCATCCATGTAGCAAGAGACCATTTTTTCCCTTCTTGTCGAAACAATTCTCGTGATACTTGAACTTTCCTCAAGTACCCACACTTATATACTGGTTGGAAGTCACTTGGCTTTAGCGTGTTCCTGGTTGGGTCATTCCCTTGGGTGATTAATTTTTCCCACGAGGTAGGACCTCTAAAGATAAACAAAAGAAAGTAAGTACATCTGTAGTTCAATCAATCTTTGTTGAGAAACAAAGAGAGAACACACACAATATACTCCACTCACACTCGCAATATTTTGTTCAATTTTAAAATCCCAATTGAAGTGTGGAGGCAATCACTTATACAACTTAATATCAAAAAAAGCCTTCTGATTCTCAAGAACATTGTGAGGCGCAAGAGAAGCTCATACGTCTTTTATATATATGATTATTTTTTGGATAATAGATTACAAAACATAGGAGCATACATTCATTTTAATCCCTAAAAGCAATAATTGGATTCTTTTTAAGCACAAAAAGGAAATATGAAAGTTGTTTGTTCAATTGTTAAACCTTAAACAAAATATAGTAAGTTGGCTAAGGTTCCTTTTAATCCTTTTGTCTTGTTCTTTTTAACCCCAAATTAAAATCTATTGAGTCCTACAAGCATGAAAGATAGCAAATCCTTAGAGGAGGGATTGTAACTTCTTCAAAAGTGTTTAAAAACACTTGATACAATGACATGATGATGTCATAGAAGTCTTCATCTTTGTTCCCCTCCTTCACCTTTGATTAATCCAACCTACAAAAACTGGTTAAACTACATAAATAGAGGTCAAAAAACCAGTTATTAATCATAAGTAACCAAAATGAAAAGACACATGCTAAAATTAAACCAATTCGTGCCTTTTACCCAACTCTAGCGGTGCAATTTGCATATGCGACATAGTTTGAAGAGGTCAGTGACGTTATATGGCACCGCTAGGACTGATAGTGGCGCTCTGCAATAGGACCTGTGAGCATGATTACAGTGTTTTTTTTCCAAGCAGCGTAGTTTGGAATTTGGAAATCTAGCTACAAAAAAGTGGACCAGTGTCGGAGTTTGGAAATTTGAATTTCTAGGTAGGAAGACCTCAGCAAAAAAGTTTGGAGTTTGCATCATCGTTGTATGGCACCACTGGACTGGTAGTATCGTTGTATGGCACCGTTGGACTGATAGCAATGCAGTTTCTTGTAGACATAAAAAAGTTCAAAAAACCATAGAATTTTTGAAAAAAAATGTGTTAAAATCTTCAGATTCGCCCTCCTAGCACCAAAATGTGAATGGAGATTGTAGACCTACACAAACACAGTAAAAAATCACACAATTAGATCAATATGCAAGTTTTAAATCCACATTCCCCAAAGAATTCATTTACAATGCATAAACTAGGAAATAAATGAAGAACACAACAAAGAAAGCTATTAAATCCTATTAGAGCATGCAAACTCTCAATCCCATGGGGGAATTAGTGTCATTTTGATGTGGAAAATAGCCCTTTCCCAATCCCTTGTAAGATTTGTGATGCCTTGATGATGATTTGATGATTCTTTGGAGAAAATCCTCCATAACCTAGCTATCAAACTTGAAAATGGATGAATTATGGATGAGAAAAATTCAAAATCTGAAGATTATGACTTTGCATGAAGTTGTGGATCCAAAATACAAAGGAAAGCCACCTATTTATAGATGAGAGTGATGGAAGATGAGGAAAAATGGATGAATGTGGGATCAAACACCAACCAATAGTATTAAGCCACTTGTCAACATGTGAATGGACAAAGGTGGAGCACATTTTGATGAATGTGTCAATAAATTATATTAGGTGGAATTTCAAATTTATGAAATGACATGTTGGAGGGAGAAAGAAATGAATTAAATTCAACTTGGCTCAATGCACAGTGACATGTAACAGATATTGAATGCCTTGTTGGAAGGAAAAATCCATTTGGAGGGATTTTCAAACTTGGAGGAATATTCCTCTTTTGATGTTGTGTTGAGAGAAATTAGAAGATTTATTAAATCAAAAGAAATGATTTATTGAGAAAGTGGCAAAATCTAGAGGATTTAAGTGATTAAGATTAATTTAATCAAGATTTGATTAAATTAATAGGAGATTAGTTGATTTGACCATTTTGATTTAGATTTGAGGATTAATTTAAGTCGAAATGAGAGGAAAATGATTTAGACTTAATTAAATAAATATTTTGATTTATTTAATTAAAGAGGGATGATGTTAGATTAAATTAAATAAAGATTGATTTAATTTAATAGAATGACTTTAGAAATTTAATTAAATAAAATAGATTATTTAATTAAATAGAGACTATAGGGTTAATTAAATAACATTGATTTATTCAATTAACAGGAGATGATGGCTTAATTAGATAGATTTTATTTATTTAATTAAGGGATGAAATATGATGAATTTAATCAAATATAGACTATCTAATTAAACGATTAGCAAAGGGGATGATTCAGGACGAAGTGGTGTTAGAAATTAGGATCAAGTGTGATTAGTACATTTTTCGTGTCTACACTAGGTGTTAAAAAGGGTATTGAAAAGTTCAAAATATTTCTCAAGCTAGTATAATTTACTATCATAATTGGTAGCCAAGCTATGATGAACCTACTCAAGAAAAAGCCCAATAAATACATAGCCCAAGGGAGAATTGCAAGATGGAATTTTGAGTTTTTGGGTTATGAATTTGAAATAGAATGGATTAAAGTGGAGAAAAATCCATTAGTAGATGCATTAACCAGAGAATTAGCAACAACCATTTATAATGGAGGGATAAAATTCAAGGATCCAGATTGGATTCACTCAGATGGAACCTATATGTATAATTTAGAGAATTTTGATATTTCTCTCCATTTCATCCTAATTTAGATAATTGAGTTATTATTAGAATCTTATTTTCTGAATAAATGACTAACAAATTCAAGAAGATTGATTGCGTAAAATCATGAAATAGGAATTCTAGAACTTTATGCAGGGTTAGAATTTCCCAACAGTTTGGTTTCAAATAGGTACCAATCATATGCTACGTTAGAAGTCCATTATCAATGGATACCCATATAACATAATTATTTCACATGAGGTGATCAAAGAAGAGTAAGATGAACCTACTGAAATACACCAAATTTGGGTTCATCCATAACATTACCTTCAATCAATTTTCTCTAAAAGAGTAGATTGATCTAGTAGGTATTTATTTTCATCTCGATAAGGAATAATTTTTGAAATTAATTTATAAAAAAATGTACTATGTCATGGGAGAATGCATGGAATAATATTTAACTCATTTTTATAATATTGGTTATGATTTTCCAAGAGTTAAGTTATATGCATTATGTAGAGATTGGTTGCCATAAGTCATACTTGAAGATATGGAGATCAAATTGATACCAACATTACTTGTAGCAAGGATTGAGTTTGACATAACATACATTGAAGAAATTTTATTGGTAACGTACTTGTTTAATCCTCATCCCTATGATTGGGACTATGTATATCAAGAACTGCCAGAACAATGAATGAGTCCTATTCCATTCTAGCTAGCACATGGGCTTGTTAGTTCCATGATCTCACCCATGTTAAGATGTGACAAGATACAACCCTGTCAAAAACAAAATCCCTATAGCCACTTATGAGTGTTAAGTGGACTACTCTCACTCTATAGTTTCAAAAAAGTGATAATAAGTGGTAGAATATTAGTATTTTAGTAAAAATATTAATATTCCATATATATTAATATTTATGGACAAATATTTGACCACTAGTATTAAAAGATATTAATAATATTGAGAAAGTGGAAATAAAATTAATAGATAAAGCATGATAGTTAGACAAAGACTTTAAGTGGTGGGGATATTCTAGAAAATTTTGTATAATATTTTCATATGAAGACATGGTGGACCCTTGTACAAAAAGATATATCTTGTACAAAATGTTTGAAAAATCTCCACATGTAAAATATATTTTTTCTAATATCATAAAAAAATTTGTAATATTGAAAAGTAAGGATAGACAATGTCTACGAAAAATATTTGAGTAGATATTCCTCCATTTTCATAATATGGAAAAAATAAATAAATTAAAGCAAGGACTGACAATGTCTCTCACTTGGCATGATAATCCTTCTTTGCTATATCTAGAAGTTTACCTATTAGAATAGGTAAAAGGGGAGTATGATTGAATCTTTGGGTCATTTAAGCCTATAAATAAGGCCTCATGAGCTCATTTGAGACATTCAAAGTTTTGGGCTTGAGCAATCAAGGAGATCTGAAGTTGGAAATTAGAGTCCTTATATTGGCTAAGTTTCCATTGGTCTATAGAAAGGTTGTAATCATATCAAACATATGCTCTTACCTTGCACTTTGAGTGATCTTGGTAATCAAGATCTGGATTATTTTGTAGTGAAATTTGTGTTTGACAGTTTATCTTTCTGTGTAGAAGGTTGTCTGGGAGAAATGAGATTTCTTCGCATTTATCCATAATAAGGTTTATTGTCTTGCAGATTTGGGAACATTCTTACACTATTTTTAACTTCCTTCCCTTGAGGTTTTAGGTGTTGAGGTGCTCCACAAGGTTGGTTAGTCAGTTGTGTTTTGTGGTAGGGTGTCTAATTGCACAAAATTATGGTGTTCTCAGTTTCAGGTCATTGTGGAAAAGTTACAAAATATTTGGATGATGTTGGAATATTATGAGATGTGTGGATATTGTGGAATTTTGCTATGTAGTCCACATGACCTGGAGAAATGTGTATGTGGTCACTTGTAGTGTCAATATAGGTTTAACCGACCTAGCATGATAACACTATTTGTGGAGGTATCTCATGGATTTTAGATGTTTTTTGTAACATGGTGATGTAAATTTAGATCCTAGTTAACACTTGATATGGTACGTATTCCTTCACTTCTTTCCACCACAAAGGTGTTTGGTGCCAAATTATTTTGGTATTGCACATTTTAGGTGCATATGTTTCATTATGTCCAACCTAATTGAGATTGTTTAGGTCAAGGATGGTATAAATGTAAGGTGAATTTTTGGAGACGTGTAGATTTTTAAAAGGTGTGTGAAATATGTGAATTTGATTAAGTGTGGTGACCTAACTGTGAGATTAATTCCCATGACTCCAAAGCAGTGAGCAAAAGGGTCTACATTTTCAGTGTGCTTGAAGTTACTAGAGGCAGTAAGCTTAAGATTGAGGATGTCATAAAGTTTCAGTGGTAGAATTCTCCTATTGCCTTGAAATAGTGTATCTCTTTTTAATAGTATTCTTCTATCTTATTTCTTCTTAGCAGTGAGCCACCCGATAGTGAAACTTTCTTCTTTTTCTAGGAAATGAGCCTTCTTATATTCGGTGTTGCCATATATGTGTGTGTGTGTGTGAGCTAATCCTCACTATGGTTTTCCTTTCTTTGGTTTTCCATGTAAATCTGGTGTTCTTATGTGTTTGGATGTGTTCACATTACTATTTCATATGTTTTCATTATGCTAATGCATGATAAGGGTTTAATGGTTGATAAGGGTTCAAAAATATATTGAAGGTTTGAATGTTTTTAAGTATACAATTGATTCAACCCATCTCATTTGTCTTGTGCATCTAACAAAGAGTTACATGCTAAAGGAATGTCTCCCAAGAACAAACACACAAAAAAGAAATAAGTATAAAATAGATGCCAAAGGCGTTCAAAAGGAAGTTGTTGGCTATGATCTAGGTAGATGGCTAACCCCATAAAGTTTTATTGTCATCAATTGTAACAAAAAATTAAGGGCAAGATATGAAGCCAAACTTCATGTGGAACTTGTAGAAAAATAGAAAAAAATTGAGGCTTAGAGAAATTAGTTGGCCCAATGGATAATCTTTGCACAAGACAACTTGGATGATATGATTGTAGGTATTAGTTCTAGGTAAACCCACAAAATTGGATTACAATTCCATTGAGGAAGGAAAATTGCAAAAAATGCCCCCATGCAAAAAAATTGGTTTTTGGGGGTTCGAATGAACATTTGGTTTGAGTGAACCCAAAGGGGGTCTGCTAGAACCCCCCTTCGAGCAAACCCATTAAATGTTGGGTCCCACATTTCTTAGGAAAAAAAAGAAAAGGAAAGGGTTGTGGAAAGGGAATTCACTCGAACCAGGTTTCGCTCGAACCAAGCTTCGCTCAAACCAAGGATCTCTCGAACCCCCCTTTTCCTACTTTCTCCCCCTCTTGCACCAAAAAACTCCAAATTTTTTCCCTTTGAATCTCAAGTTGAGGATGAAAATGGAGTCTTCATATACCCAATTGGATGATGGTATCCCTCGAAATGAGCTATCCAACGAATATAATTTTAATATGTTTTGATTTTATTATGTATTTGTTTTTTTAGTTTGATTAAACATATGTTTTTCACCAAAAATCAAGCTCTTTGTTCTATGCATGTGGAAATATTGTAGATTATCAAAAATAAAATTTGAAAAATATCAGTGCAGTAGATATTGATGTCCTCGATCCAAAAAAAAAAATTTCGATACATACAAAAAAAGTTATGTTGTATATGGTCTGCCTATGTCTGAATTGTAATTGGTTTGACTCTCAAACTTGATTAAGGAAAAAATATTCAATAAAACACTATGAAACCAATGGAAGCACTAGATATTATAGTTACAAATCTAAATTTGAAAAAATTAGAATTTTATCCTTCATGGAAAAAATGTTATGTTGTATATGGTGAGCATCACTCCTTAAAAATGGTGTTTATTGAAAAAAACTAGTTTTCAAAGGAGATGGAAAAAGAAGTGCAATATGATTCCAAAAATTTTGAAAAAAATATATTTAGAATCTAGAGAAAAAATGTCACAAATCACTAGTTTTCATCATCTTCAAATTCCTCATAGTTTAGTCGCTATAGATGCCCGAAAGTGAATATTTAGTTAGAAAAAATTAGTTCAATGTCTAGTTTGGCCAAAAATTGTAAACCAATATTGTGGGATCACCCTTCTATAAATAATCCTATTACTAATCAGGAGAAATTAAAATTTCTTACTCAACTACAAAATAAGATTGATTCTTTAGTTTCTAAGATTAAAAATTAGTCTTATTCTCTATTAAATAAAACTTCTAGTTTAAACTATTAGTTAAGATATGTACAACTGTAAGATAGAAAAATTTTGTTGCTAGGGTTTAGGACATAGGAAAACAAACTTTCTATGCTCCACATTCAAGGAAACCCTAGAGATCTAAATCCAATGAAGAGAGGAGAAAGATATCTAGTAATAAGGTGTCCTAGGGTGTGAATTATGATTACAAGAGGGGTTCACCACCAAGCTAGGGATTAGAAAGACTAATGAAATGCAAGATCTAATGTTCAATCCTAGTGATGCATGAAACTTAAATAAATGACCTAGAAATGCATATAAATCATAATAAAAGATTATATAATCAGAAGTGTGCACCTAGAAACTTGTAGAAGCTTGAATGAAGTCCTAAAATGTTGAATATGTTATTTTTAATGCTAAGTGGGACACCTATGTCAGTCTGGGCGATTTAGTCCTAGACTGGATTTTCTACACCAAAACTGAAATATGTCAGTGTTGATTCTGAATCTCAATAAACCTTGAAAATTGGTTGTACTGGGAATCATACGCCCAAGGTGGTGTATCGGTCATAGTGTTCTTTTTTTGAAGGTTAAGGTTTGATTATGCTCTTCAATCTCTTCTATCTCTGCCACACTTTGTTTTTGCATCTAAAACCCTAATTTCATACTTGTAGATGACTTTTTTGTGAAGATAGCAACCTTGCAAATGAGGGGAGAACTCCAACAACTTTCTCCAAACTTGCAACCTAATCTTCAAGGATCCTTCATGCTCCAAGACACCTATATCTACAATCACACATGTAAAGAGGAGGAAAACTTGGTTGTTAGTGAATAGAGGTTTGACTTGGTCAAACCCCTTTTAGGTAATTAAAACAAATGATGAGATAATTGAATAAGGACATGAAACATGAAACAAGGAACATGAAACATGGATAATGATACCTTGAATGATGTTTTGTAAATTATTTCTTATAAATCTACAATTTAACATGAAGTGGCCATGAAGAATGTTAATCTAGATCTTGAGTATGGATATGAAACAATGTTTGCAAATGGATCTTCAATGCTACATCACAACACTAGCTCAACACATGTTTGATGCTTGAAAATATTGAAATGATGATGGATATTGAGTTGCTACAATAATTGATGAAGAAATCTACCCTTGAATACCTTAGAAATGCTCTTGTAGACTCTCATGATCCTCTTGTGAAGTCTTAGAATGTTTAACTCTTGATTGCTTGACTTGATATTATGAAGGATTAATGAAATAATTATTTGATACCTTTTTTCTATAGGCAATGCAACCAATTTACCGTTTATTAGATCTCAGAGGCTGACATTCATAAAATTTAAATTTAAAATCTTGATTTCTCACTCAAAACCCTAAAAAAGGGCCAAATGGGTGTCATATGCCATCCCTGGCATATGGATCCCACTTGGGTGGGACTCATATGCGCAAGGTGGTGTATGGGTCCCACAAGGCCTTTTGAGAGAGAGAAAGTGTTAGGGAGTAAAGAAATTAAGTTTATTTTTTGATCTTGTTGGGATTTTGATTGAAATAATCCTTAGGATGCATAACATAGGATCTTAGGGGCCTATTAATGATGATATAAAGGTTATAAATGCAAGAGGTCCCAAAACTCAATGTGAAAGTGTAAATAAATACACTTTGCAACATTAAATTAAGGCATAATTAGGTCTATTTAGCTTAAAAGGGCCCTAAACTAAATGTGAATGTGTAAAACACTTTACAATAGTAGATCAAGGCAACATTAGGTCCATTTTAATGTCAAACAATCCCAAATTTACTAAGGAAAAGGGATACTTTTTTTGTTGCCACATTTAGCGCCCACTTTAGTGAGAGGATGAACTTGCTTCAAACTCACACTAAAGTAAACATTCAAGAGGGGTCCAAGTGTACCAATGCGGATGTTCTAGGATGAAAAAGATCAAGGGAGTGGTCAAGCCCCCAGGATCCAAGATCCTATGTCAAAATGACATATGCACAAAAAGGACATGCACAAGGTGTAAGATATGCAACATCAAGATACACAAACATACAATGTCAAGGAAATAAAGAAGAAAGAAAAAGAAAAACAAGCAAAAATAAAAAGAGGTGGATCAAGCCTCGATCATTTTTCCAATGCGATGTGTATCAAATCTAAGATGTTTTTCCAAAAATGCATGCTCACTATGAGGCAATGAAACTTTAGGCTATCCACTGGGTGAGTATCCAAAGGATGGCTTAGTGAGAAAGTCATGCCTCTGTATCGATTTATCACCATATAATGAGAAATTCATGCCCACATTTAGGCTTCTCACCATATGTTAACCATACCAAAGCTATACCTCTTGATAACTTTGATAAGGTGCCACATAATAATGATCTCCAAGCTTCATGATACAAGAAAAACTTTGTATGTTTAGAGCTCATGAACAAACAATGAAATTTGAGCTTCATGAGGCAAGAAAAAATTTGTATGCTTGGAGCTTGTGAACAAACAAGATGGCACCACATGAAAGAAAAGTGTGTTATGCAAGGTGGTCATATAACCGATGTTGTAAATGCAAAATAGTGTAAGGAATGTTCAAAGGGATTTTGTTTAGTTTTTGTCAGGTCTCTTCTTAGGGAACATCATGCCTAATGTCTCCAAGAGAGGAAAATTCAAAGAAATATCACACTCTCGGAGAAAATCAAACCCAATGACACCATGAATAAAAGGATTTATAATAGGAAGAAAGAAAATTGTGCAGCGAAACATGAGTGTTGATGTATGCCCCCACTTTAAAGCAGTTGCTAATACCATTACTATGAGCAATTACTTTAAAGTAGAAGAATACATGAGAGCTTATTTAGAAAGCCCTATTCCAAGTCATATGTTTCCAACATGCTATTTCATGAAAATGGGTTGCCCCAAAAACTCGGTATGCCACATACGAGCCAAATTAAGGCCTATTATCCACATCCCAAGCTTGCTCTTATATATACCTGAAAGGTGGTCAACTAGCCAAAAGAGACAATGACCAGTGACATATGAGGACAAGGCTACTTAACTCCTTTCCCCCACTTAGTGTAGGACAAGGATGAGCCGAGATAATTGATGAGAAACATGCTAGAGTGAAAATTAGTATCAATTAGAGGAACAAGGTGCTTCAACACAAGGAAGAGTACTATACTCCTTAAGATGTTGAATTTTATCACTTAAATCCTTACATTCATTAGTAGAATGGCCATGAATTCTATTATATGCACAAAATGAACTCTTGTAGTAAAATTTATTTCGTGTTCTTGGAGGGAGAGTTATCAAATGATGTTGAAGGAGTCTCAACAAGATACCCTCTTGATAAATAGAAGATGTTCCTTTATTTTGTGACAAAGATATCTCTTGCTTAGTATTAGGTGTCATACTTACACAAGACCCTTTAGATTGTGATATTTTGCACTCTCCTTTATAGGAGTGTGTAAAATCTAGAAAATTTGAATCATAAGTGTTCTGTGTGATGAAATTAATGTTAAGTGAAGACTTCTCTATTTATTTCAAAGGATAAAAATCAAGACCACTAGTGTCTATTAGTTCAGGATGCACTAATTTTAAAGCTAGCTCAGAGGAATCTTTTGTAATAGTGTTGATATTGAGTGAAGGCTTGTTTGTTTGTTTCGAGGGGCAATAACCAAGACCACTAGTCTTTTCTTTCATGTGAGGCTTTATAGGGACATAGATACCTTGTTCTATAGCACCACATCCTTTTCCACTATATCCAAGTTGTTTTATCATTTCATAACCTTTTCCATAAATATTTTTCATCTCTTTTGGATTAGGTGGTTGTTCATAGTTAGCTTCATCAATGTTCGTTGTGTAATTTTTTGTCTTTTGTTCTAAAGTGTTTGAGGTGGATGCTTTTTAAGGGTCATCCAAATTTTGTGTTGACATTGTTGCTTTTTCTTTTCCCTTTTCAGAATCTTTGTTTGTGATCTTGTATTCTCCCATGAATGTTGGTTCAAATTCTAAGGAGCCCCAATCATCTTCTAATAGCTTCATGACTTCCTCAATGTGTTTTTCTTTGTCTTTATATTGCATGAGTTATACTTGTGTAGTTGGTGTTAATGTTTTCAAAGGATTTTCTTTATTTTTCTCAATGTTTAAACAACTTTTTGGTTTGGGGTGAACTTCGAGTGAGTACACTTTGTTGTTGCAGACATACTTCATTACACGATCAAGAGTAGAAGGCATCCCATTCATTGCATGAATACACGGTCTACCTAAAAGAAGATTATATGAAAGTTCATGAGGCATAACATGGATCAGTGTTTCTAATGTAGCCTTTCCAACTTTAATAGGTAAAGTGATCGCACCCAATGGTTGTTTTCCTACATTTTCAAATCCACAAATAGATAAAGAATCAAGTTGATTTTTTTATTTATCCACACCAATCCTATCCAAAAGGTTTACACTACACACATGAAGGGCAGATCCATTGTCGACAAGTGTTCACTTTATGCCTGTTCTATTATATTGAGCTATTATCATGAAAGCATCACATTTTTTTTGCACTTCCAAAGGAGGGAGCTCACTTTGGTGGAAATTAATGTCAGCACTTATTCCTTGAATCATGGCTGCTATGACATTTTGTTGCATGTTAGAAGGGATAGAAACTTGTTGTAAAGAACTTTGAATCATGTTATGATAATGAGGGGAGGCTTGAATAAGGTCCCATAATGATATCTTAGTAGGTGTATTCTTTGGTTGTAGAGGATTGAATGAAGTCTTGAAATGTTGAATATTTTGTTTTTAATACTAAGTGGGACTCATACACTAGTCTAGGTGATTTAGTTTAGACTGGGTTTTTTGCACCAAAACTAGAATCTAACATTATTGATTCTGAATCTCCATAAACCCTAAAAAATTGGTTGTACTAGGACTCATATACCCAAGGTTATGTATCAGTCCCAATGTGATTTTTCTAAAGGTTAAGGCTTGATTTTGATCTCCAATCTCTTCTCCCTCTACCACACTTTGTTTTTGAATCTAAAACCCTGATTTTGGACCTGTAGATGACTTTTTGTGAAGATAGCAACCTTGTAAATGAGGGGAAAACTCCAAAAAAATTCTCCAAGCTTGTAACCTAATCTTTGAGGATCCTTCATGCTCCAAGACACCTAGATCTGCAATCACATGTAAAGAGGGGGAGAACTTCTTGGTTTTTACTGAATAGGGGCTTTCCTTGGTCAAACCCATTTTAGGTAATTAAACCAAATGATGAGATAATGAAATAAGGAACATGAAACATGGATAATGGTACCTTGAATGATGTCTTGTAAATATGCAATTTAACATGAATTGGCCATGAAGAATGTAGATCTAGATCTTAAGTATGGATATGAAACAATGTTTGCAAATGGATCTTCAGTGCTACATCACAACACTAGCTTAACAACATGTTTGATACTTGAAAATATTGACATGATTATCGATCTTGAATAATTACAATAATTGATGATGAAATATGAGCTTGAATGCCTTAGAAATTCTCTTGTAGACTCTCTTGATGCTCTTGTGAAGTCTTGGAATGTTTAACTCTTGAGTGCTTGACTTGATATCATGAAGGATTAATGAAATATTGATTTGAGACCTTATTTATATAGGAAATTCACCCAATTTACCGTTTATTAGATCCTAGAGGCTGACATTCATAAAATTTGAATTTAAAACCCTAATTTCCTATTCAAAACCCTAAAAATGGGCCAAATAGGACTCATACGCCATCCATGGTGTATGGGTCCCACCTGGGTGGGACTCATATGCCCAAGGTGGCGTATGGGTCCCATAGGGCCTTTTTAGAGAGAGAAAGTGTCGAAGTGAAGAAATTAAGTTTATTTGTTGATGTTGTCAAGATTTCAGTTGAAATAAGCCTCTGGATGCATAATATAGGGTCTTAGGGGCCTATTAATGATGATATAAAGGTTATAAATTGAACAGGACCCAAAAAACAATGTGAAACTATAAATAAATACACTTTGAAACATTAAATTAAGGAAAAATTAGGCCTATTTAGCTTCAAAGAGCCTTAAACCTAATGTGAATGTGCAAAAAAAATTACAACACTAGATCAAGGCAACATTAGGTCCATTTTAATTTCAATCATTCCTAAATTAAGGAAAATGGATATTTTTCTATTGGCACAACAATAATCTGGACAAACAATGACATCAATTCAAAGCAGAAAAGAAGGTTATCTCACACAAATTTGTGACAACCAACATAATCATAAAAAAAATAGGAAAACAAATTGTGATGATACTAAATCCCTCATAAATTCTATGTCTAAAAAACTAGAGAAAATTAGGAAAGTAACAAAAAAGATTAGGAAATATCAAACTGACCAAGATAGTTCTTCAAAAGAAGATAATCAAAAAAAATAAAAAAGGAAAAGTAACAATTGCATTAGTTAAGCCAAAGAAATATATAGTTTAAATAAGAGTTTATTCTCTGATAAAAAAGAAATAATTATTTTTTCTTCAACACCTAAAGCTTCCTCATATACATCCATAAAAGCTCCTACTGTTACAATGCCTAAAGTAAAAGAACATAGTTTTTCCATACACGAGCACGAAAGGGATTGGCTTCAGGAACTCAATGTTGTTGAGAATGTAGAACCAATTTTTGTGGGTGAACCAATGCAAGTAGAAAAAGAATAAAATAAAGAATCATCCCAATATATGTCTATAGAATCAAAGGAAAACCCCATGAATGAATGGTGACTAAATCAATCAATGTGGGAGATTTTTGAATTAAAGAATACAGAGCCAGAACTAAGGTATGATACATATCTAGATGATGAAGAAGAAGATTTGATCACAAAATAATATTCATTCCAAAGGAATACTGAGGTCTTTAACTTTGTAAATAGTCTAATTTCTAATTAGTATTCTAATAAATCCTAGAAGTCTTTTATAAGTAGATAATCAATGTCAAATTAAAACGATATAGTTAGAATATTTCTACACTTCTAGATATAGGTTCTACAATTAGTATTGCCAAAAGTAATGTTTTACTTTTTGTATACTGGAGTCCTCAAAAAATTATAGTAAAAGGTTTTGGCACCATAAAAATTGTGCAGAAAAAAGCCACCAATATTATTGTAAATACAAAAAAAATAGTTCCCTCTACAACTTCTGGCAAGATGATAGCATAGAAATTGATATCCTTTTGGGTTGGGATTTTTTGAGTTACTTTAATTATTTTCTCATTTCTGCATATTCGAGTAATATTGGGAAATCGCAAAAAGATCAAATTTCTTAATCCTCTTCAAAATATAGAGTTTGTCCATGTTATTAAAAAATTTGATACAAATGGGAATCTTCTTCCAAAAGATCCTTAGGTGTTTGATATATGAAGAATTAAAGATCTTCCTGAAGCATGTCAGAGAAAGATTCTAGAAAAAAATTTCTTCTATAATACAACACCTATATTCCAAAATAATGGATGGGGAGATATTCAGGCAGGTTCAAGTACTAAACAAATTCATATTTTATCTCCGACAGATATAAAAGGATAATTAGTTTTCTTAAAGCATCTTGTTGGATAGTATAAGGAAACCCATATTATTTTTAGATGTCAAGATATCACAAGTGATTTCCCATATGAATTCTATTAGTTACAAGATCTTACCACCATATTTTGTCCATCATGTTACCATATAAAATCCTGCTATGTCAATTAACTCCTTTCAAGGCTAATACTAAACAAAATACTCTTCTATTCATACTAAACCTTGTATTCCATTTCCCTCATAGCTAGCTTGAATAGATTATAAAGCATGATGCACGAATTTTTGAGTAATGGTATATTCTAGATACATGTCAGTTAGCAACTAGGGAGATAAAATATTTTTACTCATATCACTACCTATTCAATTTTGAAAAAATCCACTGTATACCTTACATCCAACTCCTACCAGACTTTGGAAGATGGCATATTCTCTATGAATGGGATAATGGTTAATAATTTAGCATGAAGAGTATAATTTTATAAATAATTAACAAATTGTACGAGATGATGTTGCTGATAAAGAAGTTGAGGTTCCTGAAAGTTACAGTTGCAAACCTGAATCAGTACCAATAAAAGAATTCAAGGAGTTTTCTTGTTCATCCAATTCTATTTTTTCTCTATCTATTGGTGGACTAAATATTGAAAATTCACAGATTTTAGGTATTAAGGATGAGATAGCTGATGTGATTCATATGGATATGCAGGAAAAATAGAATAATGTTGAAAACATAAATGTTGCAGTTGATGTTGGTGAGCTTGACTACATTGTAATATGTGAAGGCATGATTATAGATCAGTATGTGAGGCCTCCTGACAAACATCATGATGGGGAAGTTACCATACATGATAGGGCTTCTGCATTTTCATCATTGACCCCTCACAAAGACATGCAAACAGGTGAAAAGTTCCATGTTTACACTTCTAAATCTGTTCAATCTTATTTTCACCCTAAATTATTCATTGAAGACTCCAATTCTGTTTTGCATGTTTTGAATGCAAGAGGGATATTGCATCATTTGAGACCTCCTGATGGCATGGATATCAGCTCTTCACAAGTGTAGGATGTTGAACACAACATTCAATTTATAGTAGTACAAAACTAGGTTGTTTCTTTCCTTACTATGAATTTTGAAGCTTATCAGTTTGATTATGGTAATTTAGGAAAGACAACTTGCATATGGATTGATCATGGTTTCAATGAATTGCCTCAATTGTTGATTATTCCTGATTATGAGGTTGAATTTGAATGTTGTGTTTTTGAGGTTTATTTTGCTGAGTATAAAGATGAATTTGCATTTTTGAGGACTGTTACCATTACCTTGTTTCTTTTCCATGCATTGATGAACCGTATGGAGGTGGGTCTTAGTTCACCCTATCTAATGATGAGTTGTTGTGAGTCTCTTTGTATATAGTTGGGATAGATTGCTTTAGAATTAGTTTGCTTTGGTTAGTTTTGGTTTGATTTGGGTTTCGGTTTGGTTGTTGCTTTGCTTCTCTGGCTTGGGTTTTTTGCTTTCTGGTTGGGGAAGTGTCTTTCCTGCACAATAATTATATTCTTATCTGGGACTATTTTAAGTATTTCATTGATGGACTTTTATCATGTATCTTGAATGGATGGTTGAGGTCTTTTATTATTGTAAAGCAGTCTGAATGTCTGATTTAAAAGAGGATGGGTCATTGGTTTGATTTTAACCTGAAGTATTTTGAAATCTAATATCTTTCATACATCTTAAGAATCCTGAGGTTGCTGTGGGATCTTTGTGAGGTCTTGATTAGGTGAAAAATCTTATTTCTGCTTCAGTGCCACTATGGTTCTCAGCCCTAAGTGTGAACTTCATTGTTCATAGGTTGAAATGAAAAGTGAAAAGAAAAGAATATCAAAAGAAAAGAAAATGAAATATTGAGAATAAAAATCATGAATTCAACTTATCAGGAATATCCAAATATCTCTATTGAGGCTATGGACGCCTGGCTAGCAATAGAGCTATGTCTAGGAGAGTCATAGTGATAGCCTTGTCGAGGCTATGGACATCTGACTAGCAGTGAGGCTCTATCCAGGTTGCTTTTAAAGTTCTTTACGTAGCCTGCTCTGACTAAACTTGGTTTATGCAACATCTTAAGGAGGGAAATGAAATCGTGTGCACACACTTGGATTTTCAGTTTATGGAAGGTTCAGTCTACCTTTTGGTTCTGATTCTTTAATCTTTAAATTTTGATTTGTTTGTCTAATAGTGAGATCAAAACCAGAGATTCTGGGTTCTTGATTCATGTTCCTCATCAAATGCTTTGGAGCATTTCCCTACAGAGTCACCATTTGTTGTGCAGTTTTTGCACACACGCCCCACTGAAAGTAGGGACCCTCTTTTGCTTAGGTTTTTTATGCTTTGGCCCTTTGTTTTTGAGGTTTTGTTGCCTTAACACATGCTTGAATGTTTATCTTATTTGTGTGTATGCCCCCTTTCTAGAAAATAATTTGAAAATCGAATATTTTGAGCTCATTTCGAGTTTTTGGCTCTTCTCAGGATTTTCCACCCTATCCGGATTTTCCTAGATTTCACTAGAAGCCCGACGGCTGAGGTTTTGCATTGTTTCTAGAGATTTTGGTCCTTTTCAGAATTCTGTGGTGACCAGATTTTTCCAAAATTTTGCCAGGCCCTCAGATTTCCGAATTTCTTCTTGACCTCGGATCTTCAAGCTTCTTGTCATACAAATTCTACAGCTGATGTTTGTTGATCTCTTAGGGGAATTTATCCGGGTTGGTTGAAGATGGATGAAGATTGGGGGTCGATTTTGTGCGTTCATGGTGAAATTTTAGGGTTTCAACTTTAGAGTCATCGTCAATGCCAATTGAATTGCCCTTGAGTGAATTTTGAGTTTGGATCCACCAATGAATGATTTGAGAAAAGTAGCATTTGAGCCTAGGTCCTCAAATTAGTGATCTTTTGATTAATTTGAGTGAAATCATTGGAGAACGTCAAAGTCCAGGTTTTCTTTTAGCTTCGAGATTTTCCTGCGCTGGTGGATTTTCCCGAGTTTCCTTGTCCCCTCTATTTTCCCGGAATGTCTTGAAAATCCTGAATCCTGCCTTCTTCGCAGATTTCCATCGATCCCAGATTTTCCCAGTTTCTCTATCTTCCCCTTGTTTCCCCGAAGTTCATACGGTATTGTTATTTTTGCGGAATTCCAGTCCAACCAGATTTTTTTGGATTCTTTGGGAAGCATTGTGGAACTTAGGAATTGGGTGAAATGGATGAGTTTAATGATGAATTCTTATCATTCCATGTTTTTAACTGATAAATTACACAAATTTTTATGCATCTTTCCTTCATTTTGATAATCTATTGTTGATTTTGTGCCTTCTTCAGGAAAATCTACCTGGTTTGGATAATAGGACTTAATTTGGCTCGTATGATGGGCTAATTATGATCTTCATGTTATAATGGATATTGATGGTGATTTTTGCTGAGTGCAGGATGAATTTAATAGGGTCATCCAGGAGGTTCTAGAGGAGATTAATTTGATTGAAGGAGGGTTCAAAGTATTTATTACTTCACCTATGGCCAACCTGGAGAGTATTTTCTTAAGATGCCAGATAAATTAGATCAAGACAAGTCCAAAGGGGCCAGTTAATGATCGATGTCATTGGGAATTTTTCTTCTTATTTATCCAGAGCCTTTTCTACCTAGTTTTTCTGTCCTCCACATGCATTGGATCGAGTTACATTGGGAATCCCAGGCCAACCTGGATGGGGTTCATGCATTTAATGCATATTTTATCTTATTTTGAATTCCTCTTGGCCGACCTATCTGTGGCTACTTTATTATTGTAAAATCTAAATTGGGCTGACATGCTCTGGGGGTTTCTATAAATATGGCATTTCGCCTCATTTGTAGGAGTAGAAATCAAAGTAGTAGAAGTCACTGGAGATAGTTCTTGGCTGAGAAGCAATTAGGATAGTAAAGTAAGAATTAGGGTTAGAAGTTAGTTCATTTTGAGCAAGTGTTGTAACATAGAACATTAGAATTTTTTTTGAAATTCGGTGATTCAATACAATTAAAGGCATTGTGATTTTCTGGTGATCTCTTTTGTGTTGAATTATCTTGCATGGTTCTTATGATACTATCTTTTGAAAATTCTCAATGTTATTAGGTGTATGTTAGATTTGATTTAATGGTGTTTATGATTTGATGCTTGAAGTGTTTGCAACAATCCCTGGTCCATACTTTTTTCAGCTAGTTGATGGTTAGTTGCTTTGCAAAGTTAGCCTAGACCTTATATTCATTGTGCTTAGTTCAATTGTGAAGTTTATCCATTTCAATTGCAATTGGGTTGTATTGGATGAATGTTCATGATCTGAAAATATTAATACCTTAGAAGATTGCACTATTTCTTTGAGATTGCAGGTTCATCTGGGTTAAGTAGGAATTAGTTTATGAGGGATTGGTCCATTTCAAGTATTTCATCATTTGCATTGTTAATCTTAGGAGTAGTTTTAATCTTAGATATCTTTCTGAAACCGTTATCTTTTGTTAGAGACCTTGGGGTTATCTCTTGAGGCTTTTTGATAGAGATTTACCTTTCAAGAGAGATAGGATATTATATTCTGTCTGAGTTGTTGTGCCAAAAACATCATCAACACTTATCAATCGTCATAAAAGCATCTATGAATGTATCAATAAATTCATTTTCCTCATCTAATAGATATGAACAAGGTGGGGAATCTTTATCAGCCAACAAGTCCAATTCAAGGCAAGGCTCAAGATCATCAGATGATAATGCTGGGCTAAATGTCCCCTCGTAATTACATTCATCATTTTGAGTAGATTCATTATCATATTCATGCACACTAATTTTTTCATCTTCCTCAATGAGTGAAAAACCATTCCAATGATCTTCTATAGGAATAAATACCTCTTCAATAGTGATAATTCATTTTAAATATAAATCCATTCTTCCAAGGAAGACAATAGAGTCTACCTCACAATGTTGATTCGTGTAGTGTATCTAACATCCAACTAAAATAGTAAATTCTGACATCCTTGGAGCACCTAATTCCTTTAATTTCCCATTTAATCGATTTTGCACAAGTGGTATACCTACCTCAAATAAACTATGATTTTCACTTCCCTTTCATCACATTAATGTACACCTTGCCTAGAAGCATTATTCAAAGTGATGAAAGAAAACTCTTTGTTTGATGTTTTCTCATGACAAAATTCATATGTTAAGGCTTCACCTCTTTCACTATTGTTGTTAATATTAACAACTTCAATTAAATTAGACTCTAGCTTGATCTTTTAATTACGATAAGAGTCCATTTCATTCTTTTTCTCAAAAAACCATGAAGGGGGTATAACTATTCATCTAATTCCTTGCATCTTCATCAAGATTTAATGCATCATGCATTGGAGTATGATTGAAATTATATGATAAAGCCACAAAAGCTTCATTAGATGGTGAAACACTTACCTCCATGGTCAACTTTTGTAAATCTCAAATCCCAAATTGGTCTTGTATGGAGCTGACCTAATTTGATGTGTCAAGGAATGGGACACTTAAAAAATATAAAATGTTGTGATGTCTCGATGAAAGTGATTACATCTAGATAGGTATAGTGGGTGAACCAACATAAGATTGCTAAGGTTAGGCAACTCACAAGCATGATATTATTATAATTCTCACCCTATTTACTTGCATTTCTAATGTCATGTCTAGATTGTGCTAGTAAAATAGCTTTATTAAATGCATCATATAGGGTGGTAACCACACCACAACGTCTAATCTTCATTGCTAATGAAGCATTCAAACCCTAAAAAATAATGTTCTTTTAACATGGACTCATTAATAACCTACAACTCCCTAATGACACCTTTCCCCAACAACGGTACCAAAAATGATGAGTGTCATTACATTCCTCATAATTTAATTATAAATGCCAATCTAGGGTGGTGTCCATGGCAATATGCAAGAGGGAGAAAAAATCATTTGCATGAGATGTTTTTTCTACAAATAGAATAGAAAGGAAATGCATGAAAATAAATTGTTGGAATAAAATCTAATCTAAGAGCTTGTAAATGAAATGCTAGAATTAAATCTATCTTAAGAAACTTGTAAAAGGAAATACTAAAAAATGTGATTGTTGGAATCAAATCTATCCTAGGAAACTTGTAAAGGAAAATACTGGAAATGTAATTACTAGAAATGAAATTAGTGCTAAGAAATGAAACTAAAAAACAACTACTACTACTAAAAACTAAATTCTATTATTTTATAAAACTCTTCCCCTTACTTGATTACAATGAATTTATAAAATTCCTATCTTCAACTAATCTCAAAGATGAGCCTTATTTTTCGTGCAACAACTTGGTAGAAGATAGGAACATGTGTTGAGGGAAAAAGATGAGTCTTTCCTTCATCTTGCTAAGTCAATATTCTTTGGTCATCTAAAACAAATATGCCTATTTTTCAGCCCCTAAACAAGCTCCAAAAAGACATTTGATTGCTGAAAAAGTAATGTCCTTCCCTTGTGCATCATTAAAACTCACAAAACAACTCCTAGATTCTTGTAAAAAGGTTAAAACTACCCAAAATTGTCTCCTAGATATACTCCATTTGTTTGCACAACTCAACAACCTGCCTTAATGCTTGGAATTTCCCCATAGATGCTCTCAACTATTTTCCCTTAAATTCTCATAAAAACCCAAGTTTCTCAACCTCTTCATAAATGATCCTTCACTTAGTTTCGAGAATTCCAGAGCAAATGAATGAATAAATTTCAGAGCATGGCAACAAATTTCCAGAGCATCAGACTGGTGAAGTTTTCCCTCAAACCACGAACTGGATTTTAATGAAATTTAATGGGTTTTTTCACCTTCTTGTCTCATAATCTCAAGAACCCAAATCGTTGTTTTCAAAATATGATGAAATCTTTGACTGCTACAACTGAAAATGTCTACTTTCCTCATCATGCTCAATCTTGATAAACTCCATAATTAAGAAAAATACAAGCTTTTATTTGGCTAATAGATGAGATATTTTTTTGTCTCATCACACTCGATGATACATAAAAAGAATCCTGTGATTGAACTAGTAAATTGATTCTTGTGGTGTTCTTCTCACATATGAAAATTGAAGTGATGGATCTTGTGCACTCACATATGGATCACATTGATCCATGAATAAGATTTCTAATTTTCACCATGAATAGATGGAATTTGGTTGAAGATTAACGACCATTGCCATGTTGCAACTTGAAAAGTTTTGACAAATAGATGAAAAATGGTATCTTCATGCTCAACTTGGAGAAAAATCAGCAAATCCCTACAAATCCTGACATGATCTAAAGAAATTTATACATTTTCATGGAAAAATAAAAGAAGCCTATTGTGTGTGTGATAAGGAATTTCGTGAATAATACTAGGTATACACAAAGGGATTCCCATTGGAGCTTGGTTTCCCCAAGATCCAACTCACTCTATTTACACAACTTAGCAAAAACTCTTAAATGGCCCTCCTTCTAGTGTAATTTTTGTTGATGGAAAATTGAAACATGCAACACAAGAAAGATTGTAATTAACCTCACCTCTCCTGAAAAATACAAATGATTGTGAAATCGATCACCTTTCAAGGTCTTGGGAGTTGGGTCACAATTTTGTTGTTTTTACTAAGAAATTAATATGGATATAATATTCAAGGAGCCTGTTGGTTATTCATTTCTTGGTTATTGTGTGATCAAACTCTAATCTAACCCTAATCTAATCAAAGAATAAAGAAAAATCAAAAGATAGATCAAGGATGCAAGAAAGAAAAGAATGTTGATTTATCCAATTAGCCAGACTTTTTATTCTTCAAATAACTTCTAAAAGAAATTGTGAAATAAATAAATTTGTAACCAATACACGATTGCATTCATTCATAGTGCAAAAATCGATAGCAAATCACATTTCATTCATTACAACTCAAACTCATAGAAAAATAAAATCTTATTTATCCCTTTGAAGAGCTTCAAATCAAACAAATAATCAAAAAATACCATTCAAGAGTGTAATTCCAAGATGGTTTAAGTCTAGTTGACTCTATTGGCTTTAATCAAATAGCCAACATGTACAATTCCAACAAGCTTCACTAGTGTACGGAAACTAATGTCTTCAAACAAATCTTCTAAAACTAAGAATACAAAAAAATCTATCCAACCTACTCCCTAGTTTCCAAGAAAATTTTAACTTCTAACTAATTCATTAACTAAAATGTCTAACCATCTAACCCCTTCAAAATAAGCATATTTTAGAGTAAATAGCTCAACGAATAAATCATCCCTTCCAAAACAACACATGCAAAAGTGAAGCTTTTGCATGCATGCAATTATTCCACAAAGGAATATTCTATTTCCACTTTTTCATCACACTAGTTACACTTGTGACACCTTGCTTTGTTCCTCTTTTGGGGATGCCCTGCACCATTACTCAACACTCTATATTGGGAATACACCATGTGAACCCACTTCCTTGGAACTATCAGATTTCCCTACACTTCCAAACCTTCTTGTACCAATATGGGGTTGATGGTTTACTCATGTGTCCCATACTCAACTCCAAGTTGAGTCCAACACTCATCTCCCTTAGTAGTGTGCCTCAGAGGAAACCCATGCTAAGTCCCTAGGTACTCTGCTTCACTGTGTTGGGACTCATCCCAGTTCTTTACCTCACCCAATTTTATAACAAGTTTTAGTATTCGGATCCCTCAACTAGGTGCTTTGGATTTGATCCATACTAGACCCTGTTACTCCACTTCACAAGGGTTGGGACTATTAGCTCACCATCAAGCCCCACCTTTCATGGTGGTGGAAAAGCATGACTTCCCTGTTCTTACCATAAAGAACATCGGCTCCTCAGTGAGCTACAGTGTCGAGGTTACTCTTATTCACCCCTAAGATAAAAATCTCCTAGAACATCAATCCAATGGCTCCAATGAGCTCTAGTCTCTCAGTGTTCCCCAAGAACATTCCTATTTCCCTCATCCTTCAAATGACCATACCCCTTTATATAAGCTATTTGTTTGATTCCTAGACATTGATAGGATGCACACTAGAGTTAGCCATTTACCCTAAGTTTTGACTTTTGCACCACAACACCAAACATAGCCCATAGAGACTCTTGCATACCCTTGGCATGACTCCTTCATGCCCAACACTAGATGATGTCCAAAACTCCCCACAATGTTACACTCTTCTGCAACCCGCACTAGAACAATGTCATTCCAAATGACTCATCTTCCCACACTTTGAGCCTTGATGTCGCTATGTTGCATATTGTGACTTGCTTTAAACTTGGAACCATATCAATTCCAAGGTACCTGGGCATCTTACCCAAATTTGGATAGTGCAATTCCTTCCTCCCATTTAGCCATCTTGGGTACTCTTGTTGACTTCCTAGGTGAGCTCGACTTGGTGTTCCCCTTTATGGCTCCACACATTTTAGTGTGAGTGAATGAAACATAGGACTCAGACAGCTTTCCCAAGTTGAGTTCCAAACTAAAGACCCAGCTTGCCATGCCACTACCAACATGCTCGGCATACACCTAAAACATCATGCCTCACCTCAAACTCTTGAACCAAGGGTGCTACCCTTTTCAAACTGACTTGAGTACTCGCACTCGACCCCTCAAATAAAACTACCCCCTATAATCTCCCCCACTTAAAAGTATGATATTTACTCGACGTTTTTCCATTAGGCTCGATTTTGTCCAACACTCCCTAACAGAGACCTATATGTGATCTCTAATTCATTCCCTTGCATGAGGGTTCCTTCTCTTAGACACTATTCCAAACACTAACTTCTATGTTGCTCTATCCCTGACATAACAATTCTTGACTTGAACTTCCACCCAACCTCCATTGATGCTTATTCCTACCCACTACATTGCCTCATGGCATGCCCTATGACCACTCCTCGTACCATTGAACCAAAAGCTCAATCCAATCTATGTTGTGTAAACCTCTAGTACCTAGTTTCCCTTATGAACCTTGTCACTACCGAACAACATAACAGTTTGACATTTTCCCAAATTCACACCTTCAATTTTTGGTTTCATAGCTTCTTTCTATTGTGTCATTTCACTTTCCTATTGACTAACCTCATGGCATGCCCTACACCCAGTCCTTCCCCCAACAACTCAACTCAGTAGATTTCCCAACATTTTCCCATTGATATAGTTCCTATGTCTAGTGATCATTCAATAATTTTTCAACTTTCCACCTTCTTGGTGTACATTTTCAGACTCCTTGAGCTTGTTCTAGGGCTTTCCTTTCAAGACACCCACCTTCTACATTACTCCACAACCTTAAGAATGCACCAAGACCCATTATTGCTTCTTCCTCTTTCTCACTACACTACCTCATGGCCCACCTCACGTCCACTCCTACTATAGCACTACACTAAAAGCTCAAACCAACATCTTTTTTGTACACCCTTCTCATGTCTATAGCCACTACACCCTTGTTTGGTGATGAATTATGTGTTGACTTGACTCTGCTAGAGCTTCCTTTCTTAGCTTTGTCCTCCAAAAATCCTTTAGTGTTTGCACCCTCACCCAATCCTATTGGCAAGCAACCACCACGAGGATCAACCTTCTCTTAGTTTTCTTCACCTAAATACCTTTGTGTCCCTTGATTTTTCCTTGGATTCACATCCCACCTATTATCCTACACCCTGAACTTTGAGTCTAACTAAGGTCCCCCATTAATTTTTGTGCTCCCAAAACACTACCTTTACACAACTGAACCATACGTACCTCCAGGATTTTCTGACTCCTATGTCTCCTCATTATTGGGATGGACATGTGATTTTTTGTTGGCTTATAATATCAAACTCAATCAATTTCATAACAAGGATTCTCCTCATGAGTATCGACCTTTACACCTTGAACAGTCAATCAAAAACAACTTACACCAATGCACCCTTTTCACTCCAACTTGGATGCCATCCAATGACACCACAAAGCGGTCACACTCAATTGACACTCCCTACACTGACTTGGCACCTAGTTTATATTGTAGCAGCTAGAACATAACACTAAACTTCATGTTCTCCATGTTGAATTGCACCTCACCTCCTTGTCACTCCCAAGAACTCTTGAGACTCCTCGCACATAAGATTTTCCTTCCAATATATAATACCCAATTATAAAACTTCATTCATGATCTACCTTCAGTAGCCTCATACAGTCCAACTACATGAGAGAAAACTTCTCTCCATATTCTCCAACATCTACCTTGACATGGAATCCCACAATACCACTCTGTAAGACGTTGTCAGCCCACAGATTTGACCACCACAAATTCCACTTTCAGAACTTAGCCACAAAACTACTTGATCCCTTATCCCTCCTCAGATTGACCTTTGAATCCTTGATTCATTGTCTCTACACCTATTTTCTCAAATGCACTACACCACAACAACTTATTGTAATGCATATCTTGTTGAGGACCATTCCCAGATGGCCCTTTTATTTTGACTTGCTTGCATACTATTTCTTTCTCTTGAATGAAGCCTCCAAGGTATTGCTTTATTCACTCCACTTCAAGCCCAATTTTGATGATGACACCCCTTTCTTGAGTACCTCGTAGCTCTACTCTTCTAGAACTAGTGAAGCCATTCTTTTGTAGATCCAACTACTTCTTTATTTGGTTTGACGTGGAGAGCCCTCAACCTTTCTTACTCTGAGGAGATCCATGATCTATCTGCACTGTTACTATTTTCTCTGAGTGTCAGAGGATCTCTACTACCCCCTATAATCTCCCCTCTTAAAATTAGGTGATGTCCTTGACTCTTGTCCATTAAGATTGAGTCTGTCGAACACTCCCTAGTGGATACCTATCTGGGATCTCCAATTTCTTCCCTTGCACAAGGTTCCTTGTCTTCACCACTATTCAAAACACTAACTTCTACCACTACTGTATAGTTTTTCTGTAGGAAATACAACTCTTGTAGGTACTGAACTGGTCTCTTATGTGGTTCATCTCCAGATTCTTTAGATCTACTTTGACCAATGCAAGATCCCTGCTCTTATCTTCCTCTAACTAAGTGACACCTTTCCTAACACCTGAGATTATTCTTTCAAACCTTCCATGCACCAGTTCTAGGCCTCAAAGCCTCAAGGGTTCCTCCCTAAGTTCCTCCATAGACTTCTTTTGGCACACCTTTGCAGTGAATACTACCTCTGCACTTAGCTCCAAGCACCACAAGCCTCCTAACTTCCAAAGCCCTCAACTACATGAACTACTTCTATCTATGGCTAGTCCACTATTCTTGACAGATGCCACTTCCTCCTACCTTTGACACCACTTCCTATAGCACCTACAACTAGAGTTCAAACCAAATATAGATTGGATTGTGGAATTCTGACTTCCATCCTCTGTCTGTCATCTTAAGATTCTTTACTGAATCCTTCAACAACCTAGTACTCAATCCTCCATGACATTTTCTCAAGTCACCCATTCCAAAAAGTTATTTGACACAAGATCAACATTGTTACTTGGTAAAAAAAATTTGGGAAATTCAATTCCAAGTAAACTAGACAAGTTGTCCAATGACTTAGCCCCTGGCCTTACAACATTTTTGAGCCTCCACGTTTGAACATGATCAAAATTATTGTCAACTACCCTTTCCTCATTGCAAGATACATCCAACCCATTCCTTTACTGCATCATAACTTGTTCTCCCTGAGTTCCCCTCCTTTATTTTCCCCTATTCCTAGATGCTAGTGTTCCACACTAACTCGACTATGTCGCCTAGACATCAACTTGGCATTGTTCTGAGAACTAATCGGTCCCACTTTTTCATGACACTAGTTCCAATTGCTACAACTTGCTCCATTCCTCTTTTGGGGGTTCCTTGCACCACTACTCAACACCCTATGTTGGTAATGCACACTGTGCACCCACTTCCTCGGCACTGTTGGATCACCCTACACGTCCAAATCTTCTTGCAAAAATTTGAGGTCATTGGTTTACTCATGTGTCCCATGCTCCTCAACTCTAAGTTGAGTCCATCACTCATCTCCCTTGATAGTGTTCCTTGGAGGCAGCCCATGCTAAGTCCCTAGGTACTCCGCTTCATTGGGTTAGGACTAGTCCTAGTTCTTTCCCTTGCCCTTTTGCATGATGAGTTCCAATACTCAACTCCCTCAACTAGATGTTTTGGAGTTGATCCATAATGGACCCTGTTACTCCACTTCATAGGGGTTGGGACATCGAACTCGCCATCAATCCTCACCCTTCATGGTGGTGGTGAAACAAGACTTCCCCATTCCTAGGATTCCATGAAGAACATTGGCTCCTTAGTGAGCTACGGTGTCGAGTTTACTCTTCACCCATGAGAGGAAGAGTTACTAGAATGCCAATCTAATGGCTCTAATGAGTTATAGTATCTCAGTGCACCCTAGACACATCCCTATGACTCTCACCCTTTGAATGACCATACACCTCTAAATAAGCTATTTTCATGATTCCAAGACATCAATAGAATGCACACTAGATTTTGGCCATTTACCCCAATTTTTGACTTCTAAACCAGAAGCATCTTAGTTTCCTCTCTAGTTCTAGAAGAGTAGAGCCATTATTCAAGTAATGGTGATTATTGGTGATAAAAATTTCACAAAATAAGCCATATGCACAAGATCGATTAATTTAAAAATCCTTAGGAACTTCCAAGAAAATGTGACCAATTAGTTTAAAGCTAACATGCAATAAGAAAGGAGGTTTTTGTTAGTTGTAGTTGCAAGTTCTAGGTTAAATATGTATGTAAAATGTGGGATCATAGACTGGGCACTTGAGTTATTTGTCAAATTCCTTCAACTATGAAAAGTGGACCCATAATATATGTATCTTGAGTTTTAAATTTATAAAAATTTGGTGAATTTAAAATTCTTGAAGCTTGGGAAATATCAAAATATGTAAACAAAATAATTGATTTGTATGAGTTAATTAGAAAATGGTCATTTGGGCATGGTCCTCAGCTAATCTATGCATTGTAGTAATATTTTGTGGTGCATTGCATCCAATAAAATGGGTGTAGAGAAAAAGAGGTAGGGATTCAAAGGTCAATCCAAGGAGGGATAAGGGATCAAGTAGTTATGTGGTTGATTTCTGAAAGTGACATTTGTTGTGGTTGAATTCATGGGTCGACAATGTCTTCTAGAGTGGTATTATGGGATTCCTTGTCAAGGTAGATGTTGGAGAAGATGGAGCAAAGTATTATGTCATGTAATTGGACTATATGAGGCAACTAGAGGTAGATCATGAATCGTGTGTTACAATCTGGGTGTTATATGTTGGAAGGAAAATCTTGTGCATGAGGAGTCTCGAGAGTTCATAGGAGTGACAAGGAGGTGAGGTTCAAGTCAATATGGAGAATAAGAAGTATAATGCTATGTTCCAGGTACTACAGTAAGAACTGGGTGCCAAGTCAATGCAAGGAGTTTCAATTGATTGGGCTCACTTTTTGGTGTTATCGAATGGCATCCAAGCCAGAGTGGAAAGGATGCATTTGTGCAAGGTGTTTTTGGTTGCCTCTTCAAGGTGTGAAGGTCAATGCTCGAGGAAAATCCTTGTTATGAAGTTGATTGGGTTTGATGTTATAAACTATCAAAATTTTGCATGTCCATCCCATTTAGTTTTGGGAGCATGAAACTAAATGGGGGACCTGAGTCATACTCATAATTCAAGGTGTGTAGGACTGTGGTTAGGATGTGGATTTGAGGAAAAATCAAGGGGCGCAAGGGTCTTGATGTGAAGAAAACCAAGAGAAGGTTGAGTCTTGTGGTGGCCACTTGTCAATAAGATTGGAGGAGGGTGAAAACACCAAAGGATGTTTGGAAGACAAAGCTAAGTAAGGAAGCTATGGTGGATTTGAGTTGACAAGGAAGTCATCACAAAATAGGGGTGTAGTGGATTCAAATGTGAGAAGGGGGCATAAAAGATGTTGGTTTGAGCTTTTGGTGTAGTTCTACAAGTATGAGTGGACGTAGGGCAGTTCATGAGGCAATGTAGTGGGTATGAAAAAGAAATAACAATGGGTCTTGGTGCATTCTTAGGGTTGTGGAATAATGCAGAAGATGTGTTTCTTGAAAGATAGACACCAAAACAAGCTCAAGGAATTTGCAATTGTACACCAAGAAGGTGGAAAGTTGATGAAGTATTGAATGATCACCAAACATAGGAAGTGTATCATTGGGAAAATGTTGGGCAATATACTAAGTTGAGTTGTTGGGGGTAGGAGTGGGCACAAGATGTGCCATGAGGTTATTCAATAGGCAAGTAGAGTGACACAATAAAAAGAAGCTTAGAAACTAACATTTGAAGGTGTGAATTTGGGAAGATGTCAAAGTGTTATGCTAGTCGACAATGAAAAGGTTTATTGGGGTGAATAAGTAATAAAGGTTGCACAATAGAGGTCAGATTGATATTTTGGTGCAATGCTACAGGTAGGAGTTGGTGCAATGTGTACCATGTGGGTAGGAAGAAGAAGAATCAATGGAGGATGGGTGAAAATTCAAGTTGGGAGTAGTTATGTTAGGGACAAAGCAATGTATAAAAGTTAGTGTCTAGAATAGTGGCAAAGAGAAGGCACCCCCGTGCACGAGCATGAATCAAAGATCTCAGAAAGGTCTCTACCAGGGAGCTTTGGATGAAATCAAGCCTAATAGATAGGCATCAATGATGTCAACTATTTTTAAGTAGGGGATATTATAGAGGGTAGTTGCATTCAAGGGACCAAGTCTAAGTACTCGAGTTGATGTGAAAATGGGAGCACCCATGGTTCAAGAGTTTGAGGTGAGGTGTGATATTCTTGGGGTATGTTAGGCATGTTGGTAGTGGCATGTCAAGTTGGGTCTTGAGTTTGGAACTCTATTTGTGTGAGTTGTTTGAGTCTTATGTGCCATGTACTCGCACTAGAATGCATGAAGCCAAAAAGGGGCACACCAAGCCAAGCTCACTTGGGATCTCAATAGGAGTACCTAGGGAAACTGAATGGGAGGAATTAATTTTACCATGTAGATCTTGGTAAGATGTTTAGGTACTTTAGAATTGATATAGTTCCAAGGTTAAACCAAGTTGCACTATGCTATGTAGCAACATTGAGGCTCAAATTGTGGGAAGTCGAGTCATTTGGAATGACACCATTCTCATGCGAGTTGCAAAAGAGTGTAACACTATGGGTAAATTTGGACATCGTCCAATGCTAGGAAAAAAGGTTTCATGCCAGGGGTAGGTAGGAGTCTCTATGGGCTATGTTTGGTGTTGTGTAGAAATCATAAACTGGGGTAAATGGAAAATTTTGGTGTGCATCATATTGATTTTTGGGAATCAAAAAAATAGCTTGTATAGAGGGATATGGTCATCAAAGGATGAGTTCCATAGGGATGTTCTCGTGGCACACTAAGAGATTAGAACTCATTGGATCCATTGGATTGGTGTTCCAAGAAATCTTCCTCTCAGGGGTGAAGAGTAACCTTGAAACTGTAGCTCGTTGAGGAGCTAGTTTTTTTCACTAAATCCTACAAACGGGGAAGTCTTATTTTTCCACCACCATGAAGGGTGGGACTTGTTGGTGAGCTCAAATTCTTGACCCCTGTGAAGTGGATTAATAGGGTCCAATATGGATTGAATCCCAAGCATCTAGCTAAGAGAGTCGAGTATTGAACCTCGTTGTTCAACGGGGCGAGGCAAAGAATTAGGACAAGTCCCAACCCAATGAAGTGGAATACTTGGGAACTCAACATGGGTCACCTCTGAGGCACACTACCAAGCAAGATGATTGTTGGACTCAACTTAGAGTTGAGGAGCATGGGACACATGAGTAAACCATTGACCGTAGATTGACCGTGCAAGAAGTTCTAGAAGTGCCAAGGAAATGGGTGTGTGGGGTGCATTCCCAACATATGGTGTTGAGTATTGGTGTAGGGTACCCCCAAAAGAGGAACAAAGCAAGGTTTCACAAGTGGAACTGGTGTAATGAAAAAGTGGAACCAAATGGCTCTCATAATGATGTCAAGGTGATGTCCAAGGGATGGAACTGAGTTAGTGTGGAACACTAGCATCCTAGAGTGGGGATAGGTAAAAAGGAACTGAATGAGAACAAGTTCTGGTGTAGTGAAGCAATGCGGAGTAAGACCTTGATGGAATGACTATGTAGAGGAGTTGAATTCCAGGAAATGAGTAGGTTGGATTGGGTTACTTTGGTAACAAGCTATAGTAAAGTTGTGACTAAAAGTTTTCAATGCAAAGTTTGGGAGTTGGTTGTCTTATGAGAGGCACAAGGATGAACAAGTCTAGGGGGTCACCGAAAGTGCAGTAGAAATGAAACCAAGTTTAGATGAGTGAGTTTGGTTAGGTGCCTAGGGCATGCATGACTAGAGTGCTTTGGTAACAAGCTATAGTAAAGTTGTGACTAAAAGTTTTCAATGCAAAGTTTGGGAGTTGGTTGTCTTATGAGAGGCACAAGGATGAACAAGTCTAGGGGGTCACCGAAAGTGCAGTAGAAATGAAACCAAGTTTAGATGAGTGAGTTTGGTTAGGTGCCTAGGGCATGCATGACTAGAGTGCTTAGTCAGAGTAGACAAGTGTTACATTTTGCATAGCACTTGTGAAGTTGATATCCTTAAGTAGACTTGTTATCAATTTCACCCTGCTGAACCTAATGTTCAACACCTCAGTGTAACATGGGAGACCTCTAAAGATGTGGGTTTCTTGTAAACAGAGGTCAACCTCCAAAGAAGGTCGGCTTCCTATGGTATCACCTAACTACTTGATCTTTGTGAGATAAAGGGAGAAAGAATACATAAATTGGAAAAAACTACTCCTATGGTGATACACCAAATTTGTTCAAACATGAACAGCTGATTAGCACACAATTTTCAATCGACTAGTAAAAGCTGATATGCACAACTCAATACTCATATGATATCGCATAAATGTTTTATAAGAAAGCTATGATACATGCAGTCCTAGAAGGATGATAAATTCTCCTCACAACTAAAACTGTTTGCATCACTAACATAACCTATAACCTGCAATATACACATCTCCTCTGCTTAAAAGTGCTATTAATGAGACAATTAACAAGGAATAAGAGAAACTCACATGTAAATTTATCAATCATTCAACACACTCAATGAAACAGATAACTGAGAAGGCAAAGTTGCTTTCTTTATTGATTTCCAAAGGTGAAACTATACATTCAATGTCTGTAAATGAGTTACAAAACTCAAGTATTCTCCTCTAAGGACTCACAGAAGTCACAAAAATAGAAGAATATGCAAGAACTCCCTATAAAAGAGGAAAAAAATTCCATATATACAAAAGAGTGTCGGCCCCCTGCATTAGGGTTTTCAAAAATGAGTCGGTGCTTGGACACGTCGGTCCTAGAAGTGTTTTGGAATGAATTCAATGAAGCATTAAATGCTCATCCCCCCTCTATGTCGGCAAGAGATCGCTCCTAGGGATGTCTTTAGATCTTTACAACGACCGCATTAAATTGCAGCCTCCATGTCCATTGTCGAGATTTTGTTAGAGTCGCCTTGAATGCTCTACGACATGGTCATTAATGTCGTTCCACCTATCCATCCGACATCCCCAGCTGTCGTCGTGACTCATGGCCTCTTTTGGTCGACCATCTCTGAGGAACAACACCAGATTTACCTGCTAGATTCAATGCCATTACTTCACCGAGCCGACCCACATCACTCATTCTCGACAGTCAAAGGTTGCTCTGTAGAATCGCATGTCGATGAGAGGTTAATTGTGTTTCCTTGATGTGAGCACATCATATAGTAGCTATTGGCATAGCTTAGGACTATCGGTCCTGACCAGTCAAGCAGAGTTAGATCGATATCCACTGGTGGGTGCCGATTAAGCACGAAGATTCCCCTCTTTCTCAAGATCTAATTCTCATAGTGAGCCTCTTTCTTCTCCCTAAGCTCCATTTATTTCTAAGCAAGACCCCACCAAGCTCTGTGAGACACTATGATGAAGCCAGATCCTTCAACGAAGCCATCTTGGCGTCGCTACAAGACCTTGATGTCGGGAGTTTTGAAGGTGCTTAGAGTCACACTACATGTCAATTCAATGGGCAGCCGTAGAGTTATATCGATCTCACAAAAAGCCATCGGCAAGATACCATCGGGTCGGAGAGACCTCACGGAGAACTCCTCCACTCTCCCTGAACTTGGACCCTTTGGCGGAGTTGGAGTCGGGATGAGAACCAAACAGGGACCAGAGTGAGAAAGGGGGCAGAAGCAAAAATAGATGAACTCCTACGTACGAGGATCTGGATGAAATTCATCCCTGAAACTTCTTTCAGTTTTAGGTCTGGATTCCACTGTGTCCCTACCACAAAACTCAAAAGAAGACAAAAGGAAAGGACATGAGAAGGGAGCACAAATGGGAAAAGCATCCCAACAAAAATACAAGGGAAGAAAGGAAAAGAAGGTAATCCGTGACCTCGGTCAAACCGTAACCCAAAGGAAACACAAGACAAACTCAAGAGGTGGAACCAAGCACCGTGAGCTTCTAAACAGGGCAAAAACAAAGAGTCAATCTGACCTAATCGGAACTAGAATCAAAACTGGACCTGAAACTTCCTTGAAGTTTCAAGTTCAGATTCCATTCTAATCCCGCTCTTGACAAAACATGAGGGATGAAGGAAGAAAGAGGAAAACATAAGGGGAAACCAAGGAGGAGACATCCCTCGAGTACAGGCCACGAAGAAAAGAAAGAAGAACTTAGCTTAAACTGGGTTGGAACCAATGAACAGAACCTAAACTTTGGAAAAGTTCCAAGTTCAGGTTCTGACCCGGACCCGGGCTCGGTCTCGTAAAAAAGAAAGAAAATGCACAAAGTAGGAGGAGACAAGGTAGGATCAAAACTAAAACCGATCTTGGGTAAAACAGAGCGGGGGCAGGGGTGGAAACAAACCCGAAACTGAAACTTTCATCAAGTTTCAAGTTAGGATTTTGTCCTGAACCTGCCTCCAATGACATACAAGGACGACGAAAAAAGGGGATGGAAAAAGAAGAAAAAGAAGGGGAGGAAACACCCCCCAACCACAGAAAAGAGAAAAAAGGGAAGACAAATGAACAAGTTCCGCGTATCCGAACTCAGACGGAAACGTGTTTGGAACTTTGGAAAGTTCTAAGTTCAATTCAAATTCGACCCTCCTCCAACGTAACAAAGGAAAAAGGCATGAAGAAAACAAAACAGAAAAGAGGGAAAGACAAGGCAAAACATAAAAATGAAAACCCACCCGAAACTGAAGACCTGCACACTGGGCTCAACCCTCTTGGGAGCCACATTTAATCCACGTGTTGAATTAAAACATCATTTTCCACTGCATATGCACAAGAAGCAAACAAGTTAGAAAAAATGTGATCCTGATGCAAGTGTTCCTTCAGTACTAGACCTTTATGAACACTTGAAGACGAAGGTTACCCTGCCTGATTGAGCCCCTAGGTGAAAATTGGGTAATGTTTCTGGTGACCTTTCCTGGATATTTGCCTGCTAAACAAGCAGAGCAGTAGCCTAGGCCTATCCATTGGGCATGGAGTCATGGGGAAACTCAGAAATAGACTTGGAGTAGCCTTGTGTATGGTTGTAACTCATTTGAGACCCATAGAACATAACAGGATACCAAGGAACTTATAGAAAAGGGAAAAACTGAAGTGAAACTATTTACCGTGCTGGGACAACACTTAGGGAATGAAACAACAATTAAGCTAAAGTGCAAAAACACTTACTGAAAACATAAAACCTAACCTAATATATACAATGGATGTACCTCATCAAACTTCAAAGCAAGGCTTGAGGTGTATCCCATTGACTAGGATAGGAAGCATTTCTCCCTCAGTTGTGGCTAGTTGGTAAGCATTATGTTCTTTGAAGTCTTTGATGATAAATGGACCCGACCACATGTCAAACTTGGTGTGATGGCCTGGCTTGCTTTTTAGAACATCCCACTTCAGCACAAGATCTCCCATCATGAAATCTCTTGATCTAGTTCTCTTATCAAATGTTATCTTAGTCAGGATTTGCTAACGTTCCATGTTCTTCGTAGCCTTATTTCTAGCTTCTTCCAACTCCATCAGCTAAGTATATCTTAAGGAAAGTGGGTCAGTATGTTCAAATAGGACTAGCTGACTGGCAATGTCCAAGGCGGGAAACTCAGTAGAGATAGGTAATTTTGCTTCTTTATCGTACACCAACATGTAAGCCGAGTTCCCAATCACCCTCTTAGGGGTAATTCTATCTACCCAAAGAGTAGTCGTTAACTTGGTTTACCAATCCCTCTGATTGCTTTAAAGCATCCTTTTGATAATGTTAATCAAATTTTTATTAGTGGACTCTGCAAGTCCGTTGCCCTGAGGAAAATAGTTGGAGCTTGTGTTCAAGTAAATGTCATTCTTTAATGCCCAATCAGCAACCTTCAAACCAACAAATTCCAGGGCATTGTCAGAAATTATAGAATCTAGGACTCCAAATCTGCAAACCATGTTTTCATAAAAATTCAACACTGTTGTTTCATTAGCTTCCTTTAGAGGCAAAGCTTCTATCCATCATGTAAAGTAATCCATTGTTGTGATAATCCACCGATGGCCTACACTTGAGGGTGGGTTAATTGCCCCTATGAAGTCAATTTCCCACTTCATAAATGGTTGTTCTATCTGAATTGGTTGCAATGGAAAAGTAGCAAGCTTTTCTTTGCCTGAAAACAAGGCACATTTGGAACATCTCCTGACATACGTATGTACATCTTTGAACAAGTCAGGCCAATAATAGCCTGCTCTTAAAATCTTATAGGTTGTTATCCTTGCAGCATAGTGACCTCCAGAGGGTCTGTCATGGAACTCCTGTAATATTTGACCCACTTGATCATTATCAATACACCTGAGCAGTACTCCACTGTGATCTTTCCTATACAACACATCATCAATCAAGACAAAAGGAATAGACTGAAGTCAGTAGTACCTCCTCTTTGTTATGTTCAGATTAGGTGGACATTCCTCAGTGTTCAAGAAATGCGACATTTCCTATAACTAGCTGGTAGCTTTATCATCTGTTGTCCCAACATTGACCAAAACTGAGTCTCGTTGATCCTCTACTGTTGAAAAATCTTCATTAGCCAATTGTTGGCATAAACCTTTACCCCTTACCAATTTAGTGACCTGGATATCCACATCATACTCCATAACTCTTGTGATCCATCCAGCTTGTTTTTCACTTAAATCTTTGTTGAGTAAGAACTCCTTCACGTTGGAATGTGCCACTAGAAGATGAATTTTGTTTTGAGACAATAGATGTCTAAATTTCTTCAAAATTTTCACAACAGCCAGCACATGTTTTTCTACAAAGGTATACTTCTGCTCATAGTCTTCCAGACCTTTACTGAAAAAAGCAATGGGCTATTCCAACCCTTCTACATTTTTCTGCACCAAGATTGCAGAGATCACATCAAAACTACCAAAAGCATACAAGGTAAAATCCTTACTGAAATATGGGTTGACTAATGTTGGGCTTGAAGCTAACGCCTCCTTAATCTTTTGAAAATTGTCCCTTGCTTCTCGGGTCCATCTGAACTCTACATTCTTTTTTAACATAGTTGTAAGGGATTTTAGCAAGGCTGCTATATCAGGGAGAAATCTCCTAACAAAATTGATACGACCAATGAAACTTTGAAGCCCTTTCTTATGTGGAGGTAAAGGCAGCTCTAGGATTGTTGCAACTCTTTTAGGATCCACAGTAATCCCTTCCCTAGATACAACATACCCAAGAAGTTTTCCTTCATGAACAGAGAAAACACACTTCTTGGGGTTCAATGATATACCAAACTCCTGGCAACATTCAAAAACCTACCTCAAATGGTTAATGTGATCAGTTGTATTCTTGGAATAAACAGTGATGTCATCAAGATATACTAAGACAAACTTATACATTAAGTTGCTAAAGGCCATGTCCATAGCCTTCTGGAAGGTTGCTCCAACATTAGACAAACCAAATGGAATTTTCCTATACGCCATTGTGCCCCACTTTATGGTGAAGGAAGTCTTAAATTGATCTCCTTCCCTTACCAAAATCTGGTTATAACCAGAATATCCATCTAGCAAAGAAAAACGTTCAGAACCTGATACACATTGAAGAATCTGCTCCATGGATGGAAGGGGATGCCTATCCTTTAACGAAGCTTTGTTCAAATCTCTGAAGTCTACACATAATCTAAGCTCTTCGTCCTTCTTCCTAACAGGAACTAGATTTGCAACCCAGCTAGTGTGCTTGATGGGAAAGATAATCCCACTTTCTATAAGTCTGAAGACCTCTTTCTGCATTAGTGGTTCCAGTTTGGGATTAACTGGCCTCTGTTTTTGCCATATGGGCTTGGTTGTTGGCTCCAATTCTATTGTATGTCGTGTAAGAAATGGATCAAATCCCTTCAAATCTCCATATTTCCAGGCGAATATGTCAATGAATTCTTGGAATAATTGCAGAAAATACTGCTTTTCAACAGCAGTGTTTATTTTTCCTATCTTGAGGCTTCTCTTGGATGCAATTTCTAAGTCCTCATAATGATCTTGTTGAACTAATAAGTTGGCTTTACTACTTTTAGCCTGATCATCAGAGTTGAAAATACTTTCTAAGGTGACCAAACCTTTAGGCAACTTGTTATTCTTCAATTGCAGTACCTGGTCTCCATACTGCTGTTTAAATCTCTCCTAGTTTGATGCTGCAAACACGTCTTCTTCAAGTAGAAACTATCGAATATGCTCATCGCTCTCAAAGATCTGCCAGTTAACATTGTTGTCGGGCACTAAAGGCCTGATAACAACCTTGATGTGTTGTTGATTACATTCCTTGCTTACATTGTTCAGAATGTCAAATTGAGCTCCCATAGCTGCTAATCTATCAGCATGTTGATTCTATTTCCTTGGAATTGAAATGATGTTGAAAGCTTGAAAATCCTCAATGAGGTCCCAAACCCTGTGCTAATACAATTTAAGAACATCATTTTTAACAGTATTCAGGCCTCTAACCTAATTTACTATCAATTCACTATCCCCACGCACCTTCAAACACTTAATCCCACATTTCCTTGCCCATTCCAGCCCTTGAATGAGACCTTCATATTCTGTTGTGTTATTAGTGCATGAAAACACAAACCTAAAGGCTGCATAATATCTTTCAACTTTTGAGGAGACCAATAATGCACCCCCACCAGTGCCATGCATGCTCCTTGAGCCATCAAAATACATTTCCCAAACTTCATCTTGCTGATCACAATCATTCACTGTCCTCTTAACTAAGTTAGGCATCACTATATCAGCTTCTTGAAACATGTAGTTACCCATACCAGCATCCGACACCAAGTCACTCTTAGCACTAGAAGTTTGCCCTGATGCCCACTCATCTAGAAGTATATTAGGAATGTCATTGATAGAAATGCGAGGATCAAAGACAGCAGCATGCTCATCTTGCTCAAAAATTATGCAATTGGCATTTATTGCACTGGGTACATAAGGTTCTATATTGTCTTTTACAAGTAACTCAGGCTTAATGGTTACTTTAGTTCCATACCTAGTACAGAACAACATGTGAGACCAGTCAGACGAAAGGTAGCCCCCTATTTTAGCCATAAACTCTCTTGACAAACATACCCCAAAATATGGAGGCACATCTACCACATAAATGTCTAGGGAAATTGAAAAATTAGGGCAAGCATGCAAGGTTAAGCTAGCATCTTTGATAAGACCCACTGTATTAATAGATGAGCCATCCAGCTGGTCTACTCCTTTTTCTAAAGGTTCATACTTCAAACCTAACTGATCAACTACTTGCTTGGGCATCACAGAGCAGGTAGCACCACTATCTACCATACAATTGTGCACTAAATTTTTTCCAATAACCAATGAAACATATAACAAAGGGGGTCTCACATTCTTACCTTGAATCAAAAATTCCCCTTTGCTACTAGGATTAGCAACTTTCTCTTGATCACCATTAGCCATCACGACTCTTTGGGAATCAGTAGCAACTTGTTCAAGATTTATATCTTCAAATAATGCCCTTTTAAGTAGATCAGTCTGTCCTGGAATGCTTAAGGAGTCCCACATGGTCATATTCACATTCATCTTCTTCATGTTGTCCACAATATTATAAGGTACGGTTAAAGGTACCTTCTGATGTACTTTAGCAGCAACTGGTTCTTTATTCTTGTGAGGCTGCCCATTGATTGGTAAGACAGTAGTTTCTTTTGATACATTTAGAATAGGTGTGGATGATGCTTCTACAGTTGCAGGCCCCTTGTTTTTATCAGCTAATTGCTCCACCTCTAGAGCTATTTTCTTAGCTCGTGTATTGGATGCAATTGTTGAATCAACATTCACACCACAGAACTCTCCACTTTTCCAATTTAAAAAAGTAGTCTCATTAAAATGTATATCTGGTTGTTGTTCGGGTATATTAGCAGGTGTACTCAGCTGTGGATTAACAACGTTTTGCACCATAAATGCCTGAATAACTACCCCGTTTGGGCATGAGGCTGGGTTATGTGCTTGATTGCATGAATGACACCATTCATTTTCCATCACAAAGTTATTCTGGGCTGGAACCATATCCTTCACTAGACTTGCAACATTGAGAGGAGCTGGATTATAAGATTGGAATGGCCTTTGACTAAAAATTTTCCTCTGATAACCACCTTGATAAGGTTGCCTATTTTGTTGATACTGATATCCCTAATTTTGATAGCACCGATTTACATTTTGACCTTGTAGTTGGTTTTGCTGTTGGAAATTCGGCCTTGCCCCTTGAGACTATTTCTTCATGTTGATCAACTCATTTCCCATAGTTTGTAAAATGCTTTCTATCTTATGCTGACTAGACTTGATCTCTTGCAATTCACTTGATGGTCCTGCAGCTAATACTTCCTGGCTCACAGCTATGGGTAATGCTGGAAAAGCAGGTAGGGGCTAAAGAGGGCATTTGCAATGGCATATTTGATTGAATTTTAGGGAAATAGGGCATAGGTGGCCTAGGTGCTAATTTACTTGCATGAATGAGGTTATTTTCTACCTTAATAGCTATGCTATAAGCTTGAGGTAACTAAATACCCCCCATGGACTATATCATGACTGAGATATCACTATTTAAACTTTTCAAATAATATAAGAATGCATAATCAGCAGAAGGCCTTGCCGTAGCAGGTATTTTGTTCCAAGTTTTTTGAAATTGGATATTGAAGTCCGCCCTTTGTTCTTGTGGGGCTCTTTTGATGGTTGTTAACTGCTCTACCAAAGACAGGTGATCAGATTTTCCTCAACAAATCTGGTAAATTCATCACCAAGCTCATCCCATGTTCTTATAGAACCCATTGGCAAGCTTCTAAACCATTCCAATGCCTTCCTTTTGAACGATGCAGCCAGTAATCTCACAGCTACATTTTCCTATGTCACATGATGCACATTGCATAACGCTGCCACATCTCTAATATGCTCAAAAGGTGTCACTTGTCCTTCTCCAGTGAACTCTGATAACCCTTTTAATGTTGCTAATGGAATATCATCATGTTGCGCTAGATTAAGGGGACTACCCTAGTTGAATGGTACAAAAGAAAAGGCCCTTGGCGCTGCCATTGAGCTAGAATGCGTTGGTATGCTTGCTGAAGCAGAACTTGAACTTGGTTGAGAGGTATTTGTTGCAGCAGAAATATTATATATTGAACAATTGAAAGCCCCTACTGAGGAGGAAGAAAGTACTATTCTAAGAGCAAGAGACGTTGAACGCCTAAGTTGAGGGTCTCTTCTTCTACTTTCGTATGAAAACAATGTCTTGTCAAAAACACTAGGTGGTGTCAACTGAACTCTAGGAGAAGGAACAGTCCTTCTGAGAGTCCTCCCTTCTCTTCTTCGAGGAGATAAATGTAGAAAATCTACAGCTTTCGAACTTCTAGTTTCTATTTTTCTCATATAAATAAGCACATTGATCCTTTCCTCTGTGCAGAGTCGCCAGATATGCTTGAACACAACCTCTAAAAGGCTATTAGCTTATTGTCAGCACATCAAAACAGTAAGACTTAAGAATTTTACTTCTAACTCAGTCCCACCGGTTGTCAAAATTGTTATCACCTGAAATTGCACCCTGTTGAACCTGATGTTCAACACCTCAGTGTAACATGGGAAGACCTCTAAAGATGTGGGTTTCTTGTAAATAGAGGTCAACCTCTGGAGAAGGTCGGCTTCCTATGGTATCACCTAACTACTGATCTTTGTGAGATAAAGGGAGAAAGAATGTATAAATTGGAAAACTACTCCTATGGTGATACACCAAATTTTTTCAAACATGAACAACTAATTAGCACATAATTTTCAATCGACTAGTAAAAGCTGATATGCACAACTCAATACTCATATGATATCGCATAAATGTTTTATAAGAAAGCTATGATACATGCAGTCCTAGAAGGATGATAAATTCTCCTCACAACTAAAACTATTTGCACCACTAACATAACCTATAACCTACAATATACACATCTCCTCTGCTTAAAAGTTCTTATTAATGAGACAATTAACAAGGAATAAGAGAAACTGTAAATTTATCAATCATTCAACACACTCAATGAAACAGATAACTGAGAAGGCAAAAGTTGCTTTCTTTATTTGATCTCCAAAGGTGAAACTATACATCAATGTCTATAAATGAGTTTCAAAACTCAGTATTCTCCTCTAAGGACTCACAGAAGTCACAAAAATAGAAGAATATGCAAGTAAGAATTGCCTATAAAAGAGGAAAAAATGCCATATATACAAAAGAGTGTCGGCCCCCTGCCTTAGGGTTTTCAAAAATGAGTCGGCGCTTGGACACGTTGGCCCAAGAAGTGCTTTGGAATGAAGCAAATGAAGCATTAAATGCTCATCCCCCCTCCATGTCGGTGAAATCTCATCCCTAGGCATGGCCTTCAGATCTTTATAATGACCGCATTAGCTTGCAGCCTCCGTGTCCACCCTTGAGATTTCGTCAAAGTCACCTTGAATGCTCTGTGAAATGGTCATTAATGCTACCCCACTTCCTTTCAGCCGACATCTCTAGCTGCTATTGTGACTCGCAACTACCTCCCCTTCGAGAAGCAGTGTCAGATCTATCCACTAGATTCAAGCGGCATTACTTCACCGAGCCGACCCACGCCGTGCATTCTTGACAGTCAAAGGTTACTCTATAAAATCATATGTCAGTGAGAGGTTAATCGTGTCTCCTTGATGTGAGCACATCATATAGTAGTTATCGACATAGCTTAGGACTGTCGACAGGACCTCTTATCGAGCTGCGGGAGTTAGACCGATATCCATTTCCGTGGGCAAGCCGATCGCTATTGGCAAGACTCCCCTCTTTTGGCAGGACCTCACAACGAGCTCCTTTCTTCTCCCTGAGCTCCCTTTATTTCAGTAAGACCCCATCAGGTCGGCGAGACACTATGGCGAAGGCAAAATCCTTCAACGAGCTTACTTCATGTCGGCAAGACCTTGGATGTTAGGGAGAAGTCATAGCAGGCGGTTAGAGTCACACCGACATGTCAATTCATTCGGCAAGACACCCGTCGGTCGGCAAGACCTCATGGCGAGCAACCAGAGTTATATCATTTTCACAAAAAACCATCAGCAAGACCCCATCAAGTTGGCAAGACCTTACGGCGAACTCCTCCACTTTCCCTAAGCTTGGACCCTTCAACGGAGTCGGAGTCGGGATGAGAACCAAACAAGGACCGGAGTGAGAAAGGGGGCGGACACAAAAATAGATGAATCTCTGCAGAACCAGGATCAGGACCAAATCCTCCCTTGAAACTTTCTTCAAGTTTCAAGGGAGGATTCTGACCCAGTCCCGCCACCGACAAAACTCAAAAGAAGACGAAGGAAAGGACAAGAAGGGGAAAGACAAACGGGAAAAAGCATCCCCCGACAAAATACAAGGAAGAAAGGAAAAAGGCTAGTGGATCCGGGACCGGGGCAGAACCAAAACCCAAAGACGCACAAGACAAAACTCAAGAGGCGGAATCGGGACCACAGCCAGAACGGGGGAAAAACAAAGAGTCAGTGAAACCAAAACTGGAACCAAATCCGGACTTGAAAATTCGCCGAAGTTTCAAGTTCGGATTCCATTCTGATCCCACCCCCAGCAACATACGAAGGATGAAGGAAGAAAGAGAAAAACATAAGGGTGAACCAAGGAGGAGGAGACATCCCTCGATCACACGCCACGAAGAAAAGGAAAGAAGAACGAGCAGAACCGGGGGTGGAACCGGAACAGAAACAGGAACTAGAACTTTGGAAAAGTTCCAAGTTCAGGTTCTGACCCGAGCCCGGGCCCACCAAGAAGAAAGAAAATGGACAAAACAAAAGAAAGCAAGGCGAGATCGGAACTAAAACTGATCCCAAGTAAAACTACTGCGGGGGCGGGGGTGTAAACAAACCCGAAACTAAAACTTTCATCAAGTTTCAAGTTCGGATTCTGTTCCGACCCCGCCTCCGACAAAAAATAAGGAAGAGAGGAAAAAGGGACAAGAAAGGAAGAAAAGTAAGGAAAACAACCACCCCACAATCAAACACAAGGTCAAAGAAGAAAACGAGAAGCACACAAGCGCGGAACCGGAACCGAAATGAAAACGGAAACTAGAACTTTGGAAAAGTTCCAAGTTTGGTTTCGGTCTGACTCCGCCTCCGACAAAAAAAAAGAAAAAGGGGCCTGACCAAAACCCAGCAGAGCGGAAATCAGGATGGGACCAGAATAGGGAACCTTGAGGAAAGTTCCAGAGTTCAGTCTTGGTTTCGGTTCTGCTCCCAACAGAACAAAGGAAAAAGGCATGAAGAAAATAAAACAGAAAAGAGGGAAAGACAAGGAAAAACATAAAAATGAAAACCCACCCGAAACTAAAGACCTGCATGCTAGGCTCAACCCTCTTGGGAGCCACATTTAATCCACATGTTGAATTAAAACATCATTTTCCCCTTCATTTGCACAAGAAGAAAACAAGTTAGAAAAAATGTGATCCTGATGCAAGTGTTCCTTCAGCACTGGACCTTTATGAACACTTGAAGACGAAGGTTACCCTACTTGATTGAGCCCCTAGGTGAATATTGGGTAACAACAACAATGGAGAAATAGTATGATAAATAAGGAAATGAAGTAAAGAACACTAAAACACTGCAAAATAGTAAATGTGCTTACTCAACCAAGTAATAGAGGAGAGGAGTGGAAAACTTACTACCTCCATCAAGAGCACTCAAGGCTAATGGGGGAGAAAATGAGAGTACTCAAGCCTCTAATGCAATGGTGTTCTCCCACACTTGCTCTACTGAATTTATGGAGTGATGTTGTTGTTGCTATGGAGTGCAACAGTGTTGCTAAAAGTGCTTGGGAATGTAAGAAGTGAGTACAAGAGAGTGTGTAGAAGTTCAGTTGAAAGCTTAGAAGATTGTAGAGGATACAAATGCATGTAGGAGGATTGAATTTGAAGGAGATAATGAAGAAAATGGCCATATTCAAGTCGATCGGCCGAAAAGGGCGTTACAAGTTGACTACCAATGAGAATTGTAATGCCTCTGTAGGCTCCAACCGCAGGAATCTACCAAGGATGTAAGCACTTCATGCAGACATCTACATGTTGTGTGAGCATTCCTGATAGAAATTCCTTTATCGATGCTCAAAACAAGCACCAAGTGGAATGAAGGCAGTAGGCTTATGTGGAATTTATCCTTTGAGTTTGGTTTTTTTAAGTGGAGAAAGGCAAAAGGGGAATTTGCGTAAGGGGTAAAAAATCACTCCTATACATTTTCCCCCACTTTATCAAGCACAAATATTGATGAGTGCTTTGGTAAAGTAGATCAAAGAATAATAGGGTTAGAAATGTATACATGAACCATCGAGGAAGCAGACCACAATCTGACGATCCTGAAGGTGCAGGGAAAGCAAAGGACTTCATAGCTTCTGAAAAATATGAAGTTGAAGGCATCTTACAAGCCCGTAGACCTACAAGGAGGCGACCCCCAAGATCTCTCATATGAAGGAAGCTGCGAAAAGCAAGCACCTCATAGGATCTTAGGCCTGTAAGGAAGGTATCCTTCAAGATCTCTCACATGAAGGAAACCGAGACAAAGTGCCTTACAAATCCATAACCTGCAAGGAGGCATCCCCCAAGATATTTTACATGGAGGAAGCTGAGAAAGTGCCTCACAAACCCATACATCTGCAAGGAAGATATCCTTCAAGAACTCTCACATGAAGGAAACCCCAAGAAAGCACCCTACAGACTTGCAAACTTATAAGGTAGCAACCCCCAAGATCTCTCACATGGAGGAAGCTTGAAGGAAATTCCCTACAAGTTCTTAGACCTATAGGGAGGTATACCTCAATATCTCTGACATGGAGGAAACCTAGGAAATCATACTCTGCAGAGTCAGAAAACAGCTTCACAGGCGCACCTGCAAAGTGACATGTCTATTCCTAGGTAGAACATGTCAGAAAGTGGCCACGCAGGAAAGTAAGTGAACAGTTACATAGGTCATCAACAAGTTTGAAAAATTTCAAAGGGGTCCCTCAAGAACCCAGCATAAAGAAGGGCTCCACTCAAGGGATACATAGTTCAAAAGAATATTTTTTCTTTCTTGAATTGATCCATCAACAAGGAATCCCTTTGAAAGATCTTCACTTCATCAAGGAATTCAAAAGGAAGAATATGCCCCCACACGAGGGGAAGATCAAAGGTTTTCTCACATCAGAGGAAGGTTTTCAAGTTCTTTCTTTACGAACCCATGATGAAGGAAACACATTCCGTTAGGGTTTCAAGTTGAGAATGTAATTCTGAAAAAAGGTTTGAGAAGATTCTCGAGAAAAGATTCATTGACAACGAATGCATTTTCTAAAAATCAAAATGTTGTAGAAGCAGCATTGTCACACATGAGAGGGACAACTCAAGCAAAGAAGAGAGAGAGAGAGATAAAGAGAAAGCAAAAGAGAAAAACACAAACAAAGGGCACAGGGGTAGCCTAATATTTCAGGGTTAGAACTGCTCATAAATATATATGCATAGTAATAGAATATAAATGAACTGTCATCAACCACCTACTTTATCAGACCATGTGAAGAATGTACGAGAAGACAAAGTGAAAATTAAAAAAATGGGTCAACATGGAAGGGAAACCTAAATGCCCCCAATGCTTTGCATCATCCCCAATTATTGAAAATCAAGCAAAAACATGGAAGAATGATGATACAAATAGAGGAAGGTTTACGACACAAAAACCACACCTATATCCAATCATCAAATGGGTGAAAAGGGTCATCTAGGCACACATAGCATTATCACGAGGGAACACATCACATTGCACACGCACACACGTCTAATCTATAAATAAAGAAGAGGCCTGCTCAAAAACACTGATCAACCAAGAGGTCGTCTACTTCCCACTCTAGATCATCATAGGGGGAAGGAAGATGAGCCTACAATGGTGGGATGTTAAGAGGAGGAGCATCCGGCCCTCCCACAACAAGGGCCAAGGAAGAGGGCCCTGCAAGGTCCTCTCCACCAAGCTCTTGTGGAGCCAAGGTCAACAATTTTGTGAAGATCGCTGACAAGGTTGAAACTTCATCCATAGAGTTAAACATGCACCTTACAGGAGTGTCATGTTTAACTTCAATGGATGGGAAAAGCTGCACCCAAGATTCATCTCTAAGTTCGTCGAACGACTTGGGAGCGGTGACAAACTCAGGGGAAGCTAGGACTGGTTCCATCACTAGGACTGAACAAGTCAACACAAGACCACCTTGTGAAGAAGGTGGAATCCTCTTTCATTCCCCATTGCAGGAGGAACTACCCTCCACCTTCTACTTCATTGGGGGATGCGAGCTCCCCATAGATGAGGCAAGAGGTGCAGAGGAAGACGAGGAGGAGAAAACTGTAGTAGACACCACCGAGGTGTTCGTCATATCTATGAGTCTTAAGAAAGGTGAGACATATCAAAAATCATGAAAGTTGTACTCAGGTCATCATTGGTGCTAATTTCCCCTCTGATGCTTGTACATACTTCCAACATTTTAAAAAGTGCTCTATGATGATTCCAACAAATATATCTATAAGCTCAACAAAAAGGTCAGCTTCATTTAGTTGCATTTTATTTTAGGTCATGGTACATAACTGCATATTGGATTTGCATCAAGAGTTTTTGAAAGGCCAATGGTTGTCATGCTTCTTTGGACTATTTGTAGAGGACAATGCAGACGTTTGGTTCATTATCATTATCCTTTATCGCATCATCATTCATTCCTTTATATCATACATTTCATCATTTCATTTATCATTTCATATTAGTTTCATTACCATTATCATCATTTCATTCATTTTATTTCATTCTCGTTATCATTATCATTTATATTCATTATCGTTTCATCCTCACTCCATTTGCATTTCATTTTCATATTCATTTTCATCTCATCATCATTCTATTTGCATTTCATTTTCATTTATCCATTATCATATCCATTCGCATAACATTTCATTATCATTTTCATTTCATATACATATCATTTCATTATCATTCCTTGTCATTATCATTTCATTTCACATCATTATCCATTCGTTATTATTCCCTTTCTTATCATTTAGCAATTCATTATCATTATCCCTTCATTATTTCATTTTCGTTTCATTACCATTTCATCATTTCATTCATTATCATTCATATTTTGCATTTCATCATTTCATTCATTATCATTCATATTAGTTTATCATTACCATTTATATTATTTTCATTTTCATCTCATCATCACCGTTTCATTCATTTTATTTTCGTTATCATTATAATTTATATTATTATCCATTATCATTATCATTTCATATCCATTCATTTCATTTAACATTTTCATTATCATTATCATTTAACAATTCCATATTTTTATCATTTCACCTCCATATCATTATCATTTAACAAATTGCATTATCATTATCATTTAACACTCCATTTCACATCATTTAATATTATTATTATCATTATCATTTATTATTTCTCATTAGCATTATCATTTATCATTTTCATTATCATTCCATTGCATTATCATTTATCATTTAACATTCCATATCACTTATCATTTTCATTATCATTTAACATTATCATTATCATTTATCATTTAAATATCATTTATCATTTTCATTATCATTCCATTGCATTTCATTTAACATTATCATTATCATTTATCATTTAACATTCCATTTCATATCATTTATCATTCCATTTCATATCATTTAACATTTCATTTCATATCATTTAACATTCCATTTCAGATCATTTAACATTACATTTCATATCATTTAATATTCCATTTCATTATCATTATCATTCCATTGCATTATCATTATCTTTTAACATTTCATTATCATTATCATTTCATCATCTTCTTATCATTATTATTATTTATCACATCATTATCATGCATTTCATGGTCATCATCATTTCATCATTTCATTATCATTATCAGTTATCTCAGTTTCATTTTCATATCATATCATTATCATTTCATTATCATTATAATCCCATTTATTATTCATTTATCCATTCATTCTAATTATAAATCATTATATTTTCATCACATATCATTTTATCATACATCTTATCACTATCTACTCATCTTAATTTCATATTAGTACTCATATCATTTTACATCAAATCATATCATTTTATCATACAAAATTCATAATGAATATCATGAACACAACATTAATTTTTTTTATCATATTACCATCTGTTGTCTGCATTGAAAAATCCAAAAAAATAAACATTCCATATAAATCATCCACTTGCATAGCATCATCAGTACGCATCATCAATCATCATCATCATAATAAAAATATCATATCAAATCATCTTGCATATCATATCAAAATCCATAACACATAGAAATAAATGCATATCACATCATCATATCATAAGTGCACAAAACATAATCCAAAATAATCATCGCCGCTGCATATCATCACTCATCAAAAATGATACAAATATCGAAATGTCCAATGAAACTAAAATGTCCAAAGAGAAATACATCAGATAGGATCAAAAATCCGTATACATGCTCCAAAAAAAATGATACACATATGTACTCTGTCTGCTAACTGGTCGATGCCCCTAATGGAGCTGGTCTAGAAGGAGGTGGCCTGCCACTGGTGCCTACGTCTAGGTCTTGCCGAGGTCCAGTCACTCCCCTGCTCTGCGTATGTGTCCGCGATCTACTCCTGGTCCTGCTATGGGACCGCGGGTATGGCTCTCTACGATCTGGAGGACACAGCTCCTTGTATCTGACCCTGTAATACTCAGCCTCCCTCGCCATCTCCATGCCCTCTACAATGGCATCTCACAATGATGCACTCTCTATGGTGCCCATCAGCCTCTGCGCAACACCCTCAGCCTCTACTACTCTCCGTCTAAATGCATCTCTCTCTACAATCACCTGAGCTAACTGTGGGCCTGGGGCAGGTGCCTGTGCCTGTGCCTGTGCCTGAGCCTGTGCCAGCTGTGCCTGTAGCCGCACAATAAATCCCTAAGCCTGTCCCAACTAACTCTGTAACTGTCCCTGCTGCCCCTATAGTGCCTGCACCTGGGCCTGAAGCGTAGCTATCTGAGATGAGGATCCCATCCGGATCATTGTCCGTCACCCTATCCCTATCCTCGGTCGTCGCATAATCTGGACACCCCTCAGAATATCCAGCCTCGACCTCCCTAGCACCTGGCCCTCATCTCCGCTATCATCTCCGTCATCCTCATCCGAACTCTCCTCCTCTCCTCCAATTGCTCTCTGCTCGTCGTCGGCCACATCCTCCTGTCTCACTGCTCCTGGCTATGGTGCTACCAAAATAGGTGATGGCTCATCAGGACTGGTAAACCATGGAAAGGGATGCGTGTGAAAATACGCAGAGTACTCATCAGACATACTAGCATCCACAACATCTTGCCTATCAGCCCATACCTCAGGCGCTAATGACTGAAACTCTGTATATGCTATCTGATAAGAAATACATGGCCCCCATCCAGCCTCATCCCTGCTCCGAGCATAGTGTGCAACCCCCTGTGGCATCCCCTGTGTGAATCCAAACTGCCTCTGCACTCGTAATGCCAGAAACCTCTCAAGAATGAAGGGAGTCCTCCCTATCAGGAACTGAGGGATGCATACATACGACATCTCTATATCATCCGTATCCCATGGCTCGCAATCAAGGTATGGTTTCCATACTACTGTATCCATATCATCCAGCAGTCGTCTCCAGTAATCTACCTTGCCTAACTTGGGCTGGGTAAGGAACATAGCATACGTATATATATAAGGCCTGCCTGGTGGCCTAACTCTGGGGCACACTGGTCTCGTCACAAAAAAATTCTCCCATGCCCAGATCTGCAACAATGTCACACCACAGGACAAACTGGAAGAACCCCTGTACACCACTTGATGCAAATCGTGATATAGATGTGCTAGCATGCAACTCCCCCATGCATATCTCCGCGGCTGTAGCAACATCTGCTCCAAAATCCTGCCCCATCCCACTAATAATCCCTTTGCCCAGCGATCCGGACAAAGGAGACCTCCAATAAACCCACCCAAAACTGCAGGCAAGGCTGGATATCCTCCAAAGTCAGCCCATGGTACCCAATACCCAGCTATATGTGCATCACCGTACATTCTCCTCAAAGCATCTGTACCCTCGAGCTCCTTGTGATCGTAATACACAAGGGCACCAACCACTGGGATACCTAATATCCTGTACACATCCTCAGGAGTCACCGTCACCTCACCAGTCGGCATATGAAAGGTGTTGTGCTCCGAGTGCCATCACTCTGCCAGTGTCATCAACAAACCTCTGTTGACCTGAATCGGCGGCATCACCAACAAGGATCTCAAACCACATGTCTCTATCAAAGCTATGTCGGCAGGTGTCAACTCAGGGATCCTATCCCATCCTGCTGAGTGCCGCTCTCTAATCTGGAGGTTTTTGAAAACCTCCTATTTTCATCACAAGGGTAATTCATCAGAATCATATCAATCATTCAAACAACATCAATTAGACTCATATCTATCAGTGACCTATATCAGTGAACTATATCAGACCTATATCAATGACTCATATCACTACATCACATCAATCAACCCATATCACACAATCAATCCTATCAGGAAAATCAACACACAACCTATCTAGCTGGATATCATATCAAATCCACTCTACCATCAATTACTATTTGTTTTCTATCGCAGAAAGCAAATTTATCAGAAGTCATATCAATCATTTACTCTTTGTTTTCTACTTTAGGAAGCAAAGTTATCAATCAATCAATTAGATTATTCTATCATTTCTATCCATATCAGCATGATGACATGACAATTTACCTATCTGTTGACTAAGGAAGCAATATTCATCATCATTTTCACATTCCTATCATCAAAACATCAATTCTGCCTATTTTACCATATGCGCTACTCCTTGGCCTCTATGTGCTAAAACTCGTATGCGCCGTGCTCTATGCGCTCAAACAGACTTTCTATGTGTGTTTTCCTATATGTGCAACTTTAATCATCCTAAGCGCCATTCTTTTCACTGGATGCGCATTTTTCTCTATGCGCCACTGTTTACCCTAAAAGCACTTTACTCCTAAATTTTTTTATCATGCCCTATATGCACGTTTGTTTTCACTCTAAGCGCTAAACTAGTTTTACCCTAGCTATTCAACATCTATGCTATATGCACGTTTGTTTTTACTCTAAGTGCCACTGTTTTTATCGAAAGTGCGCAAACTCGTCTAAAAGCGCTCAAACGACATTTTCAAAAATAAAATCCGCGGAAACACATGAAACTTTGATTCAAAACATAAAAATTCGAAAGCATAGGAGGTTAGATCGACTCACCGGTGGTCCATACGCTGCTGGCCTCTGGTATCGGCGAGACCTCTCGAATCGGTGGCGATGATAAGGAATCTCCATGTCGCGATGTCACTCTCAGAGCTACAGTATTCACCAAAGTCAAAAGTGCAAATGACTTGTCTTTTTCAACTTTTTACCTTTTAAAGGTCAAACCAAGGGTAAGTTTGTTGCCTTTTTACTTTATTTTTAAAATGGGACATTTCTTTTTCATCATTTATCGCGAGCTAAACCACTCTCTCTCTCATCCGTGATTTACCTCCTGAGGGGGCATCATCAGCAGAAACATCGAAAGCATATCAGGGGTAAAATCTTATTTTCTTTGAAGCAATGTGTTTCACACATCACTTCAAAGAGGGGCAAAATGTATATGTCTAAAAATGGTCATGATTAAGCTTGTTAATTAATTAAATATGAATTATTTAATTAATTCCCCTAAAGTCATCTACATATAAATAAATTTAATTATTTATTTATATCGTTCATTTTCTAATTCTTCTACCTTAATTAAATAAATAATTTTTATTTAATTATTGACTTTTCCACCTTCCACTTAATTAAATTAAATAAATTTTCATAATTTATTTATATTTGATTATCATATTATTCTAAAGTTTAAATATTTGAATATTTAAATAATGGAATATCTTCTTCTTCCCACCTTCCACTTTCCGCTTAATTAAATTAAATAAATTTTCATAATTTATTTATATTTGATTATCATATCATTCCAAAGTTTGAATATTTTGTATATTCAAATAATGGAATATTCTTTTCATCCTCAAATTAAATATTAAATATTTAATTTAATATTTTCCATCTCACCCTAATTTCATTTCTAAAACATAATTAAATATGATTTATTTAATTATGTGAGTTTCCATTTTCATCTTCACTTACAAATTAAACAAATTTAATTTGTTTATTTCTAACTCATTCTAATCTCATCCTTCGAAATGGAAATTTCCCTTCGAAACTCAATGACGAAAATTGAAGGAAAAGGGAAACCTTCCATCTCCCTCTGCACTTTCAAAAATTTGCCACCGTCCGTTCGAACAAGCTTAATCCAGGCCGTCGATCGAATCAACCAATCGAATCCATTCGAAAACTCTATAAATTCTTGCGCAAATCCAAGCTTTGGTTACTTACACACTACGCACGTATACACCTATGCATTCATACACATTTACATATGAAAACGCACATTAGCTTATGCATTCACATCATTTTCAGCATCATAGCCATACTTTCGTTTTAGCATAGCTTTTGCATTTAGCATAGTGTGCATTTTAATATCTCGTTCTTTAGCTGTCCTTTTGTTGAGCTTGATTTGCTGATCTGAGAGCCATTTGGAAACAAAAAAACGCTAGAGTTAGAGAGAGATAAGACGGTTTCGGGAAAGCTGCGATAATGGTTTGCTTATTCTGTTTATATTTTCAGTTTTTCTTGATTTAATGTCTTATTTATATGTGTTTGATTTCATTTAAATTGATCCAATATTTCACACACACAGAATCCACTATCAATGATTCAATAGTTCTTCTCCTATCTAGCAAGAAAAGCAAACACAAAATTTCCTTTAGTATTAGCACTTGCTTTTAGATCCCTTTCCTTCTAACATCTCTCAGAGTTAGTAGAATTAGTTTCATCTTTTAAATCCATGAACAAGCATTCACCATCCTCATCATCTCCATAATCAGATTTATCATCAAATATGCTTGTATCTTCTCTAACATAATAACTTTTCTTAATCATCTTGCCTTTGTTCTCTGTATTTTTGTTTTCCAAAGCTCTGTTTGGACATCTTCAAGCATAATGACCTATATTTCCATAATTGAAACATTTGAAAGGAAAATTACCACTGTACTTTCTAATACCCTTTTTATTATTCTCACAATGTTAGCTTCCACATCATCAGGATCCTCTTGGTCTGATTCCATAGTCTTGTCTGATTTTCTAGCCTTAAAGTAGTCTCAACTTTTGCACTACTTGTACCAAATTCTCTCATCTCAAAATTAGTTAAAGAACCATAAAACCGATCTTTGGCATATTGATTCAAATTTTGTAATTATTCAATAGAAAAAAAATTATGACTATAAGCTTTAGGAAGAGTTCTAAGTACCTTCATTACCACTTTTTCTTTTAGTTCTCCACTAAGACCTCTGATACCATTGATAACTTCATCCACCTTCTGCAAGTAGCTTGTGTTGTTTTCATCTTCAGACATTCATAGGGTCTCAAACATGATATTGAAATTCTACATCTTAGCTTACTTGATCTTATCATCTCCTTCATAAATGCTTTCTAATTTTACCCAAAATTTTCTAGTAGTTTTTAGATTCATAACTTTTACCAATTCAGAATAGCAAAACCACTTAAGAGAGCATACCTTGCTTTACCATTGTTTTCATAGGCATTGATCTCATCATCAGTGCTCAGACCATTTGTAGGAATATTATATCCTCTTTCAAGGGACCTACAAATTTCAAATCCAAGGGAAACCAAAAAACCTTCCATCCTTGTCTTCCAAAATGCATAATTTGATCCATCAAACATAAGAACATCCTTCTTGTGCACCATCCTAGATCTACCTCAAGCGATTAAGCTTTATTTCAAGGAACCTTTCTCTAATACCAATTGTTGAATGCACAAGACAACTAAGAGGTGGGGTAAATCAATTGTACTTTAAAACTTAAAAACCCTCACAAACATTCAAATCCACATTAAATCAATTACCCTTAATTGGCTAGAATGATTTAGCGTGAAAGTAAATAATAGAAATTGAATCACATCAATGCCATGCACAAAGAAACACCAGATTTACATGGAAAACCCAAGATGGGAAAAACCATGATGAGGATTAGCTCACAATATAAAGTAATATCAACATTGAATACAATAGGGCTCATTGTCCAAAAGAAAGAAAGGCTCATTACGAAAGGCCCATTTCCAGAATAGAAAATAATATAGAGAAGAGTGTTACAATGAGAAATCCATCTCAATGCAACAAAAAAATCCACCACAACATCACCAACACCTTTCCATTCTTTCTGAAGAATTGTAGACACCTTTTTCTCACTACATTAAGTAATATAACACATGAAAGCTCACACCGCACTTCACAAATTTGCATGCTACAACTCTAAAATTTTCATCACTCACATCATACCCATATATATTATCATCCCTCAACAAATACTCTCATATTTATATCATCTTCAACCTTGAAAACATTCTCCAAGGTTGGCTATGCACCTCAATCATGCAAATTCAAATTAGGTCGGCACCAAAACATTCTTGCAATGGAAAGGAATGAATTCAGACCACAATACACCTTAGATAAAACCTAAATCCACTCATACATTCCATGCCATGTTTCCATAAACATCAAAGCATCTTTGTAAGTAGTGTAAACACCCAAGGTTGGCCGAATCTATGTTAATCACCATTAACACTTAAGTACATGCTTCCTAAAATCTAAAGATGAATCATAGACACCACATAACACTAAACACAATATAGAATATTTCATAAACACCCTAGAAACGAAAAAATTCCTTTGCAACAACTTTCACTCAAAGAATGCACACACACAATACATTAAGACAACTCTGATACACTGTAACTCAAGAAACTAACTTCCAAAGAACCAAACCATGAAAAAATTCATCTAAAGAAAGATACACGCACTATCGACACTCTTCTAGATCTGCAAGACTTGAAACGACTATGTAGAGAAATGAAAAGCAAAAAAAATTCTCCCATAAACTTTTGTAATATACAGTTCATACACTACTGAACACACCTTCCTCTATGCAACAATCCAACACACCAAATTCTGAATGCAACAACTTTAAACACCTTTGATCAACATATCTGAATTGCACAAGAAAATTTTCAACATAGAAGAAATGTGGAGCCAAACTAGAATGCTACTCTGCCACACTGCAACATACTACAACACACTGTTTCCTCTTTTTATTCAATTTTCTCAAAAGCACTTGGAAACCAAGCACCAAAAATAAATCATCAAAATATTCAGTACTTCCTCATCACCAACAAGCCAACTGCAACATAGAAACTCAACCATATATCTATAAAAAAAAGCTTATCAAAGCAACACTAGAGGTTGACAAAATTAGCTTACTAATGAAAACATAATGCAACTAATCAAAACATTATCAGAGACAACACCAACTCAATACCAATTGAACATCCTTGCAACAAACTCCTCATACAATTGACATCAATGAAAACATCGACTTCACATACTTGCAACAAAGATGAGTTATGAGAAGACCCATGAGAATTTTGTTTTGGGAAGAATGGTGAGACAAGAGGTATAAAAATATTTTTTATGAAGAATTGATAAAAATATGGGCTAGATTATATATTCTTGAAATTAATCTATATAAAAATACTAAACAAGATAAGAAAAAGTATGTGAAAAAGTTATGTGTAGGAAATATGGTGGTAGATACAAGGTATGAAGTTCAAAACCATGAAGAGAGGATAGAATATTAGCCTGAATAAAGAGAGGAGTTGGATATCTCTCATGAAATAGATAGATTTACCAAGAATAAAAGCCTCTTGGGAGAGGACAATGAAAAGAAGAATGAGAAAGTGTTGTGTTGCAGACCTATGATGGAAAGGGCATGGAAGGAAAAATATGTGGGAATAGCCCACACAATGGCAGTTGAAAGAAAAAAAGAAAAGAAAAGAAAAGCATAAACAAAGAATGGATAAATAAAGAGGAGAAAATGGTCACTATGGACCATAAAATTAATGATAATTTTAAATATTTTATTTTATCTAAAAATGTTTTGTTTATAGGAGTTAGCAATGACAAAGAAAATTTTGAAAATAAGAAGTATATAGCAACAACAAAAGAGGTATCATTTAATGATGTTAATGATGATTTACATGAAAAATAAGTAGATAAAATTGTAGAAGAAGATGTAGTAGGGTGCCATGCATATGGAACTAAAGAAGAAGAAAAGAACCTCATGCAATAGAATAAAGAATATGATGAGGAAAAGAAAGAAGTAGAAACTAATATTTTTCTTGTTGAAGACATAAAAGTGAAGAACAAGGAAGTTGAATGCATAGAAAAGGAAGTTGTAGCAACAAAAAAATTGGTATTATCTCAATATTCTGAGTCATATGTAGGAAAGATAAAGGAAAATGTTAAAGTAAGTGATCGTAAAGTTGAGGCAGTGATTAGTCCTTGGAAGGATACAAATTTGTTAAAGAAAATTACATAGTTGAGTGCAAGGGAGGAGGTAGAAGAAGAAAAGAACAAGATTGCAATAGATAATCAAGAAGAAAAGGTTGGGGCAGCAACAAAGAAATAAGAGATTACACAGGTAATGGAATATTTCTCTAAAATTTGTAAAATTAATTTTGATGTTAAGTTACATGCAAATGAGATTAAATAATTTGTGGAAGTGAAAGAGGGAGAAAAGGATAGCATTGCTATGAGAAATGATAGAGAAGTTGCAACAAAGTTTGGTCCATTAAAGGACTTAGAAACACTATCTATTTTTTGGGACAACATAGTGAAGAAGAGTGTATGGGGAAGATGGAAAATGAGAGAAGTGAAGGAGCAACATAAAATACAGAAGATTACTTACTAATGCAGATTCACTAGTTGAAAAGGAGTGGCTTGCATTGAAAACGGGTGGAAGAAAATTTGTAGCATTGAAAGATGAGGTAAATTTTTGATTTTGTGAATTCTTTGATGAATATCATTTTTATGTAAGTGACATGGTTAGAATTTAAGGGTATGAGGATATTGAAAAATATGTTACAATAATAGAGGAAGAAAAAAACAAAGGTAATGAGTTATTTTCTACATTATGTGTTTTTTCTACATTTTGCAAAGATGATGTTAAAGTTGATTTTTCTTGAAATGGAATCGTAAAATGATATGAAGAAAGAGAAGTGGAAAAGTGAAGCAAAAATATGTTACAAGATGAGGTACAAAAAGGTTTTATTAATTTACTTATGTAGGAAGAAGAAAGTGAAGAAGAAATAGGTGAGGGGAATGTGCAAAAGAAATTTATTAATTCCCATGAACTTGTTAGTTCTGATTTGTATACAAGTGTTGAGGATGATAAAGTGGAATGGAAAGATGAACCATGGTGTATCAAGATAAATTTCATGAGAGGAAGAGAGGAAAGATGAAGGAAGGAAGAGACATGAAGTTTTAGAGTAGGGTAAAGAAAAATAAAAATCAAGTAGACAAGGAATAAATGTGGATGAAGAACAAGCACATGATATTTAAATGTTCATGAGTTCCAATTCATGGAACATTTCACTTACATTGGGTGTTTGATGCAGGAGCATCTAGGGGTGCTAGAAAATCCTACATCCTTAAAAAGTATTTTATTTTATTTATTTTTTGTGTGATTTCTAGCTGTAGGTGGTTTTCAAGCACTTGGTTCGAACACTCTAGAGTGGAAAATTTTATTTACGAATTTGACTGGCTATTTTAATGTTTCTTGGGTGAAAATGGGGCCAAATTAATGTAACTAATATTTTATTTATTGGCCCAAAAACTATAATTGGTGAATTTTAAGGTGCACATTTAATGTGTTGAAAAAGCCAAAAATTGTAAAAGAATTGAAACCCATTGCCCAAGTTTTAAAAAAATACATGTTGGGATATTAATTATTTTCTTGGAGGAGTTACAAACTAAATGCATTTTGTAGGTGAATATGGAGAGGTTTTTCAACACCATGTTGGGGAGTGGATTGAATGTTAAAAATTACAGTCCCAATTATGTAAAAAAAAAAATTATGCTCTGAGAGTTCAATTGGAAGTGCATAAATTACCTATAAGAATTTATGGAATAGATGCCACTAAATGAAGTTATTATTTTATTGAATCGATTTGGTGATTCTTATGTGGTTTTGATAAACTAGTTCTAGGGATGAGGATTTTTGCAAGAAAAAGTGAAAGTTGAAAAGTTTTCAGAGAAGGGTAGAGCAAATCCAACACCCATAAATGAGTTTTATAGATATTTTGGTTTGAAATTTAGAATAATTTTTTTGGTAAGAAAAATATTGTTGGAATGTATTTCTATAGATGAATATTGGAGATTTCATTGTACAAGTTTTTAGAAGCAAACAATTTCATTTGCAAGTTCAAATTATTTTTCAAAAAGTGGTATGTCACAAGTTATCATGCACATGTTTAGAAGTTTAATGGAATTAAATTAATACCATTGTGGGTTAATTCCATTTCTTGTAAGTGTTCAATTTATTTGAAAAGGTGAAGGATTTGTTTACTGGTTGCGAAGATCAACACTTCAATTCAGAGTCTTGATTTTTGACCTATATCAAGTTAGTTTTGTAATAATGTTGATATGTGGTTTAAAACTCACCAAATTAGGTAAAACACAAGTATTCTACATTTTTTGAAAGTAAAATAGATTTACCCAACGCATATATCACCAAGTCATGGGAATACAAGATAACTCATTGATTGTAATGTTGTTCTAATTCAAGGGTCCTATGGTGTATCCAAGTGAATTCACACATATATTTATTTATTGCCAAAGGAAATTAATGTTTTAGATTACATATCTAAGATTAATTGATTTAATTCATTTCATTATATGCATAAATTAATTTCACAAGTAAAATAACACTTGCAATCATGAAATATTTAGATCTATTACAACACATTACACATGTAGTCCTAAATACAATATTAAATTAACTAATATATATAAAATATTACTATATATGAGGTTGAAAGAAAGAGAAATGAGTCTATTTTGTGACGATGCCAAATTTGACCTGATTGAGAACAAAAATCCCATTAAAATCAATCTTGCTTGACCATTATACACATATCTAGGAACACAAGAAGGTCTAGGTGTTTAAGGATAATTATACTATGAAGAAACATTAACAAGATCTCTCTATATATTGAATATTAGGTAAAAAAATCCTCACAACCTTCTATTCAAAATATATTCCATAATGCACCATTGAATTATAAAAATATATTATAACAACATTTCTCATTGTTTGAAAACTACAAAAAATAGAAAAAACTAATTAAAAATACTAAAATTGCATAAAGATAAAAAGTTTCCAACTTTTTTCAAAGAGTTTTTTTGGGTATTTTATAAACTATCAAATCAAAAGATAAGTCTCTAATATAACTACTTGTATACAAACATTAAATTCCAATTTATAGTCAATGGCTTAGGCTTGAGCTTCATCTTCTTCATCTAATGGTTTTAAAATAAACAATCATTCAATTCTAGAGGCAAAGATGTTTCCATATTAATATTCTTGTGAAAAGTCAAATTCCATGTGGCTTAGCGAGGTGTTGCAAGTACCTAGAGAGGTTTTCTCCCCATTAGAGAAATATTCATGTAGAAAATGGTTTTAAATCCCAAGATAAACATTCATGTATGGATTGCATTGTGAGCACAAGTCGCCTTTATCATTCACCTTCAAACACATTTTAAACAATTCAATTTGATTAGGGAGCATAAATTCCTAAATACCTTCACATTTCATAAGTCCTTTTGACTAGTTTCAAGGAACTTGGACAAATGGAGCTCCTTTAACTCAAGTGAATATGATCATATTTTAACTCTCCTAACTTAGACTAATTTTTCTCAATAGTAACAATCATCGTAGATTTCATATATTCCATGTTATAGGGTCCTTCATATTCCCCATATACCATGTAAAAACTCTTAGCAAGCAACCCATGCATGTATTCAAGTTAAAATATGACACACAGTATTGAAAATGCAACACAAAAGAGAGGTAGACGATCTGACACATGAATCAATCAATCATTCACATTCAATGGATTTATAAATCCATTCAACCTACTAACTACCCAAACCATCTAACAACTAACTAAAAACTAATCTCTATAAACAAAAGTTATTATTACATAATAACTTACATTATTTATTAACCTATGTTAACCATTCATTCTTAATACCCCATTTAGTACTGAAATAGGAATTTTTATGTTTTGAAATTATATTGGAAAAGTATGTTTTGAAGGGACCCAAAAACCTTTACAATACTTTAGACCAAAATGTTGCTAAAATAGATAATACAATAAAGCATAAGTAGCAGGAAAAAAAAAACCAATAGCCAAAAATAGTGACCCAACAGTAGAAAAATAGAAACAAACAAAACAATAGAAACACAATAATTATTTCAAGTTTTTCAAGGTGTTGGCCACCTCGATCTCCTGGTTGCAATGCATTTTGACCATGTCCATGAGCTCTTTCTTTTCTTCTTCAAAGGACTTCCTAAGATTCCCCCTTGTTCGAGTGCACAGACCTTTAGCCTCATCTTTAGTGGTATTCTTTCCGTTACCTTTAGAGGTTTGGTCATTCTCAAGCATATCCAAAAAATACATTTGATCTTCCTTGAGTTGACTAATCTTACCAAACAACACCTTCTGGGAATCCACACTACTTTTAACTGAGCTATGGCTAACCTGCAATAATTTCCTGATATCCTCATTCTTTTCTTTTATCCTCCCCTCCATCTTAGCAAGCCAGTTCTCACATTGGGTCTTGAAATCAGTGAAGGAACACTCCAAATTAACCAACCATTCAATAAGAAGATCAAAAGAGGATCCCTTTAGTTGGTTTAACAAGTTTTCCTTCAAGCCCCTGATCTTGATATTGACTTTGTTAAATTCCTGCAATACCCATTTAGCGAGCTTAAATGTGCAAGTAGCACCCCGCCAAGCCATATCCAACAATTCAAACATGGAGGTGTTATCATCATTAAGATAAGTAAAATTCTCAAAAAGAGGATTGACCAAGTCAACAATTCTGGCTTCCCAAGGTTTGGATTCACACCATGATTCTCACTTATAGTTTTTTCAACCGAGGCCTCCTCACTGCCAGGAACCCCATCACCCTCCCCATGGGAAGAGGTTATTGGAGTAGGGGAATCATCAATAATAACATCTGCCACTACCTTTACCTACTTTCAGGTAGCCTTGTTACCCTTCTTGCCACCTTTTGAACCCTAATTTAAATTAGCAATCCTTCTTGAAGCCCTATGTTGTTTCCATTTTGCTACATTAACCCTGACCTCCACAAACTAATCCTTCTCCTTACTACTAGATGCAACGAATCCCTCCCCATGAAACTCAATATTCTCCTTGGACTGACGATGATGAGAATGACCAAAGCTAATAGAAATTTATTCCCCAATAGATAGGGACCCACGAGAGTCCAATTTCTACATTACTAATTTCTTGGCGGGGTCATTCTTCCTTATATTTCCCTTCTTTCTGTTTTTAGAGGAAGCCACCAGGGGGGGTGAGGACCCCCCACAGTGTTACCCTCCTCTATAATCTAGTCAGGATCACCATCAACACTCGTCTTTGAGCCATTCGAAGAGGACTCCTCACTAAAATCCTTCTCCTTGCCCTTAATAAACTTGGCTAGACTATGAGCTCTCAAATGCTCCATAATAAGCAAGATGAGGCCCTCATGGAGAATAGGAGCCCTCTGATTCTTCAAATGGGCATACACAAAAACTTTTAGAGACAACAATAGAAAAAATGGGAATGAAACATGTAATCCATGTCTAAAATGATTGAGTAGGGTAAAATGGTACCCTAGAATTGTTGTGAAATGACCTTTTAGAGTCACATACCGCATTATAACCTTGGACACATCATCTCAGATAAGCTTTAGGGAAGTCCATTCATACCCCAAGATGGAATCTTAATCAACTTCACCTGTTCATTGTCGTTGAAGAACTGATCCATAGCCTCATCATTACTCTTTCTTTCCTTATAAAATTTGTGACCATCCATCCACAACCTAGTAATGAAGGAAATAAAGTATTCATTAATGACAAACTCCACACCTTTCACCTTCAAACATCTATTGTGCCAACAATAAACAAAATACGTTGAGGCTTTGGGGTCATGACCATGAAGCCTCTCCAAAAAAGGCACAAACTTCCCATGCATCAGGATTCTCCAAACTTTTTGCTTCTTCTTCCAACTCCCACAAGAAATTAGCGGCTCGACTCTACTCCTATCGCCTCCTATTTTGATAGTCACCATTAGAAAAAACTAGAGCCAATTCACTCTTTCAGAATTAAGAATGAACACTGTCTTAGGTGAGACAAAACCCACAAAATGTGTAGTAATAAGGTGAGAAATAATTGCTCGATCACCCCAAATCACGAGCTCTAAATTAGCAATCATTTCACATTAAAAACTTGGTTTCCTCGGGAAGGAGAGAGTTCTCCTCCCATGCCTTGAAATTATTAATGTTGACAACCTTATTTGAAAACAAATCAACTAGGGAATTACCTTCCTTATAGATATACATGACAAAAATTTCATCAAATGATCTTAGCATCATTATAGAATCCATAATAAGATGGTCGATAGTCCAGCTTGGCCTTTGTTTTCCTAGTAAGCAATTGATAATATTGAGTGAGTCTCCCTCAACCCAAAATTTTAAATAGCCCTTATCCAAAGCATACTTTATGCTGATGAATGTAGCTTCATCCTCAACACGATGATATGAATTTTTATGTTTGACCCATTTAATAATTTTTTTTCTTTGGATGTTAGTTTCCATCGATAACACATCCTTACAATGTGATCAATAAATGTGCATAAAAAGTGTCTATGATCAATGCAAATACTTCTAATTCTTTTCATCCACTCTTATACATTGGCTCTAGTATCTATTTTATTGGATGTGATATAACCATTCCAAATTATCCTTTTATAAAAAGATTTTTGTATTATTTCCCAAACAGATATTACCTTATAACTTTGAGTTTGTAACTATATTGGTGAGCAACACACTAGATGTGGTAGTTATGGCCTTGAGAAAATAAATTCATTATTATAAACACCTTGGGATAGAAAATTAGTGGCTTTTTCTAAGAGTGCAAATTGGAAATCAAACTTAGGAACAAGGGGACTTATGGTTTTTCTTAATTTTATTGTTTCATTATCACCATGCCATGGAATATTAGTAGGAAAGGTATATAAAATAATTTAACCCAATTTTCCAATTCCATTTCTACAAAAAAGGATTATAAGTATACACTATCAAGTTCCATTCAAAGAAAAGTTAAGTCTTCTGCATCATGAAGACATCCAATCTTTCATTTTAACTCATTATATAAATTTATGTTGTAATGACACAAGTGTTGCACTAATGGAAATTGGTATGGAAAAATATTTATAGAGCCATCATTGTCTTTTCTCTAGTATTCATTAGTGCCTCCATGCAATCTCTATGTCTTCTTAATTCTCTTGAGACATGTCACAATTGACCAATTCATAATATTGGAGTTTATCATGTAGCCTTGAAATATTAATATTTTTATTATCAATCTATACCTTCATCTCATGTTTTGGTTATGATTTTATTTACATGAAGAATCCGTAGGTTCATTCTAGAGAGTTTCAAACATGATTATAAATTCTCCTCAAAACATTTTTAGCATTTGAATGTGATGCCTTATTGTTTAGGGAGTTATGTCAAATTTCCCAATCATGAAGCCAAATACCTTATTCAATACTGAAAATTGGTTCAATTCCAAGAAAAATAATGAATTTATTCTTTGGAAAAAACTCAAATATCCTTCATAATTGATGTTTTGTAATTTTCCCCCTCCCACCAAAAGATCTCCAAGTGAGTGAATCTTCCCCCCATTTGTCCATGAACAACCATAAACAATGAATCAAAATTGTATTGGGTAGTTACAACCTCCAATTCATTACAATAAACTGAAGTGTAGATGCATGCGAAAACCTTGCAAGTTCATATGACCTCAATATTCCTACAAGTACATATACAAGACAAAATTCCATAAATACAAATGCAAGCTGAAATTCCAAAAATGCAGATGCAAGATGAAACTCCAAAAGTGTAGATGCAAGTGAAAAATCTACAATCAATAACTTCAATCATGAAATTCGATTTTGGTTTAGTTGGATGGTATTTTATCATAATCTGTATTGGATGATGTCATAAGGAGTCATGCTGATGTCATAGGCAGATATAATCATTAGAACTAGATCATTACATTGCTAGGTTTAGTTCACTAAGGTTTCTTTGAAAATTATGATGTCCAAAAAGACCACACAAACATCCAATTGCACATAATTTTTTTTCAAAGGAAAAATGGTGTCAAAGTTCCCACAAACATTAGATGCACATAAAACTTTCAAAAAGGTTGGATGACGCCACTTTTCAAGTAATGTGAGAAAATCTATCAGAACTAACCAAGAATTAGATTAAAAAAGTTTTGGCTCCCTTAGGAACTTCCCCAAAGGTTCAATTGTGGCTGAAAGCTTGCATCCCACAAAAATCTAAAATCTTGCAATGATTTGGTTCATGTGTAATTCTATGCAAATGTCCAGTAGCAGGTTAAAAACCCGCAAGACCATAACTTGCTCATTTTTCATCCAAATTTCACCAAATTTGATTTGTGACTACCCATTTGGATCTTCTATAAGATGACATCATTATTTTATCTAACATATTTTTAAAATTTCCCTCAATAAATTTAACCAAAATTTCACTACCAAAACCCAAGAAACTAAACTGAAAAAAGAATTTTTTTTTGGGTGATGTAGGATTCCCTATAAACTTAGATGCTCTTGCATCAAACATGCCTAGTAAAAATCAAGAAAATTCATGGGATGGTAATCCCATGTTTTTACTTTATCCACATCTACTATTTGTCCCCTTGGACTTGGCCATTTCTTCTCTTTTTATCTTCCTCTCCATTCTCTACAAACAAATCACCTCTTCTTATTCTTCTCTATAAGGCAACACCATGACCTTTATGAAAAATCTACAACTTCCCAATTTAACTTGGGATGTGTCCTCTCTAAACCTCCTCTGCCCTAGTGATCATCTACATCCTTTTGATTATTCCCTTTGCCTTTACATTATTGTTGCATAAAGCTAATATTATTTCCATTTTT
>VDFB02281492.1:46562891-46629860 GCA_007258455.2 Sequoia sempervirens | reverse complement strand
GGATGTCATATTCAATGGAAAAGGGTTGTACAAAGATTTGTTGCTGCAGCATGAGAAGAAAGAAAATGATTATGTAGTGTTGGATGATATTCCCAACAATGATGTTTCAATGGTTCCTCATGTTGGGCAACAACAACAGCAACAAATACCACAAACTCCGGGTAGACGACCGCAGTTGCGGTGACCTCCGTAAAGATTCTCCTTCTTTGTAGCGCTACCTTATTCTCTAACTGGATGCTAAGAACTAGAATATTATGACAGTTTTCGCGTGTGATACCAAGGTCTCGGGAGTATGAATGAAAGAAGAAATGGAATCTTTTGCTAGAAAATTAGACTTGGGATTTGATGCAAGTTGCTCATAGTAAAAGTGCTTCTACCAAACAAATGGATTTACGTGCTAAAAGAGGGAGGATGGAGGGTAAGAAAAGATGCAGCCAGATTAGTTGTAAAGGGATTTGGTACCGTAAAAAGGTTATTGATTTTGATGATATTTTTTCTCCTATTGTTAAAACAACTTCTATTCATATTGTTTTAAGTTTGTGGCTGCTGAAAATTTGCATTTAGAACAGCTTGATGTTAAAACAACTTTTCTCCATGGTGATTTGGAAGAGGAAATATATATGGAACAGCCACAAGGATTTGAGGTCAAAGGTAAGGAGAAACTAGTGTGCAGATTGAATAAAAGTTTATATGGCTTGAAGCAAGCACCTCAGCAATGGTATTTGAAATTTGACAGTTTAATGGCTAAGCAAGGCTACAACAGGTGTAATTCTAACCATTGTGTTTATTTTAAGAGGTTGGATAATGATAGCTACATTATTTTGTGTTTATATGATGATATGCTTGTAGTTGGGTCTAACATGGACCACATAAGAGAGTTGAAATGACACTTAGCAAATTATTTTGCTATGAAGGATTTGGGGGCAACAAAACAAATCCTTGGTATGAAAATTCATAGAAATAGGAAAAACAAAAAATTGTTTTTATCTTAGGCTAATTATGTTGAAAAGGTGTTGCAGAGATTTCATATGGAGAATGAAAAAGCTGTCAGCACACCTTTGCCTAGTCATGTCAAATTGACTAAGGATATGTGTCCAAAGACACAAGAGGAGGAAGAAAGAATGTCCAAAGTACCATATGCTTCAGCTGTAGGTAGTTTGATGTATGCCATGGTATGCACAAGACAAGATATTGCACATATTGTAGGAGTTATTAGCAGGTATTTGAGTCATCCCGGAGTTGAGCATTGGAATGCAGTAAAATGGATTCTCAGGTACTTGAGAGGTACATCCAGTAAATGCTTATGTTTTGGGGGCTCTAACACTGATTTAAAGGGCTATGTTGACTCAAATTTGGCAGGGGATATAGATACCAGGCGGAGTACTACAGGTTATGTATTTACAGTTGGTGGTACAACAGTGAGTTGAATTTCTCGATTGCAGAAGGTGGTTGCTTTATCCACCATAGAGGCAGAGTATGTTGCTACAACAGAGGCGGCAAAGGAGATGATATGACTACAAATTTTTATGGATGAGTTGGGGAAACAATAGGCTGGAAATTACTTATTTACAGACAGTTAGAGTGCTATACATCTTACAAAGAATTCTGCTTTGCATTCTAAAACAAAACACATATAGTTGAGATATCATTTCATTCATTCTGTGTTGGAGGATGGACAGGTCAAGCTAGATGAGATACATACAGATGTCAATCTAGCGGATATGTTTATGAAAGCGGTGACAAGGGAGAAGCTGAGCTCCTCTTCAGCTTCAGTTGGTCTTCAAGGTTGAATTCAAGTATAACAGAGAAGCAAGGTCCAAGGTACTTATTTCTAGTGGGAGCTGTAATTGCAGCAGTGTTGTCCAGGATCAGTCTCCAAGTGGGAGATTGTGGTGGTGTGGAGCCTGATCAGTCTCCAAGTGGGAGATTGTTGGTATGTGGCGACTGATCATGCTATACTATATAGCCCATGGTATACTAATCATCGAAAAAGGGAAAAATCAATGAAAAAGGAAAAATCCGATTTTGTAGAACCCTAAAATCTGGAAGCTTCTAAGCTTGGTAAAAAGGGGTTCGGATGGGTATTTCAGTATGATGAAAAATGCGATTATTCGCAAGATTGTAATAGGGTTTTTTACTGGATAATAAAAGTATTGGATGGCTGGGGTTTGGTGGATGTAGCCCGGATTGGGTGAACCACGTTAAATTCTTTGTGTTATGATTTATTCTGTGTATGTTTTAGTTTCTCTGTTTATTATATAAAATCTACATTTAATTGTTAGATCTTCCATCTCTAACCCTAACAAGACTTAGGGACATGTAGATCACATAATGGCTATCGATATTGTAAGTTATATAAAAAATAAAAAAGGGACCGTTTTGAGTATTTCAATGGTCCCTACATTCTTTTTTTCGCAAAAATCTCATGATTTCTATCTACATCTGATGAAATTCAGCTTTTCAAAGATTCTCTTTCACTTTTTGTAGAATTCTAATCATTTGTGCATTTTTTTGTTTGTGCAATGGAGAGTAGCAGTTGACGTAAGAGAAAATGTAAAAGGAAACTTACAACAAAACAAATTGAAGCATATAGAGAAAGTCATAGGAAAAGAAGACAAGGTATGAAAAATATTCAAATTGAAGCTTCTTCTAAACCATTGAATGTTAATTCAAGTGAAGATGAAATAGGAATTAAAAATATTGAACTTCATATTCAAATTGAAAATGAAAACATTGAAATTGAAAATGTGCAAATTGACAATGGAAATGTGAACAACATTGAAAATGAAAATGTTGTTGAAAATGATATTCAAAATGAAGTTGTTTTTGAAAATGTTGAAAATGAAAATGTGGTTGAAAATGAAATTGTTTTTGACAATGAAAATGTTGTTCAAAATGAAATTGTAATTGATAATGTTGAAAATGAACCTTATGCAACAACTAATTACAAAAGAACCCCTAAATGGTTGGTTGAAATAGATGAGAACATAATTGATAATCTTGAAGGGAAAAGTTCACAACGAACAGTTTGTTTGTTTAAATTCATCAATATCGACGTGGCCAATATTGGTGTTTGTGATTTCTTTCCAATCTGTGATGATTTTTTAACGTAAAGACTCACCCTGAAACTAGAACTTCATCTGGTCTTTATCCTCTTTTCCACGAGGAGTCTTGTTTGCTTTCTTTCCTTTGTCTTTCTCTATAGCTGCCCCTGAGGGACCTGCACCCGATTCCTTATATCCTGCAACATAGACATAATGAGTACAACCAATTACGAAAGCATTATCATTAGTCAAAATCCCATGGAAAAAATCTAATTAGACATCATATGATTAATGAAGTTAAACCTTTACTATCAAATGTCGTTAGTCACTTTTTGAAGGGATTTTGGACAATCCGGGGCTAAGGGGCTGGACTTCCCTGGCAGAAATGTTATTTTGAAAGGGAAAACTGGATGGGGCAATCTGGGTGATTTCTCCTGTCTTCACATTTTGATGGTTTGAAAGGGTCATGTTGAAGAGGGTCAAATTTGAGCACATGGGTCAAAGTTGGTTTTCAATTTGAGGTCATTTCGATCAATCTTGGAGCTCTCGGAGGTTTAGGGGTGGAAAGCTATTAGGACTTTGCTATTTGAAATGACCTAGCAAAAACAGAGTTCCAGGATCATAATTTTGGGGTCCAGGATCCAGAAGGTCAAAAGATGACTGATGGTTAATGTCGGACTTCAAGGTGTTCGGGCCTAGGGGTGCAGGAAGGCATTAGGGTTTTGCCATTCAGAACAATAGTCATTGCACGGAAGCCTAGAAGGAGCGGCCCGGTGGACTGAACCCGATAGAGCATTTGGCTGCTTGGTTTTCTTTGATAATTGTCCTGACAAATGAAGGGGTGGAACTCGAAACTTAGGAAGATGAGCCTACTTTTCCCTTTTTGCATCAGATGAAGGGGAAAGAAACCCCAGCGGGCAGAGCTTGGATGAAGCAGGGATAGTGAATGGAGGGTCGGGACTGGGGAGGGGGGAGACATCATCCCACGACCGTTTAAAACATTGGAGACTCCACGGTGGCCCGTGGACGGAACCTCGCGGATTGGGACCCGGCAACATGGCGACACAGTTCACTTAGGTTTGAATTCTTCTGATGACGAATGGAAATATGGACCTTAGAGGGTGGAAAGGCACAATCTCTTCACCGTTTGGGAATGACGGGAATGAGGCAGAGTCCCAAGGATGGAAGTCTAGTGGATTGGACTCAGAGCAGACAATAGCAGTCTAAAGTTTTGCAATTTTCAACAGGCAGAAATTGACGAGTTGGGGTCCAGGGTTTGGGAAGGCGAGAGCCTTCCACCATTTGGGAACTGAAAACACCCTGGAGAAACCTAACAAGGGAGACCCGATGAGGCGAGCCCAAGAGGCTGAAATGGAGGCTGGATGTCGAGTTCTCAAGTTTTCTTAAGTCTGACGGCGATCGGCTGATGGTAGTCTGGGGTGTCAGGCCCGACAGGGCACTTCACCATTTGAAAAAGATTTTTGTTTTCTAAGTTTTAAACAACGGAAGGAGGACACAATCCTAGAGGACGCGAATGCCCTGCATGAAGAATGGCGGTGGCGTGGTTTGGTTCTAGCTCGAGATTATGGGGTGATTTTGGAGGTTCTTCAAAATTTGAAGACATGGGTTTTGTTGTATTTTATTGATTAAATGTGTTTTAGCTCATGTTTATTCATTATTTTAGGCATAAAATCATAAAAAAACTCTTGGTGGAATGGACGGTGAACCTACCTCAAAATTCTAATGGGAGAAGGTGTGAAATTGACTGAGGAAGGTCCAATGATGATCCCGGACATGAGGGCGGAAAGTGACGGATGCATTTATTTCCTCTAGCAAGCACTCTGTCTTCTGGAAAACCTGACAAATGAAAATGATAGGTCAGCCCCTATATTTATACTAAGACATACATTTAATGCCTGTATGGCTGGCCGTTGGGTTGGTGGAGTTCAAATTCATGGATGACAGTGTGAGGTTTGGGTCCCAATGGCCGAAAAGACACCAGAGATTGCCCATCAGAAAATTCATTACAAAGCCATCAACGAAAGGGAACCTAGAGTCTGGAGGGTGGAAAGACACCGTAGATCGGCCATTGGGAATGATGAAGATGGAACAGAGTTCCGAGGATGGAAGTCCGACAGGATGTGCCTAGGATGGGAAAAAGTAGTTTGAAACACTAGCAAGTTTAAATTGAAGGCAAACAAGGAACCAAGGCCCGGGGTTCGGGAAGGCGGGAGCCTTCTGCCATTTGGGAATGATGAACACCCCAGAGAAACTCGGCAAGGGAAACCTGGTGGGGTAGGCCCACTAGGCCCTAGGGCCCCTGGTAGAAGCAAACTGCCAGGAAAGAATCTAGAAGGCTCTAGGACTTAACTAAGATGGAGGGAACAAAACACGGTCAACTTGAGATGAGAGTTTAGAGGTATGTTGACCATCAAGGACACAAAAATGGAAGCACGCAAAATGAGGCGATGATAGAACAACCCAGCAAGGAAAAGGAAAAGAGGGTCCCCATTCTAAACGGGGTGTGTGTGCTGAGGGCACAACAAATGGTGACTCCACTGGGGAACGCTCTCGAGTGTTCTAGGGATAAGTGTTCATTCTAGACCCAGTATCTTTGGTTTCACAGACCAGGAGCAGACTTCCAAGAGTGAACTCGGAGGATAGGATCTTGAGTTGGGTCAATCTACAGTACATCTTAGAAGTGTGTTTGTAGTGAATTCATTCATTTCCATAGGACTGTGACAAGTGGTTGCTATTCCAACTGAGCAAGCTAGGTAAACTGTCCAACACCAAAAGTAACCAGGACATTGCCCCACTGCTAGTTGGGAATCCATAGCCCCGATGAAGTTGTCACTATGATCCCATAGATATTGCTCTACTGCCATCTAGGTGTCCATAGCCCCGATAGAGTTACTTGTACACTCATACGGTCGCTTGATTTCAAAATTTTCTTCCCTTTTTGTGTTTTGATGTTTCTTTCAATGTTCTTTTTCTCACTTATCTTTTTCCCGACCGTGTAAGCACCAAAGCCTGCAATGATTTTGGGAACTACAGTGGCCACTGGAGTGGACTTAGAAATTTTCACTCACTAGGGTATCATATCAACCATTGTACAGTCCCTTGGAAATATTTAATATGCATTTTGTGTGAGATATGAGATGTGTGTAGAAGGATCCAACCAAGGGTCGAGTTCTAAAGTAAAGTTCAAACAAGGAAACCATTCCTAGGTAGCCTTCAAGGAGCAATAGTTAGAAATGAATGTTTAGCCTAAGAACACCAAGGACGGACAACAAAGCAAACTATTCATTGAACGAGCATGTCCACTGTAGTGGGATGAAGAACATCCTCTTCAAAACAAAATAGCCAGGGAACAAACAAAATAGAAAAACAACAAAGTGCAAGCGAACCAAAAGGAAACCTATTCTAGCATATGTACAAATATTTATAGGAAATAGCTTGATCGAGCTCAGTCTTGGAAGTAATGCTTGAGGTGTTTCCCATTGACTGGAAATAGGAGGTCTTCACCAGTTAAGGCCTTTAGGAGGAAAGCATTGTCTGCCAAAATTTTAGCTATTTGAAAGGGGCCAAGCCAAAGTTTGTCGAATTTGTTGTGTCCCCCTTTCTTTTCATGTTCTTTGTCCCAATATAGGACTAAATCTATAATTCTAAAGGCCTTGATTTTGGCTCGGTGGTCGAACCATCTCTTAACCATGCCCTGATGTTTGGTGAAATTTTCTATTGCACAGTCTCAAACTTCTTCTAAATGCAAGAGCTTAGCTAACTGAGCTTCCCTACGGTCCCTCCCTTCATAAAAGTCGTTGATAAATTGGAGGGTGGAAATCTTCAAGTGGATAGGAAATATGGGCTCTAGGCCGTAAACAAGATGGAATGGGGAATTACCAAGAGTAGGCTTGTGGCAGGTGCGGTCTGCCCAAAGGGTAAATCAGAGTTGGGTATGCCAGTCCTTGGGATTCCTATCGACCAATTTCTTAATCACCATGATCAAGTTCTTGTTTGTGGACTCAACAAGGCCATTGCCTTGAGGGTAGTAATTTGACAAAAAATTTAAGGGAAATTCCATAGTCGAAGGCCCAACTAGAAAATTTTAATGAAGCAAATGTAGGTCCATTGTCACACACCAATGCATAAGGACAACTGAAGTGATTTAAAATGAAAATTTCTAGAAAATTAGTAACTACCTCAGTTGTGCATTGTTTACATACAATTGATTCTATCCATCTAGTGCAGTAATCAGTAGTGATAAGAATGTACATATGTCCTGAAGAGGATGGAGGGCTTACCAGACCAATGAAATCAAGACCTCACTGTGCAAATGGCCTCACCTCCACACGAGCTGTAGTGAAACAACAACATTCTTCTCCTTGGTAGTGGTGGTCTGACACGTGTGACAAGAGTGAACATGACAATAAGCATCCTTGAAGACAGTTGGCCAATAATACCCTGCTCTTAATATCTGATGTGCACTGGAAGGCCTAGATCCATGACCAGTGTTGAACTTGTCATGAAACTCTTTCAAGACTCGGTCTACCTCCCCTTGTTGAGACATCTCAAGTAGATTCCTTCATTATTTTTCTTGTATAAAATGGACCCTTGCAACATGTAACTGTTGCTTTTCAGTCTAAGAGCACATTTTTGGATTCCTTGCAAGTGAGGTGGACACTTGTGATTCAGCAAATAATAAACAACATCCTTGTACCACTCTCCCGAGGTAACATCTTCAAGCTGGTATTGCTTCACAGTGAGTTCAAGTCCTGCTTCTACTGCTGCTTCAACAATCGTACGGGTAAGTGCCTCTCCTCTTACGAACTTCATCCGTTCAATTTCCATATCATACTCCTAGAGTAATGTGACCCATTTAGCTCTTCATTCACCCAATTCATTTTGTATGAGCAACATCTTCACTTTGGGGTCAGGGACAATGGCAAACACTTTATTGCGCAACATGTAATTCCTAAATTTCTTCACTCCCCTAATGAGGGAATATGCTTGTTTTTCTATGTTGTGGTAGCGTAATTCAACATCTTTCAATAGAGCACTCATGAAAGAAATTGGGTGCTCATTTCCTTCATCATCTTTTTGAGTCAGGATGCTAGCACAAGAATGCTCTAAAGTGAATGAATAGATGTAGAACGACTTTAGATAGTTTGGTCTAACTAGCACAGGTGCCTCAGCAATGGCTCATTTGATTTCTTCAAAGTCCTGTTTGGCTTCAGGAGTCCACTCAACTTTGGCATCCTTTTTTAACATGGCATTGAGTGGTTTAACAATCTCAGCAAAACCCGTGATGAATTCCCTAACAAAGTTAATCTTTTTGAAGAAGGATCTCAATTCTTTCTTGCTGCCTGGTGGTGGGATCTTTAGAAAATATTGAATGTGTTCAGGATCTATGGATATTCCTTGCTCTGAAATAACATGTCCAAGCAATCGAACCTCAGTCACGTCAAAAATTCACTTCTTTGGGTTGATGGAAACTCCAAACTCCCTACACCTTTGAAACACCTTGCATTACTTAGAGACATGATCACTTCGCCTTTTAGAGAACACAGTTAAATCATTCATGTAGATGATTATGCATTTCCCAATCAGATCTTTGAAGGCAATATCCATGGCACGTTGGAAAGTGGTGCCAACGTTGATGAGCCCAAAAGGAATTCTCTTGTAAGCGAAGGTTCCCCACTTGGTGGTGAACGCTGTCTTATGGCGATCTTCGTACTGGACCATAACTTGGTTATATCCAGAGTACCCATCAAGGAAGGACATCATTTGGGAGTCATTGAAAATCTTCAATACCTTATCCAATGAAGGTACCAAATAGTTATCCTTCTCCAAAGCTCTATTCAGGTTGCAAAAGTCTACACACACAGCTTGATTTCTCCATTTTTCTTTTTGACTGGGACCATGTTGGCCACCCATGTGGAATGGCTGATCGGGAAGATAATTCCCTCTGAAAGTAACTTATGTACCTCTTTGTAAATGATGGGTTTCCAAGGCATTGATAGGACTATTATCACCCTGTAATTGTAACTCCGTTGAACTTGATGTCTACCACCTTGTAACATGGGAAGACCCTAAAAGATGTGGGTTTCCTTTGAAAATAGAGGTCAACCCCTAGAGAAGGCCCACTTCCTGCTTTTGGGTGTCACACCGACCACCCATCTGTGATAAAGCGCGTATGCAAAAAGAATACTAAATTGAAAATCCATCTATAGATAATCAAATTTGTTCAACATGAACAACCACGGTACACTCTCAACGACTAGTAAAGCTAATATGCACAACCGCCAATACCTATATGATATTGTATAAACAAGTTTTATGTAAGAAAGTTAAGTGATATACAAAAAAATTTAGAAGGATGGATAAATTCTCCTCAATAAACTAAACTATTTGCAACCAATTAAACAACCTATAACCTGTAATATATTAATATCTCCTCTTTAAAAGTGCTATTAATGAGACAATTAACAAGGAATAAGAGAAAATAACATGTAAATTTATCAATCATTCAACACACTAAATGAAATAGATAACTGAGAAGGTAGAAGTTGCTTTCTTTATTGATTTCCAAAGGTGAAACTATACATACAATGTCTATAAATGAGGTACACAACTCAAGATTCTCCTCTCAAGGACCTCACAAAGTCACAAATTGAAAAGCAATATGCGAAAAGAACCGCTCTTATAAAAGGGGAAAAAAAATTCATATATGCAAAAGAGGTCGGCCCCCAGATGGTTTTCAAAATGAGTTGCGGTTTGACAACGCCGTCCCAAAGTGCCTTCAATGAATTCAATGGAAGATTAGTCATCCCCCTCTATAATGGAAAGAGATCGCCCTAGGGATGTCTTAGATTCACAACCACTTCCATTAAATTGTTCTTCCATGTCCATTGTTATCGAGATTTCTCGAGTTAGGACGCCTTCAAATGCTCTCACACATACTGGCTTAATGTCACCCTATCCATCCTGACATCACGCCCATCCCATGCCTCCCTCGGCCCACCGGCTCCCAGCAACAACACCGAAACCCCATAGATTCAATGCCATTACTTCAACGGTCAATTCACATCACTCCATTCTAATACTGTTGTTGTTTCAGAGAATCGCATGTCGATGAGAGGTTAATTGTGTTTCCTTGATGTGAGCACATCATATAGTAGCTATTGGCATAGCTTAGGACTATCAGCGAGGCCTCTTATCGAGCTACGGGAGTTAGACAGATATCCATTTCCATGGGCAAGTTGATTGCTATTGGCAAGACTCCCCTCTTTCGGCAAGACCTCATAGCGAGCTCCTTTCTTCTGCCTGAGCTCCCTTTATTTCGGCAAGACCCCATCAGGTTAGTGAGACACTATGGCGAAGGCAAGATCCTTCGATGAACTTACTCCATGTCAACAAGACCTTGGATGTTGGGGAGAAATCATAGCGGGCAGTTAGAGTCACACCGACATATCAATTCATTTGGCAAGACACCCGATGGTCGACAAGACCTCATGGTCAGCAGCCAGAGTTATATCAATCTCACTAAAAGCCATCGGCAAGACCCCATTGGGTCGGCAAGACCTTAGGGTGACTCCTCCACTTTCCCCAAGCTTGGACCCTTCGGCGGAGTTGGAGTTGGGATGAGAACCAAACAGGGACCAGAGTGAGAAATGGGGCGGAAGCAAAAATAGATGAATCCCAGCGGAACCGGGATTGGGACCAAATCCATCCCTGAAACTTTCTTCAAGTTTTAGGTTCGGATTCCGACCTAGTCTCGCCCCTGACAAAACTCAAAAGAAGGTGAAGGAAAGGGCGAAAAGGAAGAAAGACAAACAGGAGAAAGCAACCCCTGACAAAAAACAAAGAAGAAAGGAAAAAGGGCCAGTGGAATCGGGACCAGGGAGGAACCAGAACCCAAAGATGCACAAGGAAAAACTCAAGAGGCTAAACCGGGACCGAAGTCGAGACGGGGGAAAAAAAAACAAATAGTTAGCGGAACTAGAACCAGAACCAAATCCAGACCTAAAACTTTCAAGTTTCAAGTTCGGATTCTGTTCTGATCCTGCCCCGGGCAACATACGATGGATGAAGGAAGAAAAATAAAAAAACATAAGGGGAAACCAAGGAGGAGGAGACATCCCTCGATCACAGGCCACGAAGAAAAGGAAAGAAGAATGATCAGAACTGGGGTCGGAATCGAAACGGAAACAAGAACCGGATTTTTGGGAAAAGTTCCAAGTTCAGGTTCCGACTTGAGCACGGGCCCGTGAAAAAAGAGAAAATGCACAAAGCAAAAGAAAGCAAGGTGGGATTGGAACTAAAACCAAACCTGGGTAAAATACAGCGGGGGCGGGGGTAGAAACAAACCCGAAACTAAAACTTTCATCAAGTTTCAAGTTTGGATTCCAACCTGGACCTGCCTCCGACAAAAAATAAGGAAGAGAGGAAAAAAGGGACAAGAAAGGAAGAAAAGAGAGGAAAACAACCACCCCATGGTCAAATGCAAGGTCAAAGAATAAAATGAGATGCACACAAGTGTGGGACTAGAACTAGAACTAGAATGAAAATGGAAACTGGAACTTGGGAAAACTTCCAATTTTTGGTTTCAGTCTGCCTCCACCTCTGACAAAAACAAAGAAAAAGGGGCTCGACAAAAAAGAACCCGGCAGAACCGGGGTCAGAACCGGATCACAAACAGGAACCGGGACTTTGGAAAAGTTCCAAGTTCGGATCACGACCCAGACCCGCCTTCGACAAAAAATAAGGAAAAAGGCAAGAAGAAAGCAAAAAAGAAAAAAAGGAAAAAGCAAGGAAAAACATAATGAAAACCCACCCTTAAACTGAAGACCTGCACACTGGGCTCAACCCTCTTGGGAGCCACATTTAATCCATGTGCTGAATAAAAAAACATCATTTTCCCTTGCATCTGCACAAGAAGCAAACAGGTTAGAAAATATGTGGTCTTGATGCAAGTGTTCCTCCATTTGGTCTTCGAGAACCTCTGAAAGCATGGGTTACCCTACCTGATTGAGCCCATAGGTGAAAAATGGGTAACAAGGACATTATCGTTGGTGGAAGGGCCTAGCTTCTATCTTGAGAGGGATGGTGTGTGTGATGATGGAGGTGTCATAAGTCTTTAGATCTTCATAGCTCCATGCCACCATGTTGTGATACCTCTGCAAAGCATCGATGATTCCCTTCTTTTCCTCGAGCATGCACACTTTTCCAATGAAAATATTTTTGGTCTCCTTGGGGTTCCCAAGATTGTGAGCATCACACTGATTGCTTATGACTTCCTTCTTTGTTTGCTGATTCTGGTCCCAAATTAGGTCCAAATCAAATATGTGTTCAAGCTGAACCATGCCTTTGGGAATCATGTTGGTTTTGAGATTGTCAACTCCCTCTATATCCAATTCGGCCTCCTTTGGATCAGTTTCATCAATTATTTGGGTGGCGAAGACATCAAAACTTGTGAAGAACTCAAGGATGTGCTTATCGTCATTGAAGACCTAAAAAATGAGTGACATTATCTGGGATAGACGGTGTGAATGTCAACTCAACTGTGAATTTCTTAAGCCTAGACAAGGAGAGGGGTTGCAAAGTGCTGGCTGTTTGAGCCAAGGCATCGGCTGTATGATTCTGAGCATGAGGGATTAGTTGTATATTAAATGTTTCTAGACCTTCTAAAAGATCCCAAACCCTATGCTTATAGTTTGCAATGCTTCTATCATGGCAGGAATACAATTTTCTAACTTGTTTGACTATGAGTTCGGAATCACCGAACACTTGCATCGTTTTGACATTTTTCTTTGGGGCCATAAATATACCATGGACTAGCACCTTATATTCTGCTACATTATTGGTGCAATAAAACTACAACCTATGGGCAGTAAGAATGGTCTTACCCATTGGGCTGATGAGTTTGAACCCGACACTAGTTCCTTGTTTTGACTTGGACTAGTCAAATCGAAGCCTCCAAAATATGGACTACTCTTTGACTTCAGGTTCAGCTAGGCTTTCGTTTCTTTCTGGTGGGGTGGTTGCCTACTTGACCTTAGGGGAATCTTCCAACCTCGTGTATTAAACAACAGGTGGTTCTGCTAGCACTTCCTTTGGTATTTCCCTCTGAGGGATAGCTAATTTTTTGATGTGCTCTACCACTATTTGGCACAAGCAGCAATCAAACTTAGAGTGGACAACATTGTGAATTCTACACCAATTTGGCAGCAAAAGATCCTAGAAATCTATTCGGGCACACAAACTGAGTTGGTCCTTTGCGCATTTTTCCATGAATTCCTGGAAACCATTGAGTAGTCCCAAGTTGTCATCTTCATCAGGATTGTCATCTGGCTCTACCAACATTTATGTATTTTGAGGAATTTGAGTGAAGGTGGTTGGAGGGCTGCATTGTACCAAGAGTACTTCGGCAACAAACTCTTCTTGGGGTTCAAATTCATCCTGGAAAGAAAAGGGATAGTAATTTCCCAATTCTATCTCAAAAAATAGCACCTCATTTAGGTTGTTGTACTCTGTGATCATGTACTTCATACGAGGCTAGTGGTCTACATGGATTTGATTTGGCAACCCTTTCCATGGTAGCCACATGTGAGAATGGTTCATGGCAGCATACCCATTCAATGTTCTAGTGAAATCTCTCCCCAAAATAATCCCATATGCATTAGGAATGTCCACCACTTGAATATCAATGACTTGTTGTATCCTTGGCTCTACAAAAATTTGCATCAAGATCCGATTCATTTCTCCCACAATGTTGATTTCTATTTTGTCCAACTAGGTCACTTTTCTTCTTGAGGGCATGGGAGTAATCCCAAGGGCCTTGCATACTGTCAGAAGCATAACATTGGTAGACGTGCCTGAATCGAGTAGGAACTTGTGCAAGTTCTTCCCAAATATCTGAATGGTGATAAGGAAAGGAGGAGTTTCAAATTTTCCTTAGAAGAGGCCCAAGGACCTATCTATTTGAGCTACTTGCATCTTGTTCTTGTCGCTAGTTCTATCCTCGGTTTGTCTAGACAATTGATCTTTGGAAATATGCTGATTGTTCTGATCTGGTTTCTCTTTCCGACCGCTTACTAGTAGATTGATTTGAGGGAACATCCTTCCTTTTACCTATACTGTCCTGAACTACAGGTTCCTGTCTGGGTTCTTCAAAGGTGACTCTTTTGGCTGATGTCTCTTGTGTTGTGTTAGAGGATGGGGTCCTATTGAGTACCCTAAGAAAGGCATGCCTTACATCGGGTACTTTGAGTAGTTTGAAGGTAGATAAACTAATTTTTACTTTCTTGAACTCGTCTGCCACATATTCACCCATTTGTTCAATCTCAAAGTCAAAGGCTCAACCTATGGCAAAGCTAGAAGGTTGGGACTTCACTTGATTTGACTTGTTTTGTGATTGTCCCTGAGGCTGATTTTGTGACTGATTTTGAGGCCTATCCTTATGGAGATACTGAGTGGGTATATGGGGAAGCCTAAGGTTATTGTTGGCATTAGGGTCGGGCAGGGTAGACAAATTATTTGGTGGCATAGAAGTCGTAAAGGGTCCACCTTCCTACTTGTTCTTGAGGAAATAGGGAGTTTCTCTTTGGCAGAACATGTGAACTTCATCTATATGTGTTTCTTCCTCATCTAGTGGACCATTATCTATTGAATTGAAAAGTTGAGCCGAGGTTTGTTTGTTACTTACCTCTTGCACTTCTTCTCTCTCAATGGGGGTGGGCTCGACCTCAGGCTGATTGCGGTCACTTCGCGGAAATGGCGCTTGGTTTACCATGAGACATGAGGAGTCATAGGGCTTAGATGGAACGATATCTCTGCAACCGACACTATCACCAACATTTTGGACCTCAACTTGGAAGATTTCAATAGCTGTCTAGAACTCGGGGCAATCCAGCTCGGAGTGTCTACTGATCTTGTGGATCTGACACCATTTGGACAAGGCCACCTTGGCAAGGTACACTCCACTAGTCATCTTTTCATTGTTGGCGGGTTGATCAAGAGGAGTAGGGACACCTCCGTTATTGGGTCTTGTATTCCACGTACAATTCTGCCTCTGAGAAGGTCTCCTTTCAAATTTTTTATTTGATTTTTTTCCTCTATCATAGTTTGGCCTGGAAGAGGTGCTTGTTTCCTAGTTGTCTCTACCATCCCTGTTATCTTAGCTTTATCGATTAAAATTAGCCTGGATGCTATGCTGGGATGCTTGCAACTAAGTATTTGATTCTTTATGTGTGTCATTTCCGTAGACATTTTCCTTATCATCTTAGTCAATTCTTCTAATTTATTCTTCTTAAAATTTTTTGGTTGCTGTACTGGATTTTGGAGAAAGACAAGCAGGGCCACTATTTGATTTTGATGTGTTGGAGGGAATTCTGGTCTCAACAAGTGCAGTGGTGCTTGCAGCTGCTAAGAATATGCCTATTGTTGTTGGGGTTGCAAATAAGAAGGCACAAGAGGTGCATGATTCATTGGCTGTCCAGGGTGCGAAACAATGGGCAGCTGAGGACCCTGGTTCATAAGAGGGGTCTGGTGAGGGAATGCCTGATTAAGCCCCTGAACTTGCATCGAGTGAGCTATCGATCCCAATGAAGGAAGTGGATCAGAGATATTCTGACCCAAATCTGCACTAGAAACAACCGCCTCCACATAAGCAGTTACTAGTGTGGTGAGTGGCAGACGCATCCTCTTTACCAAAGCTGATGTGAGATTGTTTAATGTTGCATAGTAGACGGGGAGGGCTACAACATTGTTATGTATGTATGGATCCTGAAGTCACATGAAGGCATGATGGAAATGATCATTAAAGGATCCAATGGGTTCATTAACTTCCCTTTGGATGGACATAAACTGTCGGTATGGCTCTAAGGGTTTGATCAGAATCTTATATTTCTGTAGGAAAGCATTCTTCATGAGGTCCCACGTGGTGATGGACCCCGTCAGAAAATTGATGTACTAGTAAAAATCCTCCTCACCCAATGAGTATGGAAAGAGGCAGCATGCAATGGATTCATGACTGATCTGCATATTCATGATTGTTGTTTCAAATATCTTGATGTGTTCCTTTACTATTCTTTGCAGGTCATGAGGATTGAATTTTGAATAAAAGCCCTCTAGATTCTTGGGCATGTCGTGGTATGCACTAAAGTGCAATGGTGAGGGATTTTGTAGCAACCAAGCCATGTCGGGAGGTGAAGGTGGTATCTGCTATTGAGGAACAACAATCTAGAGTTGTACCTGCAGTAAAATAGCAGATTGGGACTGCACTTGGGCTATGACTATTTGGACTGTATCCTAAACTTGCAAGGCCAGGCGAGAGGCAACTTCCTAGCTGTCGGAGATGAGGGGTGAAAAGGCAGTTTGGTATGGATGGGTGGAGGATGGAAAAGAGCTGAATGGAGATGGAGGTGGAAGGGAAGTGGGTCGGGCGGAGGAAGAGGAAGAAGCAACGTTTCTTCCCTTAGTTCATTTTTCCCTTGTGGGGGGCTATAGCTCTTGAAATTCTCCCTTGTTTAGTGTCGATCATAGAACTCTTTGAAACCTTTCTGGGGAGAATGATCCAATTCAATCTAGCTTCACAATTCCCTCCTTCTAGTGTCAGTTCTGTTGATGTATTTTTTGTGCACTTCCTCAACACAGGAAATGCATAGATGCATCACCTCACTTGAAAGACAATCTTCCACAACCAGATTGTAGAACACTATCCTAAGGTCTCTCAGGTGTTAGGTCATGACTTGCATAGAAATCCTTAGTTGATGTTTGATGTGATTTTCATGGTAATCACAAGGAAGACTTACGTAGCTAGATGTGAAGTGGATCTTAGAATTTGAAGTTTCTAGGATAGGAGTTAAGGTGTAATTTGCTGTAGGTTCAAACAACAATCTAAAACTTTGATGTTTTCCTTAAGTTTTGGCTTTACAATGTGCAATGAACCTTAGCACATGTTGTTTTCTAAAAAAAAGGAAAAAGAGCAGGGAAGAGGGAAGGTTCCTAGATCTGCAACTAATTGTGAACAGTAATCATGGAGTTCCTACCATGGACAACTTCTTTCAAACAAAATTTCACTTAACCATAAAATTCACAGTCATGAAATTCATGCTATCTTCTAAGGCCTGTAGGTATTTCACCATTCATTCACCATATACATGCATGAACAAAGATAAAAGTGTGGAGTAACTTTGAATTCAATCCTAGACTAACTTTGCATAGCTATTTACCAACAACAAACAAAAAAAAGTATGGACTAGGAAGGCATCTACACATTAGAATTCTTCATGATTACGGAACAACATTACCAAAATCTATTTAAGCAGTTTAAATATAATTGAAACAATAATTTAAATCTAAATAAAGCATCTAAAAATGGAGATTGAATCATGAAACATGTGAAGAACTCAGAAAATGCACCAAGTCAATGTATTTTCATTATAAATTTATGTAGCATATCTTTACAACAACTCAACTCTCTTTTGAAAATGAGAGGAGACCCCCTATTTATATTGCCCAAAAAGTAGAATGAATGGACAAGATTTAATCTTATTGTGTGGCCAAGATTCACTAAAAACTAGGGTTCTACCTACCCCCCAAATATATTACAATTTAAAATATAGTTTTGTCCTCATCCCTATTTTGTCTTCTAGTGACAGCACTGCAACATTTTGTCTTTTGCTAATTGCTCTTTCTACTATAGCTATTCCTTTAGAATTTTTTCACTGATAATAGGGTTGCCTTCTTATTTCTTCAAAGCTACATACTCCATGAATTTCAAGATTACCGACTGGTGTTTGTCGATTTCCATGAACTCAGACCGCAACACTGGATAACTCCATTCCTTGGAGTTGTCCTAAAGTTTTTTCTAGTCTTCATCATATTTGGTGGTGTGATCTTTGAATAGCTCTGACTGGGTGAAGGTGCAGGCGGAAAAAATCATGAAATCTGTTGTTATCTCTACTGACATCCCATCCTCCATATTTTTCTAGAAATGGGGCTTTATCTTTTTTGGATCAATTTGCACTGTGGGCATGTCATATCCCATCATCAACCTCAAGTATCGGGCACAATCCTCCCTAATTTCTTTGACCCATTCGATATCTGGATCCATTTTACCAATTATCTACTCCATACTTTCTTTCCTATTATCAAAGTCTCGCTTCCACGCATCCACTAGCCAATGATCGTCCCTTTTTAGTGCGAGCTTGTTTTCCCATGTGGATTTTGGTAGCCAAAGGATGGCCTCAATATTTGGATAGGTGGAATTATATGTCACAGGTAAGTCGATGCAAAGCTTCTTTGTGCCTTCTAGAAACTACTATAAATTCAAGAACTTGTTGGCTATTCAAACAACCCGACTGATACCCATGTTCCCGACATATAGGACCTGTCAGAACCAGCTCTCTTTAGTTTTATCCAAGTTCTTTCTCTTTTCTAGTTTGTCAATTTGTTCTTTGGACAATAGTTGGGGGGAGCTGCAGACGTGGTAGGCATGTCTTCAACTGAAGACTATTGTTTAGATGTAATCGGTCAAGGAGGATACTTGTGTTTTAAGCTCGTCCTTTGAGACTTTATCTTGTTGTATTACGTGCATGACCGTAGCCACTGAGTCCTCCAGGCTATCCACCTTTTGCTCTCTAGTAGCAGCTCCCAAGTTAATGGTAGAGACATTATAACTTACCCACTCCTAGCCTACCACTGGTGTTACTATTTGCACAGTTCAGGACCCAAAATCATCCGTCGTTACCTTGGATCTAACTTTGGGCTTCTTCTCCTTTCGGGTTGAGATTTTTGCTCGGGCCAGGATAGCCTCTATCCTTGCTCTTGGATCCTTCGGGGTAGGAGTCTTCTTTTCAAGATGCCGCTCTAGCCATTCAGGCATAGCAGATTTTCCCTTGGATGATTCCTGATTACCCTCGCCCTCCTTTGTCTAGATCTCTAATTGCTCACCTGTGGGAGCCCTTTCTTCCATTTTGTGTTGTCTCCTTCTTCCTCGTCAGAGTCTTGGGTGAATATGAGGTGTTTGATGGGAGGCTTAGTAGGCAATCACTCCTGTGGGCTTTCTTCTATCTCGATTTCCTTTTCTTTCCTTTCTTCAACTTGTTTGTCCTCGTGCACAGGCTCCTCAGGCTTGTCCTCTTCTATATCTACTTCTCCTCTATAGGGAGGTGGCACATCTTCCAACTGTTCCCTTATAAGGATTCTACATCCTCTACTGATTTGTCACCTTCTTTCCCTTCTTCTCCAGGAGGTGGTCCTCCTACCTCTTCTTCATCATGCTTCAATTGTCCAGCCATTTCCTCTTCAAGATCATCATTGAAGGTTTGTATGGTGGTTCTACCACCTATACCCTCCTCTTCATCTCCGCTCTTAGAAGACCTTGTTTCTTCTTCTTCGTGAACCACCCTTTCAATTGGCTGGTGTTCATACTCAGGGTGTTCATGGTACTCATCAGCTTCCTCCTTCTCCCACCTCTCCCATTCTCTAGAAATTAACATTATGGCCTCCATTGCTGGTGGTCCCGTTAGAGGTTGCGAAGGTGTAGTGCTGGCGAGGACCTGCGCTAAGGCAGCTTGAATGGTGGGATCCAGAAAGATCTAAGAAATTTTGGAGGGAACATTCTACATGTGCCACAAGAAAGCCTCTGGTAATGCGAGTGCGGGCATTGGTGTTGTCACTGCTACCAATGGGAGTGATGTAGTAGGTGAAATGGTGGTGGAGGAAAGTGGAGTAGTAGCGGCAGAGGAAGAGTCAATCATTATTATGGGTCTAGCCAGGGGTGAGGAGGTAAGATGGACTGAGATTTCTACCACAGGTGGGGATGTGGTGACCATGGCTTGGCAAACAGATGTTGAGGTGGTCGAAATAGAGGGAGCTAGAGGAAGTTCTGGCTGATCGACTTTCTCTTCCTCACCCTGTTGAACTACTAGTTGCTCTACAGCGCTTCCCATTCATTTGGGCCTCTTAGAGGGTGAGCCCCCTGAATCTTTCCTTGAATAAACCTTGGGGTTTAGAGACTATTCTATTTCAACCCCTTTCCTCTTCTTTGATCTTGTGAGTGGAGGAGTTTTGGATGTCCCGCCCATTGAAGTTGTAGTGGTGACATATTCTATGGCACTAGGCTCACTCTTAAACCCTTCGTACGTTAGGATAGCCCCTTGTTGCTTCAATCAGGCTACTTGTCCCTTAACCCATTCTTTAGTGCAAGCCACGATTGGTTTAGTTACAATTTCCATGTCATTGACCTCCTACTCATCTCAATCTATTACGGGCAATGGAAAGTTAGCGACTGCATTATATCTTGGATCCATAATGGTGCTTTCATCCTCCTCAACCTGGTCTAGTATAGGAAACAGATGCACCCTTCTTACGAAGTACGTGGTCATCTGAATGTAATGCCTTACGCACACCTCTTTGTCATTCTGGCAGTCTGCCCAAAAATATTCAATGTGATGTAGGTGGGCATACACCGGTCCCAGTGCCTTTCTTACATGCCCATATGGGTCCACCCATGGGTGAGCAGTGTGTAGGCAGAAATGGTATTCCGCTAATTCCTTTTCAGAATTCCTACCGCACTAGGTAGTTTGTAATTTACACATCCCCTGACCGAAGGCTAAGGGATAAGGGATCCCTACCAAATGTTTACTACTGAGGACTGTATGCACATGTTGTAGCTGGCAAGAGAGTTCTAATAGTATAATCCAGTCATTGGGGTACCAGGGTAGCTTATTCAGCCTTTCTGTGAAACCCTGGGCATGAATATATGTGAATTTTGGGAACTGTATGAATAGGAAGGCGTATTGTCTTAAGAACACTCGTGCGTTGTGTGAGACCCTTGTCTCAAAATATCCTCCTAGCAGCCTAATGATTTGGCCGATGAAGGCGTCATTCACCCTGTAGTACTCCTTTCTGAAGTTTTTGAATTGTAGCTAGGGATATTGGTCATAGACCTTCAATCTTCGACACAACTCCTTAGCATGTGCTACAAATAATTTACTGTATTGCCTCTACTCAACCAGTGAATACACCAAATATAAGGTCATGTAGAACTTATAAATCTTCTTCACATTCATAAAATGTTTATAGAAACAGTCACTTATGATGCCTCCCTAGTAGAATGAGGCTTTTTTGGTGACATCTTCATCCCCACGGAGGATTTGTTCAACAAAATACACCATCCATTCTTGGAAAAATGCAGCAGTGGGGAGGCCCATCACCCTGCTCAACATGGTTACTAGGTCGTGGTAGTCCTCATAGAAATCGCTATGAAAGAGCTCTTGAGGAACCTTTGTAGTGTTGCCTCTTTTCTCCTTGAGCCAATACTAATTTATCAAATTTTTGCAGCCCGTCAGGTTTTCATCCCAAGTTGCCTTTCCCTCCTCCATGGTGGGCATCTCCATCTCCTCAAAAGTAGGAATGTGAAAAGTTCTAGTAATTCCCTTAGCCAACATATCAGCGAGGATGCTTCCATCTCTATTGACAATGGTTCATGTCTATGGTTGGTAGGCCTTCTAACAAGCCATGACCAATTTAGGGGCTATGAGAGATGGGGGGAGCCTACTGCTTTTGCAATCCCACTTTGTCTGATCAATCTTGCATTATTAGTCTTTGGGTGAACCCTGACCCTTTGTTTGAATTCATCAATATCGACGTGGCCGATATTGGTGTCTGTGATTTCTTTCTAGTCTATGATGATTATTGAACATAGAGGCTCACCTTGAAACTTGAACTTCATATGGTCTTTATCCTCTTTTCCTCGAGGAGTCTTTCTTGCTTTCTTTCCTTTGTCTTTCTCTATAGCTGCCCCTGAGGGACCTACACCCGATTCCATATATCCTGCAACATAGACATAATGATACAACAAATTACGAAAGCATTATCATTAGTCAAAATCCAATTAGACATCATATGATTAATGAAGTTAAACCTTTACTATCAGATGTTGTTAATCACTTTTTGAAGGGATTTTGGACAATCCGAGCCCAAGGGGCCGGACTTCCCTGGCATGAATGTTGTTTAGAAAGGGCGAACCAGCTGGGGCAATCTGGGTGATTTCTCCCATCTTCACATTTTGATGTGTTGAAAGGTTCATGTAAAAGAGGGTTAAATTTGAGCATGTGGGTCGAGGTTGGTTTTCAAATTTGAGGTCATTTCGATCAATCTTGGAGCTCTTGGAGGTTCACGGGTGGAAAGTTGTTAGGACTTTGCTGTTTGAAATGACTTGGAAAAAATAGAGTTTCATGATTGGAATTCTAGGGTCTAGGACCTGGAAGGTCAAAAGATGGCTAATGGTTAATGTTAGACTTCAAGGTGTTTGGGCCCGGGGGTGCGGGAAGGTGTCAGTGTTTCACTATTCAGAATGGTGTTCATTGCATGGAAGCTTGGCAAGAGCGGCCCGATGGATCAGACCTAGCAAAGTATTTGGCCACTTGGTTTTCTTTGATAAGTGTCCCAGAAAATGAAGGGGCGGAACCTGGAACTCGAGAAGATGGGCCTAATTTTCCCTTTTTGCATCAGATGAAGGGGAATGGAACCCTGACAAGCAGAGCCTAGAGGAAGCAGGAATAGTGAATGGAGGGTCGAGACCTAGGAGGCAGGGAGACGTCATCCTATGGCTGTTTAAAATGGTAGAGACTCCATGACGGCCCGTGGATAGAACCTCATGGATTGAGACCTGGCGAAATGGTGACATAGTTCACTTAGGTTTGAATTCTTCTGATGACAAAAGGAAATATGGACCCCAGAGGGTAGAAAGGCGCAATCTCTTCACCGTTTGGGAATGACGGGGGCGAGGTAGAGTTTTGGGGACGGAAGTCCAATGGACCAAACCTAGAGCAGACAACAACAGTTTAAAGTTTTGTAATTTTCAACAGGCAGAAATTGATGAGTCAGGGTTTGGGGTTCAGGAAGGCAAGAGCCTTCTGCCGTTTGGGAACAATAGAAACCCCAGAGAAACCCAGCAAAGGAGACTCGATGAGGTGGGCCCGGGAGGCTGAAATGGAGGTCGAATGTTGAGTTCTCAAGTTTGTTAAGTCTGACGGCGATCGACCGATGGTAGTCTGGGTGGCTGGCCCGACAAGGCACTTCGCCATTTGAAAAAGCTTTTCATTTTCTAAGTTTTTAATGGTGGATGGGGGACATAGGCCCGAAGGGCTGAATTCCCTACATGAAGAACGGCGGTGGCATGATTTGGTTTCGGCTTGAGGTTAGGGGGTGATTTTGGAGGTTCTTCAAAATTTGAAGACATGGGTTTTGTGGGTTTTGTCATATTTTATTGATTAAATGCATTTTAGCCCATGTTTATTCATTATTTTAGGCATAAAATCATAAAAAACATCTTGGTGGAATGGATGGCGAACCTACCTCAAAAGTCTGATGGGAGAAGATGTGAAATCAACTGAGGAAGGTCCAATGATGATCTCGGACGCGAGGGCCCTACAAGTGACAGATGCACTGATCTCCTCTGGCAAGCACTCTTATCTCTTCTAGAAAACCTGAAAAAATGAAAATGATAGGTTGGCCCCTATATTTATACTCAGACATGCATTTAATGCCCTCATTTAATGCCTGTATGACTGGCTGTTGGGTTGGTGGAGTTCAAATTCATGGAAGGTGGTGGGAGGTCCGGGACCTGGTGGGTAGAAAGACATTGCAAATCAACCATCAAAAAATTAATTTTGAAACCATCGGTGAAAGGGAACTCAAAATCCGGAGGGCAGAAAGACACCGCAGATCATCCATTGGGAACGATGAAGATGGAATAGAGCTCCAGGGATGAAAGTTCGACGGGATGGGCAAAAGAAGTCTAAAACAATAGCAAGTTTAAACTGGTGGAAAATAAGGAATCGGGGCCCAGGCTTTCGAAAGGTGAGAGCCTTCCACCATTTGGGAATAGTGAACACCCTAGAGAAACCCAGTAAGGGAAACCCGGCGGGGCGGGCCTGCTAGGCCCCAGGGCTACTGGTAGAAGCAAACTGCTAGGCAAGAATTTGGAAGGCTCTAGGACTTAACTAAGATGGAGGGGATGAAACAAGTTCAACTTGAGATGAGAGTTCAGAGGTACGTTGACCATTAGGGACACCAAAATGTGGGCACGCAAAATGAGGTGACGACAGAACGACCTGATAAGGCGAAGGAAAAGAGGGTCCTCGTTCCAAACAGGGCGTGTGTGCTGAGTGCATGTCAACAAATATAAACCCCAATGTGATTATAATGAGAATCATGTGGACCAAGATGGATTCTCTCATTATTTTTTGTATTTCATTCCTTAATAAAAATTTTAATCTCTAATCAGTCACCCATCAATTTTCAAGATTGAGAACCAACTAGAACAAGCTATATCACTCATCCTAATGCCTATAAGTTGTTTATCCTTAGGAATTACCAAATAAATACTTAAATATCATTCCTTAATAAATATTGTAACAAGATCCAATCGCTCATCCATCAATTATCAAAACTAGGAACCAACTAGCACAAGCTATTATGTTGAAACAAAAAACACATCTCTTGATCATTCTCATATAAAATAAATAATATATTATATACTAAGAAAATATAAGGAGTAAATGATTATGTACCTTATAATTATTTGATACACGCTCCCTTTGAATTTTTATCTTAAAAATTTACATTTCCATTGGTCATCCTCTCCCTACCCTTAACAAGGGAAACCAATCTTCCATCCAAGGCTTCCCTCAATGCCCATTCATATCTTAAATCTCCTCTTTTAAAGAGTGTATTGTAAATTCAACCTCCTATTCTAACCTTTCATCCTCAAAAAATTTACATCCTAATCCATCTCAATCCAAAAACCTATCAAATAAAGTTACATTTAAATATTTTCTCCAAGGACTATTAGTAAAGGACCATAGGCTACAAAACACCAAAAAATGCCATGCCATAATGCCACTAATCCCATGTCATCCAATGAAATCACTAATTCTCATGTGTTTCATGCCATAATATTATTAATTTTATGCCATCACATAATATTAATAATCCCATTCCATTCCATAACATCACTATTCTGATACCATCCAAAATCCTCATTGGTTGATTCCAAATCCCTCAAATCCATTGAAACTAAATTTCACAAACTAAATAAACATCTCTTTCATTCATGCATGTAACTCAAAGAATCCCTCCATGCACTAATAGTTAACAACACAAAAAAGCACTCCTCCCTCATATTATCCAAAATAATATACATATTTTAATAATTTTCTCCAAAATATTCCTACACATGTCATCCAAATCTAGATCCAATCATCCCTTCTAATAGCTTTCATGACCCCTTATCATCTCAAGGCCAAATTATCCTTATTGAACCCAACCATGAACCAATATACTAATCAACTTGGTTCCTCCATATTTATTAAATCTATTTTTCTCACCATCAAGTAATATTTAATAGCCATCACTCCTTATCCATCTAAAAATGGATTTTAATCTTGTTTTCAAAACAAAAGTATCCTATCAAAAACAATATTTGTCAAAATATTTATTATCAAGTTAACTAATTAGGAATTCATGAGAGCAATATCCTAGAACCCATTCAAATATAATAAAATATAGGAATATAGGGTTTCAAGTATACATATCTCATGATGCAGGTTTTGGTCATTTATCCACTAAAGATACTTGGAAATTTCTTCCAAAATTAAACTAGGTACCTTTCATAGATACTCTCACAAGCTTGCTACTACCAATACTTTCATCAATCTCATCACCTCCATCACTAATCCATTCATTACTCTTATCCTCCCATTTCCTAAAAGCCCCAATCAAGTTCAATACACACATCATTAAACTTGTTCAAGCATGATGCAACCCTCACAAATTTGTGGGATTTGAAGATACCCTATCCCCATTAGACCATACCTTCATCTTTAAAATATATTTTAATATATCAAGAAAATAATCCAAAAAATTCCAAGGATCATCATTTTGTAACATGTCAACTATCATAAAAAAAGTCAAATTTTATCCAAAATAAAAATAAATCTAAAAGTCAAATTTTAGGAATTCATGAGAGCAATATCCTAGAACCCATTCAAATATAATAAAATATAGGAATATAGGGTTTCAAGTATACATATCTCATGATGCAGGTTTTGGTCATTTATCCACTAAAGATACTTGGAAATTTCTTCCAAAATTAAACTAGGTACCTTTCATAGATCCTCTCACAAGCTTGCTACCACCAATCCTTTCATCAATGTCATCATCTCCATCACTAATCCATTCATTACTCTTATCCTCCCATTTCCTAAAAGCCCCAATCAATTTCAATAAACACACAAATCATTAAACTTGTTCAAGCATGATGCAACCCTCACAAATTTGTGGGATTTAAAGATACCCTATCCCCATTAGACCATACCTTCATCTTTGAAATATATTATAATGTGCAAATATATCAAGAAAATAATCCAAATAATTCCAAAGGATCATCATTTTGTAACATGTCAACAATCATAAACAAAGTCAAATTTTATCCAAAATAAAAATAAATCTAAATACTACCAAGTTCCACCAATAATAAAAAAAGTACAAAAATAATGTGGATCCACCCAAAAAATTAATAGCATTCACAAGGAGCACCCAATTCCACATATCTATGCATCCCTTCAAAGGTTACTTCCTTCCCTTAATCCCAAATAAAAAGTTCAAATCCAAAATACAAATAGATAAAAAGAAAATGTATAAAAATAATTTGGATCCTCAAACCAAACAAATGTATCCACAAGAAGCTTCCAACTTTGCATCTCAATCCCAAATTTATCCATCTAACTCCAAACATCTCCATCCCAAAAATCAATCATATTTTTGAGTTCCAAAATAAAAAATCCCAACTCTACCTCCTAAATATATTTTGGGTCCCTATATCCCAAAATTTGCAATCCCAAATCCCATAACTAAATCCCAACATCCAAAATCATATCTTCAACCCAAAAATCATCCTCTATGGTGTGTGAAACTATTAATCCTAGTTTCCCTTGATCCCCTAATATTCTCTCATGTCACCATCATCCCATATTTCAATCAACCATCTTTCAATTGCCTATCCATTATTCAAAATACACCCACCATCACATCCCTTTACTCGCCCCTCCACACACCATCCAAATGCCTCTTCAACTATCTCTATGACCTATCAACATTCACAATCTACATACCTATTTTGGCCCTAATTGAATCTATTTTCATTCCAAAATTGATTTTTCTATTATTTTTTGTTTAAAATATTATCAATGGACTCTCCACATTGGTAGTCACAAACTTGGCAGATCAGGTCCAAGTAAGAAATTAAATCTAGATCATGGTATTTTAGATATTTATTTCAAGTGCCAAAGCTCAATCAAGGGTTTTCATAGGAATTTATAGCCGCATCAAAGAGTTTGTGGCTTGATTGTAGGGTCTTGGTCTTTCTCTATAAGCTAGTTGGAAATTCTCATCCTTATGCATTATTGCGATACATTATTTTGCAAATACTTCTTATTTAATTTTCTCTAAAATATATGTGCATCCATCTCTATTCCAAATCTTCCAAAGAAACACCTACAAGAAAAATATCTAATCGACACCTCCCTTCAATGACATCCATCAACCAGGTCAAAATCTCTTCCAAGTGTTGTAAGGTTGTCTAATCTCCCCCATGTGGTTACATTTAAATGAATTTTTATTTGTTGTAACTACCATTTCATGTGACATTGCATTTAAGTGATGCATTTATTATCCACTAGTAGTTAGATATTAGTTAACCTTAACATTTATTACTAGCTGTCAAATTTATGATAGTGGTTTCTATAAATTGTTAGCTTCTTCAAAGATTGTAAAAGGGGGTTTTTCTCATTTTTGTATAAATTGTAAATGGGGAGTCAGATTTTGAAGTGTAAATAGCTGATGAAATATTCTTTCTATGATAAAAAAATGTAGCATTGAGACAATTTGGAAATTGTGCTATTATAATGCATTTTTTGGCCTTTGAAGTTAATTTTGTAAGTGCATTTTAATGAGACATAACTTTAACCCTGGTTATCAAAATTTAGTGATTTTTTGGATGCATATATAAATTTTTTAAAGTGAATTGTGCTATTATAGGAATTTATAGCTGCATCAAAGAGTTTGTGGCTTGATTACAGGCTCTTGGGCTTTCTCTATGAGCTAGTTGGAAATGCTCATCCTTGTGCATTATTGCGACACATTATTTTGCAAATACTTCTTATTTAATTTTTTGTAAAACATATGTGCATCCCTCTCTACTCCAAATCTTCCAAAGAAACATCTACAAGAAAAATATCTAATCGACACCTCCCTTCAATGACATCCATCAACTAGGTCAAAATCTCTTCAAGTGTTGTAAGGTTGTCTAATCTCCCCCATGTGGTTACATTTAAATTAATTTTTATTTGTTGTAAAATATTCCACTTCATGTGATAATGCATTTAAGTGATGCATTTATTATCCACTAGCAATTAGATATTAGTTAACCTTAACATTTATTACTAGCCGTCAAATTTATGATAGTGGTTTCTCTAAACCATTAGCTTCTTCAAAGATTGTAGAAGGGGTTTTTTACTCATTTTTGTATATCTTGTAAATGGGGAGTCAGATTTTGAAGTGTAAATAGTTGATGAAATGCTCTTTCTATGATAAACAATGTAGCATTGAGACAATTTGGAAATTGTGCTATTATAACGCATTTTGGCCTTTGAAGTTAATTTTGTAAGTGAATTTCAATGAGACATAACTTTAATCCTGGTTATCAAAATTTAGTAATTTTTTTGATGCATAAATTTTTTTTGCAAGGAATTTGCTTTTTTTGTATTTTAAAGATTTGGATAGCCCATTTTTTAAAATCACAAATCATTATAAATAATCAATTTGAAATCAAATATTTAGAAAGATGTAATTTCTCTTGCACATTATTTTGGGGGGCCCATGTTTTAGCACTAATCATTATGGTGGGTATACTTACATTTCATAATGATATTTGCTAATAATTAGACCATGTCTATAAATTACAAAATAAAATGTACATATTGTGAGAGCACTCAACATGAGGATGAGTTTTGTCCCCATACCTCACATTATCTCAACCAACTTTTATTTATGATCACAAAACATAAAGTTCACTTGTTTCTACATTTGAATCCATTGTTGACTCATCCCTAAGATTTAGTGATTCTTTGCATCATGGCATTGTTGTTCTAGATCTACCACATTGGTATATATATATAGTAAACATCACATCCATGTAGAGTCCCGAGTTCTAAATTTAGATGACACCATCGGGGAAATATATCTTATCTTTGATTCCAACTTTGATGAAGTTGCATCATCATTACCATCTTTAGATCTTGCTCTTTTCTCACCTACATTAGCTTCTATTATAATAATTTTTGCAGATATTCATAAGTTAACCTATCAGAATCAATCATCATCCATGTTGAAATCATTTATTGAAATATCAGATTCACATCAGTCTAGAACACTCAATCATCATCCATGTTGAAATCATCTATAGAAATATCAGATTCACATCAATCTAGAAGTTGTCATACATCCATGACCCATATTTTTGAATCTTATATGGCACCCGATCCATCTTATTAGCATTTGTTACAAATTAGCACTAGCTTGGAGATACCTGAGCATCATTCAAAAACATCATGGGTATGACATTAGTCTTTGGATCATGTATGAAATTCAAAGGCTTTCATCTTACTTCTTGCATATCCCTATCAAGAATGTGAAGTCATCTTGCACACATTTGTGGTGTCGTTTCCTACCAAGGGGAGAAATGTTGTTAAGTGATTCTAGATATTATTTAGCATCTACTTTTTTATGATCTACCAGCACTACATGCATCATTTTCAAGGAACGTTGCATGGCTTCTCTTCTCCTATTAGTTTTGGGAGGAAGCATTTACTCACATGGATTTCATTACTTATCCATTTTTGAGGGGGTTACATTGACCTTCTCTTTTCTCTCTTATGGAGGGACCATTTATTTACATGGGTCATGATGAGTCCTTTATCTATAACTTATCTTCTTTACTTGAACACTTCATTTCATTTGCATCATTTCTCTCTTAGAGAGGACTTTTATTTCCCATGGGATTTTCTCCTTTACTCCACTTTATGACAAAAATTCACATTAACACCCAACATGACCTAGTAGCCGAGGCTCATCATTTTTGCATACATTGTTCTCTAAGTTGCACTTAAGAGGGGGTTCTAAAGTAAATAAAATTATTATCAAACTAATTAGCTAATCAAATTTCTAGATTGACCTATTCTTACTCAGCTTAAGTTTTCTTAGATTTTTTCATACTTTTATCTCACTTCATATGGTTGAGACATGTTTCATCATCATTTAATGACACCTATTGCATGCATACTTTTGACTTGCTCTCACACTTGTCAAGTGAGTTCACAAGTATTTCACCTTTATAAGGTTAGTCAGTTGTTCATACCTACCTTCCTACCTCCTCATCTTTGCCTATATATCCAAGGTTGATCATTGTATTTACACATTCTTCATTGTATATGATGGATATCCTATAGTTTTTATCATGTTTCACTTGTTGAAGGTTATCAATTCATACTTTCTGATATTGAAATTCTCCAACATTACATGACTACATTTTCAACTACATTATTTGCAATATGAATGAAGTATATCATTTTGAATGTCACAATGGAAATATCCTCTATCATATTATCTTATATTCTTATATTATTCTATTGGTGAACTGAACTGATTTATTCCTTGATCACTATGACCACCTATAGAAGAAAAAATTATATTAAGAGATTGGTTTTTTTGTTAAGAAAGATTAATATTAAATGTGGTTGCAGGCCCATCATCTCCAACTGCTGCGGATATGAAAGATCAAAAACCTGCTCCCTTCACCAAAAATAATTTTAATATTTGGCTTTGTTCGAAAAGCATCTAACTTTACTATTAGTTGTATTATTAGTTTTTTTGTTTTCTTTTTGTAGCTAGATTATGTTGGAAGAAGTAAATTAATTATGGTCGGCACTCCACGCCATCCATGCCATCTCCTGCTGACCAAGCGCCACCTATTCCATGTTATTCAGGTTGTGGTATACTTGCCGACACAGATTACAGAAAGGTTTTTAATTGTTTTGTGAGTTTACAGGGGCCGCACCAGCGTATCTTGCATGCTTTACAGTGGAGGAGTTTTGTTTTGCTTAGTAGCTGCAATCTAGGACAAATATTTATAGTTAAAGTATATTTATATTATTCTGATATTGTTATCAGGATTCAATCTTGTAGTTTTTGATGGAAACTCATTTATTCATTGAGGCATTCTTTAATTTACAGTCCCCTCTCCAACGATCACATGTTATAAACTAATACTGGTATTGGAAGGTATTATCAAAAGGTGTATATTTTTATTTCTTATATATTTGAATTATTTGTTAATATTTTAATATTTGATATTATTTTTTAAAGTTTATTATTCTTTCATTAGATTGTATTTTTATGCCATGTATATTATAAGAATTTATTGATATGGTGTTTCACCACTTCTTGAATATATTTGAAAGCTTAATTCTTATTTACTATTACAATTTTCTTTTATACGAACTAAAATATATTATGTTGTGGTATTTTGAATTTTATTAGTGAACGTTAAGACTCCCTCTCTCATACACAAAAAGAGAGGCAAGTAAAATCTATGATAACATTTCAGAATAATTTTCTCATCTCATCAACAAAAGACATTCACAAAGAAACAATAAGAATTGTTGTAGTCAAGTATAACCATTCAAAATGTTGAGTTAGACAAATTAAAGAACCCTCATATATCATATTACAATTCAGAAATTATCATTTATTATAGCTCCAAAAGGAAAAAATACACATCTCAACTATATTTTAACTCAATGCATGACAACATGAAGTGGGCAAAAAAAAGCCTCTTTAGAGTTCAAAAAAATTGAAGAATGAGAAATAGACCCAAAAATTAGCTTTAAAACATACATTAAGCATGTAGATTCTAAAAGTTGTTACCTAAAATAAGATGTTGAAACAATTATAATGAGTTTGACCCAAAATTCTTCTAGACCACTTACACCTTATAATGTATAAATACTTGATATTATTGGTAGTTTTGGTGCCTATTGGTCCAAAAATGATTTTATTAAGTGACTTAGGTCGTTCAAGACTCTTTGTTTTAGGTCTAGTTACTGAGTCTCCCTAAAGTTATCCAAAATGGTGGTAAGGTAATAAGATTCTTTCTCATAATAGTTGCCAAGTGAGGTTTCAAATGGAAAAGAAAGTTCTATTTTATAAAATCTCATGCTCACCCTTTTTGAGGGAGGATGCCTTTGGGTAAAACTCAAGTTTCCTTGACCAAGTCAACATGTTTAGGGTTTCAATTTTGTTGTTGTTCTCCTCAGAGCTTCTTCAGGCTCTTATGGTGGCTAGGACCTCTTCAAGCACCATTTTTGAATGAAAATATGTATTTTCCATTCCTTTCCATGTTATTTTAGGGTTTCCTAGATATGCAACATGGGTTTTAGTCCATTTTCAATTTTTAGGTTTTAGTGACAATTATGGTATATTTTACACATGGAAACTCATACATGATGGGTGAAAGAAACATTTAAGGGCATATTTAGTTCATGAACATCATTTCATTCTAGTTTTTGGAGGATACATACATTCAATCCTCTCATTATCTTGAGATTATGTTTGCATTTTTCACGGGAACCTTTTCTTTAAACCCTTAGCCCAAGTTGAAAGTAAATCACAATTTTATTTTTGCACAAGCTAGAAAGAAACATTCCATAATAGTTTAATGAAGCCACATTCCTAGGGAGATAGTTTAGGAAAAATATGAAGATGATAAGAGAAAATATAACACATGCATGCATGAATGACAAAGAGATCCAGGAGGTCACTGATAGAAGTATAAAGTCCAATGGAACTTAAGTAGTTGAAAGAAAAGAAGACCAAACATTGTGATACTTTTTTGGGAAGGGAATGTTGATGGGAAAAGCTTTAGTAATAATTTTCAGGGGGTATTTAATTCTACGATAAGAGGTCTTAGATATCATTATAGAGGGGTGATCCCACAATAGTGGGTTACACTTTTTGGCCAAACTTGACATTGAAATGAACATTTTGAACTAAATCTTCACTTTCGATCACCTATAGCTACTAAAGCGTGAGGAATTTGAAGATAATGCAAACTAGTGATTTGTGAGATTTTTTTGTAGATTCTAAATATATATTTAAAAAAAAAAATTGGAATCAAATTTCATTTCTTTTTCCATCTCCTTCAATAACTAGTTTTTAATAGTAAACACCATTTTCAAAGTGTGATGTGTACTTGCTAACACATAAATTTTTTTCTATGAAGGATAAAATTCTATTTTTTCAAATTTAGATTTGTAACTACAATATCTAAGGCATGCATTTGGTTTCACAGAATTTTATTGAATATTTTTTTCTTAATTAAGTTTTGAAGTCAAACCAATTACAATTTAGACATCGGTTTATTTGCTAACAGAATTTTTTTTGTATGTATCAAAATTCAATTTTTTGTTGTTGGATCAAGGACATCAATATCAAGGGAATATATTTTTTTTAGAATTTTTTTTGATAATATACTTATTTTCCACATGTACAGAACAAAGAGCTTGATTTTCGGTGAAAAACCTATGTTTAATTAAACTAAAAAAATACATAATAAAACCAAAATATATTAAAATTATACTTGATGGAGAGCTCGTTTCAAGGACTATAATCATCTAGATGGGTTTATAAAGTTGATTCCATTTTCATCCTCAACCTGAGCCTTGAAACTCAAAATTCTGTAGAAAATTGCACGTGGAGGGGGAGAAGGGAAAAAAAGGGGGGTTCTAGTGAACCCACCCCCCCTTCTAGCGAACCTCCCTAAAGTTTTTTCCCACCCAAAATTTATTTTCCCTTCCTCAATCTAATTGTAACCCACTATTATGGGATCACTAAGAGTCTAAAACAAAAGATACCGAGGATAGTATTGCCTCTAGATGGAATATGATCCCTATGTTAAGTAGTGATAAAATTTTAAAGAGAAAAATTATGCACAATAGCCATGAATGGAGCTAGAGGAAGTCATTCTTCAAGGCATTCAAAACACAAAGATACCAAGGATAGTATTGCCTCTAGATGGAATATGATCCCTATGTTAAGTAGTGATAAAATTTTAAAGAGAAAAATTATGCACAAAAGCCATGAATGGAGCTAGAGGAAGCCATTCTTCAAAGCATTCAAAACACAAAATAATGACAAACCAAAAAATGGTTAGAAGGTAGAGATGATAGTTAAGAGCCATACACTGTAGACTAGAAAAATATGAGGATTATCTCCTTTACGATATGACTATTCTTGAAAACACTAAAGGAGAATGTGGGAAATCATATAATGGTTACCATGATGTTAATCCCTTCAAAGGAAAACCATGTATAATGGCATTAGAGGAGACTTATAGAAGAAATTACAAATGGAGTATGCATTTCATTTATCCATTGTAGATGGTTTCATAAGAGGTTTGATGACAAGAGAAAGATCTAATATTACCATATTGAATCTTGTTTTGGGAAATTGAAGCCTATAATGGAAGGGAAGATAAATTAAAACCTATGGACTACCCTATAGAAGTCTTAGACGATTGAATCACTACAATCCAAGGAGTTAATTTACATGCTTAGAGATGAAGGAATAGAGGGTGATGTTTCATGGATAAAAGAAATAATGAAAAGATACAATGTATAGTCAAGAGGTCAATATTAAAATGGATAGAAGAAACGATAGTTGAGAGGAATCATTGTAGACACACGTCTCATGTAAAATCAACCATTTAAGAAGACATACACCCTTGAGAGGAGTAGACCTAAATTACAATGTTGGCATTTAAGTGACACAATGATAGTTAATAATCAAGGGCTAGTTGTTGTATAAAAACTATAAGGTTAGAATGGAACAATGACAATTCCAGTATCAACCTGACAATGAGAAGAAAAGATAGAGGTTAAAGATCATAACTGGCAATGAACTACATAAGATGATCATAGAAGATGGTGCTAAAACATGGGGATAGATTCTATGTAGAGTATAATCATGTGTATGAACAAAGGGGGTTTGTAATAGAAACAAATGTTGACACTTTCCAATCAAATCCATTTTCTATATCATATTAGTAGAAACTTCCATAAAACTATGATTATTGTGCACGTCTTGCCAACAAGAAACTATGAAGAAGGCTATTGCAACAATATGTGTGTGTTTTCCTCTTGGGTAAAGGATAGTCCAAGGTTTGATGATATTGCATAAAAATTGAGTAGGATTATTGCAAAGAAGAACATACAGTCTAGAGAACTACCAATGCCAAGTACATAGTTAAACCATGGATAGCCAATCACTAAGAAAGAACAAGTGGATAGTCATGTAGACTATAGAAAAATAGTGTTACAAGACCATAATATAGTATTATGTTCAAAGGGTAGGGTTCATATGAAGAATGGATAGAAGGAAACTAAGAAAGAAAAGAGCAATAAAAAATACAAAAACTTGATTTATGACATGGGCATCTTCAATAACAATGAGTAGGACATTAAGTGTCATTATAGTAGACTAGTATTTCTCATGAACAGTGGAATGAAGGATAGTCCACATGAGTCAACATAGTGAATTTTTTTGTGAATAACCTTCATTCTTGATCTTGAATACTTTGTCTTGCAATATGACAAGGCATGAAAGGAAATCTCATCAAGAGATCCCAAATAGTAGGGTCATAAAGAAGGATGATCATAGAGACTATGGAAATATAGTCACAATAGATAAAGAATGATGGCCCATGATGAGGTAGAAACCATGTGATAGTTAATATCAAACTAGATACTTTCTTATCATAAGATCAAGCCAGCAAATTACTACCCATTACTTGGAGAAACAAATGGATAGTCTTAAGCAAGTCTCATAACGATTAAGTACAGTGACAATCTTAGAGAAAAGAAGGAAAAGGTTATTGGTGATGAGTGAAAAATGTTACAAATATAAAACATCATAATATCATAGGACCATAATAATAATTATGTGGAGGAAAGTAGAAAAAATGAAGGACCAAATGATGTCCTTAAAAGGATAGTTTAAAAGATTTGAAAATCCTGAAAAATATAGAACAATAGAGGTATGTAGTAATAAGGATGAGCATACAATAAGTAAAATTCTTCTATTATACCTACTATAGATTAGGATGAATTGTGTGAAGATCATAGTCCACAATACCAACAAGATATCATAGTGGACATATGAAACATAGGTATATAAGGTAGCACATAGTGAACAAGAAACTATGAAGGGAGGAGATCATAGAAGAATGGACAAGTGTAAATGAGTGATCCTAAGAAGTCTCCTATGCCCCTAGGGTAGTTTGAAATTTTCACATATTTGAACATCACCTAAAAGAATGGGGATTGTGTTATGATAGGCTAAAGAAGATTAATGGTCAAATATGATAGTGGGAAGTATTTAAGGGTAGTTTAGTCAATTATTGAACAAGTTGAGGGAATATATGTAGTTTGAAGCTACTAAAAAACATCTAGGAGCTTATTGAGGAGCACCTTCATAAAAGAAATTAAAATGGAAGGATAATTCTCAACAACCACAATAATGAAGAAAACATGAAAGAGAAAAACTAGGAAGAAGAAGCTAGGTTCCCAAGGAGAGGTTTTACCTAGCAAACAAAGGAGGACATTTGTCATTTCTTCCATCATTCCATGTTCCTAGATGATAGGGATTTTAAAAAAAATTAAAGTGGATGCATAGCTTCACTTTTTAAGTAGTTCTTACATTTTGGGACTAGACTGTAACTTAGAAGAGAGTTCTCTTAGGTTTACTACGCATTTTAACCCATTTTCTTCAGAAGAAAAATAATGTAAAATCAGTTTCCTTGAGGAAAAGTGTATTTCTTTAGACATGTATCCAATTGTAAGTACCTTTTGATCAATAAAATAAGCATTTTGCAACCTTTTCTAATCTATAACATTATGTGAAAATCATAAAAAATTATTGATATGGTTCTATGATGTCTAATATGTACTCAATTCATGTCTCATTTCAATGCATATTTTTGCAAAAATATGTGTGTAGGTGATAGTATATGTTATTGAATTTTGAAGCTTTTTTAGCTATGAGAAACATCTAGTTTCCTTCCAAAATATTTCAAATTTACTATGAAATACTTATGCATATGTTGGCATGGTTTATCATTGATGTAAAAGGTGCTTTGTAGTAGCTTTTTCTTTGAGTGCCAAGGTTGATTTATAGTGTTGGTTGGTCATATATGCACGAATGTTGTTCAATTTTCTCCTTCATTTCACAATGGTGTCCAAATTGTTCAAAGGAATTGTTGATACAACATGGCATGCAAAGTATTTATTCTTTGTCATTGATCTCCAAGTTGATGCAAGGTGGTTGTTCACATGATGATGATGCAAAAATTTCAAAGTCATGGCATTATTCAATCTAAGGTATTGAGTGGTGTTAATAGGTATTTGTCAAAGATATGCAATTGAAAAGGTTTACATAAAGTCATGTTTGATGAGAGAAGAGGTTATGTATTAAGGTCTTCCTGTCATTTTAAGGGTCAAGGTTATGTATTAAGGTCTTTCTATACTTATATTCTCTGTTAATGTGAAAGATAGTATGCTTTGCATCTGAAACTCATGGTGACTGACAATGATCTAAGCTCAATCATAGGTGTTCAATTCATTGAGGTATTGAAGTGGTTTAGGGTTTATTCATTGGTTAACATTTTTGTTTTAAAACCCTAAATGGAGGTTATTGTGCAAAGTTTATAACAAGTTCATTTTTGTTCTATTTGCTTGGTGACTTGATATCACCAGTTAAGAATATCTTAAGTAATAACTCGAAGGAGTTGTTTAAATCAAGTGACTGACCCTTATAGTGAAACCAACTAGGCAAGTTAATGACTCTCATTTGAATTTTTGAATCAAGATCAATGGTCACTGTTTAATTGGGTCTAGTGAGAGACATAAATCAAACGTCAGTATTTAAATTTTTCAAAAACTATTTCCTGAAGCTAAAATATTGACGAGAGTCTAGCAATCATAGTACTCAATTATGTTTTGTAATGATTTTTAAAATAAAAGATCAATGATAACCATGAATGTGCCAAAACTAAAGATCAACTTACCAAATTTAAAATCTGTTTGAATTCCAACATACAGGTGATGTGTATTGAAGTTGACATGAATTTTGTCTATTTTGGGAGTATGGTTGTGATGTGAAAAGGCAGATGTGAATAACGATATTCAATGATTATAGATAAGAGTAGTGTTTTCTCTACATAGATTAAATTGATCTAAACGTGGTCATAGGTGTTTGAAGTTTGATTGGAATAAATGTCAATGTGTGAAAGAGATCACAAGTGACTGGTGCTTTATATGTGTATTCAAAGAAGATTAACAATCAAGATGTGTTTTTTGAGGTGTGAAGGAATTTTAAGGATTGTAAGATTTGATTGATGAATCAGTGCTGATGTATGTGTGAATAAGGGAGATGGAGTTTTTGGTGGTGCATAGATAGAGCAGTGAATTGTTTGGAAATAGAGTAACCCTCTAAGTTTTGTTTATTCCTTATGAAGTGATGTATGTTTTCCAGTGAGCCATGTTGTGTAGCTAGTGAAGGTTTGCTAGTGAGGCATGTTGTGTAGCCAGTGAGGATTTTCTAGTGAGGCATATTGTGTAACCAGTGAGGCATATTATGTAGCTAGTGAGGCATACAATTTGTAACTAGTGAGGTTTTTGTCTAGTGAGGCTTTGCTAATGAGGCATAGTATGTAACTAGTGATGTTTTGGCTAGTGAGGCTTAATGAAACTTATTTTCAAAGTGGTTTTTCAACCTTTTAGGGTTTTCCACTCATAAAACTTGTGTTATGTCTCCTCTTGGTGGTTTGTCATATTGTGTTTGATTGGTCATCTTTGTTCAAGTATTATGTTCTGATTTGCATATCATTGTTACTCCCTCAACATTCAATACCAATAATGTTTGAAGTTTTTTAAATGGGTCTCTTTGCATAATACAAGTGAGTTAAGTATTGAAATTTGATTCCTCATTAGACCACTAATTCACCCCCCCTCTTAGTGGTCCTATACTCCAACAAGTGGTATTGGAGCAGAAGATTCCTTATAGAAGTTTAATCAACTTGTGTTGATCTTGGTGGTGGAGTACTATGAAAAAAAGAAAAGGACAAAAGAAAAAATGTTATTGCTAAACAAACATTTGTTTAACAGGTTCCGATCAAATGAAGTGACGTGTTGTTGCAAGAAACTCCCCTGCCAATTGACATAGGGTTTGATATATCTAAAAGAGAAGATGATTTTGTAGTTGAGAATGTTGATAAAGAAGACCACATTGTGAGTGAAAGTGAACAAGAGTATGATGAAGATGAATGTGAAAATGATCTTGAAGGTGAACTCATTTATTCTCTAGATGAGATCAAGAAACTCAGAAAGGAGAACCAGAGATTAAATTTGCATCTTCAAGAAGAAAAAGATTCCAAAGCCAAAACACTTTCAATGCTTAAATAAGCAAAAAAATTGATCATAGATTTGAAGGTACAAGTTGGAGAAGTTAAGAAAAGAGAAGAATATATAAATTAGTTTAAGGCAAAAGAGGTTGATTGTGAAAGATATGGATCAAAGATAGTTTCTTTGAGAAATGAACTAGAAAAGGAATCTTCTAAGTTACACAAGAGTATTCAATTTGAAAAGAGTACCGAATGCTTAAATGATATGTTAAGAAAGAAAAAATATCACAAGGATACTACTAGTTTAGGCTTGTAAAAAGGGCAGATTTATGAGGTTAGAGAAACACCAAGGAAGAAAATAGATCTACACTATTATTCTACTACTCCTAAGGGTGAAGAAAAGAAGAAGACAAAAGAAAATCCTCTTGCACAAGTCAACAAGAACAAGCTCAAAAGATATTTTCACTTAAGACAACATCAAATGACTAGGTGTGAAAACTCTTTTAATGGTTACTGTTATTCATGTTATGAATTTGGTCATAGAGAAATAAAGTGTTGGATGCATGAAAGGAAAGTTGGATGGAATAAGAGTGCTTATGAATGGTCAAATAGAAGAAGTAAGGTCCTATGTTATAAATGCAATAATCTAGGTCACAATACAATTTTTTGTAATACATGTAAGTCAGAAATGATGTTTTTGGACTCTCAAGTAGATATAATTCTTTTACTTCTCATGTTGGTGACAAGATCATATGCTATAGATGCAATAAGTTTTGACATAAAGCATAGTATTGTAGAAGTAATTTAATAAAACCACTTAATCATCACAAGAAGACAAACACTATGAAAGTTTGGAGAAGAAAACAAGAGAAAGATAAAGAAGAATCTAATCTTGTCCATGTTGCACAAGAGACATCCATTGTAATTGCATAAAAGAATAACATGATTTGAGGGGGATTTGATTTTTTATGTATCATACAAACCCCATAGATGACAATAAAGAGGCTTCATCAAGAAGAAAATTAGGGTTGTTAGTCCATCATGAAGACATATTATGAGATCTACCGAAAATTAAGTTTGCAAGTGCTATGTTTAGTTATATTTGGTTTGTAGGTGTTAAGAGTTCAATGATTACAATATAGTGTTATGCATCAGTTGCCTTGTTGATGATTGCTGGTAAACATGCTCAGCTTTCTCATGATTTCATAGTGTTCATTCTTGTTGGTTCCAAAGATTCTTTTGTCAATCATTTCAAAGACACTTGGTTTGTTATTGATCTTAAACGATACATGTTTATAATTTATTGGTGATTTGCATTGATCTAAAAGAATTGTTGCACAGAGTTGTTTCATTGTGTCTGAAGTGTTGATTTAGTAATGGTGTTTTGGTGATGTTGTTCAAAGTTGTTTGGTCAAAATGGTGTTGATGGAAACATATCACAATGTAATGGCTTCAAAAAAGTATAATGACTCTACTACCAGTCGTAACTCTCATACCACTTTATCATGACATTGGTTTAGTGATGACTAGTGCCTAATCATATTGACAAAGAGTTTTTGTTGTAAGGATATAGAAGAAAATGATATAATGCTTTGATATTTAAGTGTTTGATATATGCAGAGGTTGAATGTTTCTTGTTGCAGTGGTTCCTTGAGATAGTCTTGTTGTAGAAGTCCAGTTACAATGGACTATCTTGCATACATTGATAGTGGGAATAGTGTTGTTAAAAGTTTATAATGGTGTGATTTGCTATTGAATAAGTGAAAATGTCTTGAAATTTCTATAATGCTTTTATTCTTATGCTCCATGCATACTTTCTTAGTCTTACAGTAGGGTATAGTGGTGACTTGATGTAAGTGAGTTTCATATTGAAAGGATCTCATAACAATCTCTTTATTTTACTTTGGATTGATATCATTGTGGTAGTGTTTCCAAGAACAGTTCATAGTGTTGGTGTAATTAAATGTCTTGTACCTTGTCCTAGGTCATGATTACACCTTAGTTAAGTTTACTTAGGGACTACATAGGAGGTTGTTGGAGATTTTCCACTTTTGGTGGAATTGACATGTCATTACCTCATCACTTCCACCTTTTGTGGACACATCATGTGATTATCTCTCCACCTTTTGTGGGTGATCCACCTTTTGTGGTGATTATCACATTATCTCTTTCCCACTTTAGGTGGAGTGATAACTTTTCATTTTTGTCTCATGCCATAAGATTACGACACTTGTCATAATCTTATGCCCTTCTATGTTCCCACCTTGGCTATATAACCAAGGGGTCTCCTATGTATTATTGGCTCATTACATTTTATTCTATTGACATAATACAGTTTATTCTTGTCATTTTATTTCTATCTCTCTTATTCTTGTGCTTTTTATTAGGCCTCTAGATCTTGGGTGGCTACCTTCATAGCCAATTCTTACATGGTATCAAAGCTTTTGGAGTGCCTTTAGTTAGTCATTTGGAGAGATTCTTGGAGGGTTCTATTTTTGGCCTTGTGTTGTAGGTGCATTTTGGGAGCTTGTTGTATCAGATCTGAGCTCACCATTGTGTCCAGAGTGTCTAAGATAGTTAGATTTTCCTTTTGTTTCATCTCAGTTGGACATTGGAGGCCAAATTTGCAAAGGGTTGAAGATTGAAGGTGGTTGCTAGATCCAGGAGCCAACTACCTCTTCGGAGCATTTTCAACCAAAAAGGACATACCCATCATACTCAGAAGGGTTAAAAACCCTAAGATCGACTGTCAAATAGTCCAAATCAGAGCAATTTATCTGTGAAGGAAAAAATTTTTTGTAGGTCAGTCGTACGGCCAACCTGCGCAGTCGGTACTATTTTTATTGCTTGAAAAAAAAAATATATATTTTATTTTTTGCAAAATTATTATTCAAAAAAAAAAAATCACTCAAAATTTTATTTTCGCAGTTTTTTATGCTATTGTAAAGTTTTTTTATAAAAATAAATTTGAGTACCCTACGCAGGCAGGGTACCGCAGAAAGTACCTGCCTGCGCAGGTCCAACACTAGTCCACAGGCTGCCACGTGGCCTATGGCCTTGGCCCCCGCGGCCCCACGCGGACCCTCCACCGGTGTACCAGATTTCACAAAAAACCCCAGCGGCAACATTCAGACGGGAATCTCAAATATTCCGTTGGCGAACAGATTCTGGGGATTTCAGAGAATATTCTAACTGATGTGAATATACTGGCGGAAAAAATATTCTAGCAATTTTTTCGGCAATTTTCCACATCGAAGGGTGATGGCGACGGTGACGGTCATACAACCGTCAAATTTAACATGCTGATTTTCTCACGTCAGCACTACGTCAATAGCCTTTTGAAAAATTAGACCCCCTCTCCATTGAGCTTTTTGATTTTGTAGTTCATCTTCAGAGGCTCATATCTTGGTCATTTTGAGGCCTTTTTTGGTACAATTTTTTTTTTATTTGGGATAATTTTTCATGTAGATCATAGTGGTGCAGTTTTTTTCTGATTTTGATGCATGGATTTTCCAAAAAAATGGATTTCTCTCAAGTGTTGCTCAATTGTCACCATTTTTGCAACTTTTGGGGCTTCGTTCAAGCTCATATGAATTCCTTTTCAAGTGCCATTTTTTTTGAAAGTGCATGATTTTTTCTGAACTTCATAGTGGTGCTATCAGTTTGTAGTAATTGTGATCAGAAATTGTACTTTTAGCACTTGGTCATTTTTGGCCTTTTTTTGGAATTTGTAAAGATAAGATCTCAGTTTGGTCTTTTGTATCAGTCATTTGAGTCTGTTGTAGCCTACTTAAGGCTGTTGTAAAATATTGAAAATCAGAATTCCACTTTGCTTGGCTTGCAAGTGGCCATTGTACATGCACTAATTATAAAGTGCCAAATCATCTTTTTTTTGGGGGGGGGTACTTTGATTGAGTGATTTTGGGGGGGTGTATCTTGTGTGATTGTTCCTATTTTCTCTCTTGTGCTCTTGCATTCCATCATGGGTTCATCTAAAGTTCCACTCTTAACTGCACATAATTATGGTACATGGAAAGTACGTGCATGGAGTAAACTAATGGAAAAAGGTTTAATTCACTACATTGATGGAACCATAACTGCACCTTCAGATCCTAAGGTAGATCCAATTGCATATATGGATTTGCTCACTAAAACTTCTATGGCATTGGGTACACTAAGAAAGTTCATTTTAGATGATCTCATTTTCCATGTTGATAAATGTACTACAACTAAGGAAGCTTGGGATAAACTTGCTGCTTTGTATGGTAAGGTTGATAAGGTTAAGGGATACAAACTTGAACATGATCTCTTAAGCCTTGATCCCAAGGATTTTGATACAATTTAGAATTATGTCACTAAGGCAAATGAATTAAGAGCACAACTAAAAGATTGTGGTATTGAAAAAGAGGATGATCAATTGGTCTTCAACTTGTTGGATAAACTTCCAGTTGAGTATGCAGCCTTTGTTTCAAGTTTTCAAACTCAAAGATTGACAATAAGTAATTTCACAACACCATCTTTTGAGGCTCTCACAGATCTTTTGATTCTTGAGCAAAATAAGTTGATGAAAATGGGCATTCTAAAGTCTTCAACTTCAAGAGCATTGGTGGTCAATCATGGAAACAATAAGCAAAGCAAAGGAAAGGACCAAAAGAAATCTTTGCCAAAGCCACAAGGAGAGAACAAATAATCCACTCCTCCACAACAAAGCTCAACTTCATCTTCTTCAAAGAAGTACAACAATTCAAGCAAGAGGGAGCAACCAACATGTGCATATTGCAAAAGGATTGGTCATGATGAGCATCGTTGTCATGTTAAGCAAATTGATGAGTTGAAACACATCCTTAAGAAGAACAGCATCAAATTTCCAGTTGCATATCAAGAGAAGGACTCATCCTCTTCCACTTCTTCTAAGGGAAAAGGAACAACTCTCATGGCAACAACATCAAGCTCTTCTCCTTATTCTACATCATCTCAATTTGAGAAACATAAGGGGCAAGCATTTCTTGTTTTTGCAGATTCCAATTTAGATCAGTGGATCCTTGATTCAGGAGCTTCACATCATTTGACTTCGTCCAAGGATATGTACTCTTCATTTGATTCTTGTTCATCACCACCCATTTTGATGGCCAACAACACATCTTTGGCAGTTTGTGGGAAGGGTTCTATTGACGTTGAAGGTGGAGCATTTAATGATGTTCTATGTGTACCTACTTTTTCAAGGAACATCCTTTCCATCTATCATATTACACATAGTGGTATAGGAAAGACTGTAGAGTTCACACCAAATTCTGTCATTGTTCGGGATTTGCATAGCAGGGCTCTTGTTGTAGTTGGGGAGGTTGATCATCGTTCTTGGTTCTAAACCTTCTCATATTTTGCTCCTATTGATGATTCAATTCACCCTAGTGTGGACACACTTGAGGAGATTGAGTATGGTTACTTGAATCTTGGAGTGCTCACTAGTCCTGAGGTTCTTGAACCTATTGCTGATACTCCATCTCCTATATTGATTGATGTACCTGACGATACTTGTGTTCTGACACTTTCAATGCCTTGTGATTCAGTACAACAGTGCATACCTTGTCTTCCAACAATAGCTTCATGGGATGACTACTTGACAGACATTGGTGGTTTGTTTGTGGAATCCTACATTGCAGATTTGGGAGACACATTTGATTATTTACATCTTCTCTTTGATGAAGGTGATTCTTCTTCAGTTGTTGCGAGGGAACACTCTGACCCTCCTCTTCATGATCAGTCTTTTGAGGTTGATGTGATTGTGGATGCATCTTTACAACAGTTGGAGGAGGCCACTTTCTCTTTTGAGGAGACATCGTCTTTGGAGTATGTTCTACCTTCATCCTTGCTAGATCCTGAGTTGTCTTTTTTAGTGAATGAGAGTGTTATTGCAAAGAGTTTCTCACAGATTCCAGAAAGTGACTACACCATTGCAGCTTCACATGGTTTGGGGAAGGCATCCTTCAACATCAACACAGGGAACTTTGAGTAGATTTCAGAGACTTCTTACATTTTGAGGGTTCTTCCATCTTCACTTGTGGATTGGGGAGACTTCATTCATACACCTTTGGTATTGTTTCTTCCCAAGGTGAGAAATGTTGTTCAACAGTTTTGGAGCAGCTTCTTCATTCCTTCTCAAGTATCTTCCATGGGTGATCATTGTACATTGTAGGGGGGCTACCTTGTCTCTCTTCTTCTCTTGTATGGGGGGACTTTTTCCTCACATGGGGTTTTTTCCTTCTCATGCCATACTCATAGGATTTTGTATTTCATCTCTCTTTTGGGGGGTAGTTTTTTCCCACTGGGTTTTTCTACCTTTCTCCGCTTTATGAGAGATTTCATTTCATTTGTACATGGGTACCTAATATGGCCTAGTAGCCGGGACCCATCTTGCATTGTTTGCATTTGTGTACATTCTCCCTAAGTTGCACTTAAGGGGGGGTGTTGGTGTAATTAAATGTCTTGTACCTTGTCCTAGGTCATGATTACACCTTAGTTAAGTTTACTTAGGGACCACATAGGAGGTTGTTGAAGATTTTCCACTTTTGGTGGACTTGACATGTCATTACCTCATCACTTCCACCTTTTGTGGGTGATCCACCTTTTGTGGGTGATCCACCTTTTGTGGTGATTATCACATTATCTCTTTCCCACTTTAGGTGGAGTGATAACTTTTCATTTTTGTCTCATGTCATAAGATTACGACACTTGTCATAATCTTATGCCCTTCTATGTTCTCACCTTGGCTATATAACCAAGGGGTCTCCTATGTACTATTGGCTCATTACATTTTATTCTATTGATAGAATACAGTTTATTCTTGTCATCTTATTTCTATCTCTCTTATTCTTGTGCTTTCTATTAGGCCTCTAGATCTTGGGTGGCTACCTTCATAGCCAATTCTTACACATAGGTTTTAGTTTACAATGTTTGAGCACAGTGATATACATGTCCTTACTAATGAATAATGTTTTTGTCATTTATACAATTACATTACTCTCTTAAGGGGAAAAAGGGATAATTTTTGCTTGACAACATTGTTTCCTCTCCATGGAAAGTGACAATGGTTAATGGTTAGTATAGTGAATTTTGGTTTGATCTTGATTTCATGTTTTGGTTTATTGTCTTCTTTTTATACATAGTGACCATTCCTCTTTTTCCAAGAAAAGAATCTATATGCTATGATAGTTTGTAGATGAGGGTATGTGCAGGATCATGATGGGCCAAAAAGTGGTGATATGATGGGTATGTGTAGGGTATGTGGCTGAGAACTTCTTTTTACCCAAAATTGATGAAACAAAAAGGGTTTTTAAAGGAGATTCTCAACTTTCCACCAATATAAATTATGCTTTACTTTGAATTTAATAAATAATTATTATTCATTTTCTATTTGAATTATGACTAAAGTCCGATTGATAGGTTGATTGAAAAAATCTTCAAACGGTATCACATTTTTGAATCCAAAACATATGTCACATTCTATGCTTTGCATACTATAAGATTTTAAAAATGAATTTCATGAGGTTTGACCAAGTTAAGGTGGCCGACATACAAGTTTTTTTATTTTTTAAAAGTTGTAATAAAAATTCATAATTAATTATTTACTTGGAAAAAATTATAAAAATATGCATCACATCGACATGAGTCCTCTACTTATATATAAAAATATTATAAAAATATTATCATTTTATTACGGTTAGAGGAATTCACAAACACCTACTTCTTATTTTTCCCCGAAATTTAAGTACTATGATTGAAATTTCAAATTTTCACCAAATAGATTTAAAAAAAGAAAACCTAGTAGTTTAGAAACTACATTCAATTTGCTATAGATTCTATTCTTACATATTTTTGAAATAATATAGATAACTTATTCAAATTTTTACATTTTGTTGCCTAACTCTGATTGTTTTGAAATTTTCACCACTTAAGGGCCTATTTTTTCTATGATGATCCTGCACATACCCATGATAAAATCTAGTGGTTGATAGACTGTGAGATGATGTTGTTAATTCAAGTGTTAGTGGCATCCATGTTTATCATTTTAAGTATAATATGTAGCTTGGAAAAATGAATATTGGACAATACTATGTTGTGATATTCATTATCTTTTTTCTCGTTTGCCTTAGTCCATTCAAAATTCCTTTTATTGATAGTAAAATGATAGGTGATCAAGTGATTGTCTCTTACCAAATCGATAGTAATATTGTTGCAAGGATAGTGACTGTCTCTTAGTTTAGTGAAAGTACTCTATCTCCTTTCATATTACCAGTCCTATGTGTAAATTGATAGTGCTATGTTTTCCTTGAGACTTGTAACAATGCCAATGTGTTTGTTAGTTGTTCATAATTTGTGGCTAGTTTTCTATTTCACTGTGGTGTATTATCTTGAAAGTCTTATGTTGTACCTAAGTATGTATGCACTGTTTTTGACAATAGATGTAAAGTGTTGGTTCATTCAGTGCTTGTCAATGCCATGGATTGTAGTGGTTTTTTGCTTCAGTGCTAGGTGATATTTTTGGAAGGAAGGTACTGAAAGGGAGTCTTTCATAGTGATTTCTTTCTCAATCTCAAAGTTGCTTCATAATAGTGAGTGTTTGACAGTGATATACCTCTTTACCAATGGTGCAATGCTTGACAGTGGATAACGTATGATGTAGTTGAAAAAGTGTGTTAAGATCTCAGTTGTTGACAATACCTAGTGATGACCATATGTTCATGCATAGTTGTTTTAATATTTCTTATTGTAGGGGTCTAATCATAGTGTTCATGTATTTCCATGAAGGTTTTCCATTCAAGAAACAGTGTGTGTGGAAAAGATGCTTGTTGTTGCTTCTATATGGAGCTCATTTGTAGGGGGAGAGAATTTTTTGCACCCAAGGGTCCTTTTTCATTTGATGTCAAAGGGGGAGTGATGATATTCAAGATGTGTTAAGTTGACATCAATGCCAAAGGTGGGGTTTTTTGGCATGGTTTATCATTGATGTCAAATTTTCTTTATATTAGCTTTGTCATTGAGTGCCGAAGTTGATTTATAGTGTTGGTTTGTCATATATGTAAGAATATGTTGTTCAAGGTGCTCCTTCATTTCAAAGTGGTGTTTAAGTTGTTCAAAGACAGTGTTGATGCAACATGACATGCAAAGTCTTTATTCTTGGTAATTGATCTCCAAGTTGATGCAAGGTGCTTGTTCCCATGATGATGATGAAAAAATGTCAAAGTAATGTCATTACTCAATCTAAGGTATTGAGTGGTGCTGAAGGGTACTTGTCAAAGATATACAATTGAAAATGTTTACATAAATTCATGTTTTATGAGAGCAAAGGTTATGTATTAAGGTGCTCTTATCCTTATAAGGGTCAAGGTTATGTATTAAGGTCTTTCTATCCTTATCTTCTTTGTCAATGTCAATGATAGTGTGCTCTACATCTAAAACTCATGGTGACTAGTAGTGATCTAAGGTCAATCATAGGGGTTCAATTAATTTAGGTCTTGAAGTGGTTTAGGGTTTATTCATTGGTTAAATTTTTTGTTTTAAAACCCTAAATGGAGGTTATTGTGTAAACTTTATAACAAGTTTTCAACATTTTTTTCTATTTGCTTGGTGACTTGATATCACCAGTTAAGAATATATTAAGTAATAACTTGAAGGATTTGTTTACATCAAGTGATTAGCCCTTACTTATAGAGTAATCAACCAAGCAAGTTAATAACTCTCATTTGAATATCCAAATCAAGATCAACAATCACTATTTAATTGGAACTTTAGGGAGAGACAAAAATCAAAGGTCAGTATTTAAATTTATTAGCAACTATTTCCCAGTGCTAAAATATTGACGGGAGTCTAACAGTCATAGCACTTAGTTCTTTTTTGTAATTTTTTTGAAAAGAAAAGATCAACGTTCACCATGAAGGCACCAAAATTGAAGATCGATGTACCAAATTTAAAATCTATTTGAATTCCAACATACATGGTGATGTGTATTGAAGTTGGCATGAATTTGGTCTTTTTGGAAGTATGGTTCTGATGTGAAAAGGCATATATGAATAATTATTTTCAATGATTGTAGCTAAGAGTAGTGTTTTCTCTGCATAGATTGGAATGATCTGAGCATGTGGTCACAAGTGTTTGAAGTTTGATTGGAAGAAATGTCAGTGTGTGAAAGATATCAAAGGTGACTAGTGATTATATGTGTATTGAAAGAAGATTAACAATCATGATGTATATTTTGAGGTGTGAAGGGAGATTTTAGAATTGTAACATTTGATTGATGAATTAGTGCTAATGTATGTGTGAATAAGGGACATGGATTTTTTGGTGGTGCAGAGATAGAGTAGTGAATTGTCTTGAAACAAAGTAACTAGGTCTAAGTTTTGTTTATTTATTTTGAAGTGATGTATGTTTTCTAGTGAGGCATGTTGTGTAGCTAGTGAGGCATACAATTAGTAACCAGTGAGGTTTTTGGCTAGTGAGGCTTTTCCAGTGAGGCATAGTATGTAACTAGTGAGGTTTTGGCTGGTGAGGCTTAATGGAACTTATTTTTAGAGTGGTTTTTCATCCTTTTAGGGTTTTCCACTTATAAAACTTGTGTTATGTATCCTCTTAGTGTTTTTTCATATTGTGCTTGATTGGTCATCTTTGTTCAAGTATTATGTTCTGATTTGCATACCATTGTGACTCCCTAAGCATTCAATAACTATAATGTTTGAAGTGCTTTCAATGGGTCTCTTTGCTTAATACAAGTGAGTTAAGTATTAAAATTTGATTCCTCATTAGACCACTAATTCACCAAACCCCTCTTAGTGGTCTTGTACTCCAACAACATAAGTATATTAAATTTGAGTTATGCCTATTTTATTTTATTTATTGAACATATTTTCTATGTCAAATAGTAGTATAGGCTCTAAAACAGTTTGGAACATCACCTCATGCTAGGATTTAGATATCATCTCATGCCATTCTCCATCCTTTTCCTCCATATGAAACAATATTATAGGTTAAATTAGGTGAGTACAAAGTTAACCAACCCTCTTTAAAGGTTGACTTGAACTCTCCAAATTCCACACTTTGAGAACTCATCCAATGTTTCAATTGATTGCTAAGTAAAACACTTGTCTAGGGTGAAAATCCAAGTAACAACAATTATAATTTTTCTATTAGAATTGTCTAAAGTGACATATTTTATGTTAAAAATATTATAGAATACAATGTACATGAGTCCAAGGTGTATGGAATTGTAACATAAAATTTTGTCACCACTAAGAGTTTTAGGACCTAAGGCAACAAGCTTTCTATACTTCACATTCAAGTATGACCCCAAAGATCTCACCCCAAGAGTGGAATAGGGGAAAGAGATCTGAAAATAAGGTATCCTAGGGTATGATTTCAAATTACTAGAGGGGTTCACCACCAAGTGTAAACTTGGAAAAGACAATGAAATGGAAAACATAGTGTGAAATTCAAACTAACTCTAAATGACCAAGAAAAGTAAATGAAAAAAAATAGAAAACTAGATAAAACTGAAAGTGTGCACCTGGAAACTAGAGAGAGATGGAATGGAACTTTGAAATCTTGAAATTATTGATTTTCAAGCCTAGTGGGACTCATTTTCCATTCTCAATGAATTAGTCCTAGTTCTGGAAAACTATGTGGGAGAAGGATTCTGACAAATGGGTATCCAAATTTGTAAAGATCTCTAAAAAATACTTACAGTAGGACTCATTCGCCACTTGTGGTGAATAAGTCCAATTTGGTTTTTCTAGAAATTGAAAGTTCTAATCTGCACCTCTCAGTCTGCTCTTTCTACTTCTCTAGGTTCCTAGATTTGAAACCTTGATTTTGGGGTTTTAGATGACCTTTAAAGGAAGATTTTGACCTTATGAGTAGGAAGACAACTTCAATAAACTTGTAACCTAATATTCAATGATCTTCAAGTCTTCAAAGCACCTAAACCTGCAATCACACAAAGAAAGAAAATATTGATTGTTAGGGAATAGGGGTTTCCCTTGGTCAAACCCCTTTTAGGTAATTAAACCAAATGATGAAACAAGGAAACAAGGGAATGAAACATGAAACATGAAAAATATTACCTTGAATGATGTCTTACAAATCTACAACTTAACATGAAATGGCCATGAAGGATGTAGATCTTGATCTTTGACAATAGGAATGGAGCAATGCTTGATCTTGGATCTTCAATGCAACATAATAACACTAGCTCACTAACATGCTTGATGCTTGATATGCTTGACATGATGATGGATCTTGAATTGCTGAAACAATAAGTGAAGAATTTTTTTTTGGATCTCAGTTGTGATCATATGGTTTTTCCTTGATGACAAAATCCCTTTCAGTTGATTCTACTTGTTGATTGTTTCATATTGGTTTCTCATGCTTTATCTTGGTATAGCTTTGTCTATATGGTTTACATGTATTGGCATTTTGTGGACAGTTTACATTCAGAATTTTAATATCTTATGGTACTGATCAGTTTGAGCTTCATGCAGTCATAGGTTATCTTTTTTGTACATTGTTTCGGTGAAAAGAAAGAAAATTTCAGAATAAGAATGCTTGGGTCTCACCGATCCATTTCTTTGATAAATGTCTGTATTTCCTATTGGCAAGATGTTTCTGATGTCATAACGATTTGATTTTACATACAGGCAGCTTTCCGCGTGACATTGATCATGGTCTTGGTGACAGAAGAAAAGTCTATCGGTATGACTATTGTTCACCACTGAGAGATGTTTTCGAATGAGTCGGGTCTCACTGACTAATACATGAGGTGGTGCATCAGCATAAGTAATCCCTATTGGCATGTTGTTTCATCGAGTGCTTTATGTCTTGGCGACTGGCACAAGAAAGTTCATATTGGCAAGAGTTGCAACATCGATATGATGTCTTAACGAAATTGGTATGTCACACCGACCTCCATTGAAAGATCATATCGACAAGACTTATTTGATGTCACAGCGATCGTGATCCATCTCCAGGAATCTATCGGCGTGACATTCTCTTTTGTTACGGCAACAGTGAGTGATCTCTTTCGGCAGGAGTAATACCATTGGTATGTGGTCACAAAAAATTTGGTATGTCACACCGATCAAAGATTAAATGGAAACACATCAGCAAGAGTTTAAGGCTTCGACAAAGGGTCATTGTGAAAAGGGTTCGGTCTTGTCGAGATCACTTTTTGGGTTTTACTTCGGCCAGACATTTTTCTTTCGGCATGAGGTTATAATAGATGTGCAATGTCACATCGACCACCATTGGAAAATTACATATCGGTAAGAGTTTGTGCATCAAAGAAAGGTCTTGGTGAATTTGATTTGTTACACTGACTGAAAACATAAAGGTAGTCATTTCGGTAAGAGCTAGGGTTTTCGGTGAGAGGTCTCAGTGAGTGACCTTCAGCCTCGCCTATGGAACATTAAGGGACTTCATCGGCATAAGATTTGACTTATCTCAGTGACTCAAGATGAATGATGACCTTCGGTGAAACAGAATATATTCTATGAGAGGTCTTCTCAATGATGGTAGGCTATAGCAACACTCATAAGATAGAAGGGTTGTCGGCAAGAAAAACCTTATGTCACAACGACCAATGTGTATCATGTGGACTTTTGGTGAAACATAATGAAATCTACATAACATCTCCCCGACAGTAGGATGTCATAGGGACTCAAAATGACTTTCGGTAAAACAAAGACCTATCTACAAGATGTCTCTCCGATATCAAAGGCCTATAGCGATAGTGAATGGAACTAAAGGGCATCTCGGTTAGAAAGACTCTTGTGTCTCAGCGACTAAAACAAATTTAACAGAAATGTGTTCTCGAGGAAACATGAAGATCTTCGATATGGTTTCTCCCTGATGGCAGAAGGTCATGGCAACACACAGGGACAAAAGGAATGATCAACGTTATAATTTCCTTCAACATACTTGTCTGGATGTCTCAACAAATGTTTAACAAACCCTGTCTCTATGGCCGACATGTGATTTTCTAAGTATAGTTGCATGGCGACATCTTTGGTTGGCATCAAATCTCTAGAAAAATATTCTCTGAGATTTTAGAGGATATGATTTTATGTTAGTGGGCAATCATGGCTTTGACGAAAATCTATCTATTACTTTTTGAAATCTCCCGATTCTGTGCAGAAATTAAAGCTCTCTAGATAGGTGTTACTCTGATTTTTACCATCATCTATAGTTCATTATGAACCAGCTTCAGATTCTAATAATAGCAAGAGATTTTTAGAATCTTGTGAAAAACGCTTGTTGAAGATTTCTTGATAACAAACATACTTGAAATGGATATAAAAACTAGTGTTGAAAATTGTGAAGGTGCTACTGGCCTATAATTCTGAGAGATAGTTATTTTGGCCATATCAAGAGATGTATTGGAAAAATATGTAATACAAGAGTTGAATTCCTAGAGTATTAGAAGTAGAGTGTTATGAACTTAACTGAAAATAGAGAGATCCTCTGATATATTATTATTGTAATTTTGAAATCAAAGTAAGGGGTTGGTGCTCCTTGAGATTGGTGTCTCTAAATGAGGGGTTGGTGCTCCTTGAGACGGTGCTCAGAAATTAGCCTATAAGGCATTTTAAAAGTGGTTTTTGAAGATTAAGCTAGTAAGGCAGTTTAGGAGTGGTTTTTCTACCCCAAAAGGGTTTTCCACTCGACAAATCTTTTGTCTCTTTGTTCTTCTGTGTGCTCACTGATTTTCTATGTTGTTGTTGTTTCAGTTCACTGTTGGGTTTATTACTGTTCTCAATTCTATTTATGAATGATTACATTCAACTCATGAATGCATTAATCAAAGTAATATTGAGATCAAATCTAGGCTATGTTTTGGCAAGTGCAAGATATCTCACTCAAATCATATTTTCATAAGTTGTCAAATAGACTGAGTTAATGTTGTCATATCTTTGTGCTTTCATAAGTGATTACTCTACTCTATTGTTGAAAGAAAAGGAAATCAGAATTAAACATCTTGGTCGAAGTTGAAAAAGTTTTTGACACTGATTCAACCCCCCTCTCAGTGTCTGCCCATAAGTCCAACAATTAGTATCAGAGTGTAGGGTCCTCTGATAGGTCTAAACCACCTAGGATTGTTCCTAGTTTCTTGGAGTACTTTGGTTAATATGGGAAAGAACAAAAGGAATAAAGGAAAAAGATGTTCTCAGCAAAATTCTATTCATCATGTTCAACCTGAATCTAGTATAAGGAATATCAAGGAAGAGTTCATAAATAGTAGCTTTGAAATGGTAGAGTATCCTAGATTTGGAACTCCTCAGTTCAAAGGAACAAACTTTATTATATGGAAACATAAGATGGAAACATACTTACTTTCTTTAGGATCTGAAGTGTGGGCAGCAGTAGAAAAGGGTTGTACTACATCTGCAACATCTCCTTCCACTCTTGAGGAGATTAAATCACTTGAATTCAATACTAGAGCTATAAATGCTATTTTTAATAACTTTCCAAATAAAATCATTACAAAAGTCATTCATTACAGCAGTGCCAAGGAAGTTTGGGACAAGTTGATTGAAATGATTCAGAATAGTGAGTTGCATGAGGAGATATCTTTAGATACTGAAATAAGTTGTGAAACATCTGAGAGTGAAGAAGGTGTAAACCTTCATAGTTTTGAAAAGAAGTCCAAGGAGATCATTAATGAATATTTAAATGATCAAGAAACTTGTGTAGAAGTATATCAATCTTTGGGTGAAGTTAATTCTGAATAGGAATATGATGAACCAGAAAGTGAGATTGATTTGGAAGGTGAACTCCTATGTGCCTTAGATACTATTAGGCAGCTTAGAAAAGAAAACCAGCTTTTAACAAGACATCTTCAGCAAGAAGAGAGTTTGGAAGTCAAGTTAAAAGACAAGGATGAATTATGTAATAAACTAGAAAATGAGATTGATTCTTTAAAGAAATATTTAGATAATGATTCCTTGTTAAAAGAACTAACTCTTAAGGACGATATGATTATAAGTTAGAAAATTGAAATTTAAGAATATAAGAAGATTGCAGATGTTGTGAGTTCTAATTTGGAGATTAAAAAGATTGTTTGTCTAAAACTTGAAGAAGTAGTTGCTTTAAGAAAAGAGCTTGAAAGTATCAATGCTCAAGCTGGTAAAATTCAGAAATTTGATCATAGTACTAATATATTGAATGAGATGTTGAGCAGGAAAAAGCATTCTAAAGATCCTACAAGAGTGGGATATGAGGTTGGACAAAGCTTTGCAGACAAATCTAAAAATGAAACCGTGTTTACTACTTCAGATGGAAAGAAGTTTATAGCCAAGCAAACACCAAGAATGAAGGTTGATCTTGGTTACAATATTGCTGCATCAAAGGATAACATTGACACTAGAAGACAATCTAAAGGTATTAATAGAGAAAGGAAAAATGTCTTCAGATCTTCACATCCTTGGCATGATCACTCATTTAGGTATAATCATTATTTCCAAGGATATTGTTATGTTTGTAATGACTATGGTCATAAGGCAATTGATTGCATAAGATCATCAAATAAGAATCATTCTAATGTCCCTAGAAATGAGGATGTGGTGTGTTACAATTGTAAAAATTTTGGTCACTTGAGAAGAGACTGTAGAATAAATACAAGTGATAATAATGTAGGGAACAATGCTGGAAATGTCTATAGGAAGACTTCTATTTCTTAGAACAATCATAAAGTCATTTGTTTTAGATGTAATAAAATTAGACATAAAGTACAAAAATGTAGATTCAACAGAAAGACAGGTACTTTAAGCAAACAAGTGAAAAAGTCTTCATTGGAGTGGAGAAGAAAGAGCAATCAAGATGACAAGAAGATCAATAAAGATGCTTCAAAGAAAACTCCTTGTGCACTCCTTGCACAAGTGTTGCCTTCCAGGTCTTGAGAAGAAGCAAAGACTCAGGGGGAGTCTATTATGGTAATATATTTTACCCCTATGGAGTCAGGAATGAGGTATGGAATCTTGCATTTTCTATTGGTGGTATAAGATGTTAAGGAATGTTTTTGCTTGGTCTAATGGTTGATAGTTTTCAGAAGTTTTTGAAATGATAGTGCACTTTGTTTTTAAATGAACTTTTTGGATGCTTGGGCTTTGGAAATAATGGTATGTCCTTATGACATCTTTGAGCAGTGTGGAGACATATAGATGAGTTCCTTAATATATTAAAAATAAGAAAGCCTTTTGAAGTGATGTCATTGTATTTATCTTTGTGAACAATGAAGGTTGATGTTATGAGTTATTTCTGTGATGATATTATTTAGTGTCGTGTGAGGGCTGAGATTAATTATCTTTGGTATTTTTTCATCATTCTTGGTGTGGTAATAGAAGTTCTCATATGGACTAAGGATGGGTGTACAAGAATATATTGTCGATCAATTATGCAGTATACATGCTTTCAAGTTATATTTTGTGAATGAAATGAGTAAAATGATGTGTGTCGTTTGGAGAAGAATAACCAGTAATATTGGTCTTTGCTGTGTATTGTCCTGGATAGTGACTAAGGTTACTTGTGCTGAGAAGAGGTTGGTTGTTTGTGCTCAAATTATGGTATTTGGTTGGCTCTCAGTTGTGTTTCCTGGCATTGCACATTCTTCTCCTCTATCCTTTGTCATTGAGGCAAAAAGGGGGAGAATCATTTGTGTTTTTCCATCAAGGAAAAAGGGGGAGTTTGCTGGATCTCAATTGTGATCATATGGTTTGTCTTTTGTGATCATATGGTTTCTCCTTGATGACAAAATCCCTTTAAGTTGATTCTACTTGTTGACTGTTTCAGATTGGTTTCTCATGCTTTATCTTGGTACAACTTTTTCTATATGGTTTACATGTCTTAGCATTCTGTGGACAGTTTACATTCAGGATTTTAATATCTTATGGTACTGATCAGTTTGAGCTTCGTGTAGTCATAGGTTATCTTTTTTGTACATTGTTTCTGTGACAAGAAAGAAAATTTTGGTGTGAGAATGCTTGGGTCTCCCTGATCCATTTCTCTGATAAACGTCTATGTTGCCTATTGGCAATACGTTTCTGATGTCATAACGATTTGATTTTACATACAGGCAGCTTTCAATGTGACATTGATCGTGGTCTTGGCAATAGAAGAAAAGTCTATCGGCATGTGTATTGTTCACCACTGAGAAGTCTTTCCGAATGAGTCGGGTCTCACTAACTAATACATGAGGTGGTGCATCAGCATAACTAATCCCTATCAACATGTTGTTTCATCGAGCGCTTTGTGTCTTGGCGACTGACACAAGAAAGTTCATATCGGCAAGAGTTACGGCATCGATATGATGTCTTAGTGAAATTGGTATGTCACACTGACCTCCGTTGAAAGATCATATCGACAAGACTTATTTGATGTCACAACGATCAGGTTCCATCTCTAGGTATCTATCGGTGTGACATTCTCTTTTGTTTTGGCGACAGTGAGTGATCTCTTTCGGTAGGAGTAATACCGTCAGTATGTGGTCACAACAAATTTGGTATGTCACACTGATCGAAGATTAAATGGAAACACATCGGCAAGAGTTTAAGGCTTCAAAAAAGGGTCATAGCGAAAAGGGTTCGGTCTCACCGACATCACTTTTGGGGTTTCACTTCGGCCAGACATTTTTCTTTCAGCGTGAGGTTATAACAGATGTACAATGTCACACTAACCACCGTTGGAAAATTACATATCGGTAAGAGTTTGTGCATCGAAGAAAGGTCTTGGTGAATTCAATTTGTTAAACTGACCAAAAACATAAATGTAGTCATTTCGGTAAGAGCTAGGGTTTTTAGTGGGAGGTCTCGACGAGTGACCTTTGGTCTCGCCGATGGTACATAAAGGGACTTTGTCGGCATAAGATTTGACTTATCTCAATGACTCAAGATGAATGATGACCTTTGGTGAAACAAAATATATTCTACGAGAGGTCTCCCTGATAATGGTAGGATATAGTGACACTCATAAGGTAGAAGGCTTGTCGGCAAGAAAAACCTTATGTCACGACAACCAATGTGTATCAAGTGGACTTTCGGTGAAACATAATGAAATCTACATAACATCTCCCTGACAGCAGGATGTCACAGCAACTCAGAATGACTTTCGGTAAAACAAAGACTTGTCTACAAGATGTCTCTCTAATAACAAAAGGCTATAGCGATAGTGAATGGAACTAAATGGCATCTTGGTGAGAAAGACTCTTGTGTCTTAGTGACTAAAACAAATTTAACAAAAATGTGTTCTCGGGGAAACATGAAGATCTTCGATATGGTTTCTCCCTGACAATAGGTCATGGTGATGCACAGGGACCAAAGGAATGATCAACATTATAATTTCCTTTGGCATACTTGTCTGGATGTCTCAGCGAATGTTTAACAAACCTTGTCTCTGTGGCCAACATGTGATTTTCTAAGCATAGTTGCATGGTGACATCTTTGGTTGGCATCGAATCTCTAGAAAAATATTCTCCCAAATTTTAGAGGATATGATTTTTTTGTTAGTGGGCAGTCATGGCTTTGATGAAAATCTATCTGTTAGTTTTTGAAATCTCCTGATTCTGCATAGAAATTAAAGCTCTCTAGATAGGTGTTACTTTGATTTTTACCATCATCTACAGATCATTATGAACTAGCTTCAGATTCTAAAAATAGCAAGAGAGTTTCAAAATCTTGTGAAAAATGCTTGTTGAAGATTTCTTGATAACATACATACTTGAAATGGATATAAAAACTAGTGTTGAAAACTGTGAAGGTGCTGCTGGCCTATAATTTTGAGAGATAGTTATTTTGGCTGTATCAAGAGATGTATTGGAAAACTCTGTAATACAAGAGTTAGATTCCTAGAGTATTAGAAGTAGGGTGTTATGAACTTAACTGAAAACAAAGAGATCCTCTGATATATTATTATTGTAATTCTGAAATCAGAGTAAGGCATTGGTGCTCCTTGAGATTGGTGTCTCTAAATGAGGGGTTGGTGCTCCTTGAGTTGGTGCTCAGAAATTAGCCTATAAGGCATTTCTAAAAGTGGTTTTTGAAGATTAAGCTAGTAAGGCAGTTTAGGAGTGGTTTTTCTACCCCAGGAGGGTTTTCCACTCGGAAAATATTTTGTCTCTTTGTTCTTCTGTGTGCTCACTGCTTTTCTGTGTTGTTATTGTTTCAATTCACTGTTATTACTATTCTCAATTCTATTTATGAATGATTACATTCAACTCATGAATGTATTATTCAAAGTAATATTGAGATCAAATCTGAGTTATGTTCTGGAAAGTGCAAGATATCTCATTCAAATCATATTTTCATAAGTTGTCAAATAGACTGAGTTAATGTTGTCATATCTTTGTGCTTACATAAGTGATTACTCTACTCTATTGTTGAAAGAAAAGGAAATAAAAATTAAACATCTTGGTCAAAGTTGAAACTTTTTTTGACACTGATTCACCTCCCCTCTCAGTGTCTACCCATAACTCCAACATTTTTCCCTTGAATGCCTTAGAAATGATCTTGAATGCTTGAAAATGCCTAACTTGTGAGTGCTTGATTTGACAATATGAATGTATGATGTTGCTTGGATGAAATGAGGATTTAAAATCTTGCTTATATAGGAAATTCACCTAACAACCTATGTATTTGATCCCAAAGGCTGACATTAGATAAATTTGAATTAAAAACCCACTTTTCTCACTCAAAGCCTTAAAAATAGGCTAGGTGGGACTCATTCACCATCTTGGGTGAATGAATCTCACCTAGATGGGACTCATTCGCCCAAGGTGGTGAATGGGTCCCACAGCCTGGGCTATTTTTCATGCTAAAGTGTCAGGGAGTGAAGAATTTAAGTTTTTTATGTTGATCTTGTCACATTTTTGATCAAAATAAGACTTGGGATGCACAATATGGGGTCACAGGGGCATATTAATGATGATATAAAGTCCATAAATGCAATAGGGCCCAAGATCAACATAAAAACTCAAATTAAGGAAAATTTGAGTCTATTTAGCTTAGATGGGACCTAAATCCCATGTGAATGTGTAGAACACATTACAACACTAGATTAGGTCCATTTGATTTACAAGCCTCCCAAATTTAATGTGAAGATGTAAATAAATACATTTTGCAACATTAAATTAGGATAGAGTTAGGTTAATTTAGCTTAAAAAGGGCCCAAGACCTAATGTGGATGTGTAAAACACCTCACAACACTAGATCAAGGGTGGTATTAGGTCCGATTTATCATTAATTATTCCCATATCAAGCAAGGGACACATTTTTCTACACTATAGGAATAGACTCCAACCTCTTTATAATTAATTTGAACCTTACATGTTTGAAGATTTGTGATACTTTTGGAAATTCTTTCCTCCTCATCCAGAACCACTTATAGATTAGTAATACCACTCTTAATTTATAACTATTTCAGCTCTCTATCATTTATGTTATTATGAACTATAGTCATCACTAGAAGATGGTGACCATTCTTTTTTACACTTTTAAGTTGCAAAGGAGGTTGATGGATATCCTCAAGTGAGAAATTTCTACCATTTTAAGTAAATTTTAACCAACTCTCAAAAGTCTTTTTGCTCACCAATTCCATTTTATCAAGGGTTGTAGGGAATTGAGTGTTGATGTTAAATTACATGTTCTCTGAAAAATACTAGAATTCCTAAATATTTCCTTCCAAAGTCTACTCAAAGAATCATCATGACCAATGGCATATTATTCTAATGAATATTTCAAACCATAGACTGTACAAGTGGGAAGCATGATCTATAGATCCTATAAATCTATAATATGGAGAAAACTCTATAATCTTTCCATCACTCAAATAAAAAATATAATAAATAAAGTGAATTTTATTAGAAATATTAGGAAAAATTTGGCCATCATTTTAATGCAGCCGTTTGTAAACTAAATATTGCCTAATCCAAAAATCATAAGATATGAAGTGAATCCAACTATAATATTTTAAATTCTACTATAAAAAAGTGAAGGAAAAATCTTAATATATTGTGAACCACTTGAATCAAGAAGCCAACTATCTATTGATTCATGCAAATCCCAAGTACATAGAGTTTTCTCTTTGCTGATGGAAGAAAGTTCGCAGATATAAATTTATGTTGTTGCATGGCTTCCTTCAATGAAAAGTCCAAGTTTACCACAAAAATTTCAAACCTCATTACACGTCTTCTTTATCCGGGAGGAAATATCAATAGACTTAGATGGAAGAGTTTTAGTTAATTTTGGACTAGGATCCTAATTAAATTTAGATGTAGACTCACTAGAAAGAGTGGATTGTGTTAGGATTTTCCTATTTCTACTATGTTATTTGGAAAATTAAACCATGAATGCTTGAATTTTAGAAATAGGAAGAAAATATAATAAATTAAGTTTATTATATTATGTATTAAGATGCTCACAAAAAGATCAAAGTTGGGAATCTTATATTCAAAACCTATGGCATCCATAGTGGATTCAAACATAGAGGAGAAAAGGTAAAAAGGCCCATTAAACTTAGACAAAATAAAAAATATGGAATCTCCATATGTTTTCTTTTCTCAATGACCCTTCAATTTTAACAATAATAACTTGAACTTTATAAGAAAATATTCAATAGAGGGATGCTCATTAGGTACAAGGAAAGACTATTCTACCTCTAACTATAATACTCTAAATTCATTAACTCCACCAAATATATTATTGAGTGTATACCATACCTTATTTTTTTTTTTGTAGACTCCATAGTAGAAAGTAATATGGTATTTAAAATATGCAATTCAATTAAATCCATGGCTTCATCAACGTTGTTTTTGCATGCATTTTTTTAAATCTCCTAAGTAAAATCATTTTTTTCAAAAAAAATCCCATAGACCTTTACATTGTAGTAATGATCACATCTTTAATTTTCATGTGCAATAAGTGTGGATTTAGGATCTCAATAGTCCTATATCCCACCATTAGGACAATGAACACCAATAAACCTGACAAGATAATGGGTACTTAAATTATTTCTTGTAATACACAAAATTTGTATTAGTGAATATCCCCACAATAAATGAGAGGCACTTGACTAATTTTTTACAAGAAAAAATACAAATAATTTACAACACAAGGTAAAAATATAGCTAACAATTAGATTCTTTGCATTTTTTTTATCAATTTATCCAATTTTTAGAAGAGACTTTTAACAAAGTAAAAGGTATTCTTAGCACTTTCAAGGGTATTGTCACCCAGGAAAATGAAGTGTTGGAAATGTAGTGAGGTAGATCCACTTAAAAAAATTAGGGTAGAGATTTAGCAAAGCTTTAGATATGCCACCAAAGGATCTACTTATGCCTAGGTGTAGGATTCTAGAGTGGAGAAGCCATGATTAGGGGACGAGGTTTGGAACTATAGAGGTGTATTTACAAGGACCTATCACCATGGTACTACTTTCTATTGTAAATATTAAAATAGTAGTGACAAAGGTGTATAGATGTAATCTTAAAAAATTCCCTTTAAGGGTTCAAAAGGGGGTTTACAAAGGGACTACAACCTAACAAAATGGAGTGTTGCTAGCCTAGTGAGGTAGAGCCACAAAATAAAAGTAGGTTAGAGATTTCAAAAATATCTATATATATGTCATCAATGGATCTAACTATAATTGAGTGCATCCTTCTAGTGGAGAAACCATAAAAGTAGGGGCTTATAGAGGGTGTATTTTCTAACAAGGCCCTATCATAATGACACTACTTCATACAAAAAATATAATAGGGGAATCATAAATGTGTTTAGCAAAGATATCATGCCCAATGGGAACCCTTATGTATTTATAGAATAATACAGTGGTGTAGGGATATATAAATCTCATACCCTTACATGACTTTTTTAATTAAGACCTTTAAAATCATGAAAATTTAGATTCATAAATATGATATCATTGTATTCATATATAATATGCTAGAAAGGATGTCATATGGATTGGTTAAGGATATCCACAAAAAAATCCATCCTAGAAAATCTAAATCATATCAATTTCATAGTCAATTTATATAGATTCAAGCATTTTGGACTCAATTATGAGGTCAAATTTAGGTGAAGATGTACCAAATAAATAAAATTGATACATCTCACAAAAAGAGAAAATGATTTCACATTTATCTCTAATACAATGTTGAAGTGGGCAAAAAAACTACATAGGGATAGGAATCTTGTGTAACACTAAAGAACCTTCCATAAGAGAGAATATAAATAATAATGTTATATATCTAAATAAAAATAGATACCCTTGTATATATATAAGAAAGCCTATGAGACAATAAATTTATTAGGGTAGGTGAGAACTCCACATATGTATGTGAAAATTATCCTATACACATGAATTGAGACAACTAGATAATTATCAAGTTATGTATTTAACTTAACTCAGTTCTAGGCATGACTAAGACACCAAAGGAAACTAGTCTATTAAAAGTTATGTACACACAAAAAAAATACAAAAAATTTCTAGGAATATATTGCTCTATTTATATTTTTGCATCTCACTAACAAATATTAAAAATTTAATTTACATTGACCCAATATGATTTTTTAATTTTTAGGTTACATGCATGTTTGTGAGTTCTTACATACTTTGAGATACATGATCATTATAAGCTTCACATGCACCAAAAAGTGGGTGAAAATTATAAGGCTGAATTTGTACACCCATGTCAATTGCTATTTAGTATTGGACCCATTTTCAATGGAATAACTTTATATGATTACATATCAACAAATGATGCACTATTGTTGTAAGGGCTCATTCTCTCATTTCATTACTTCTCTCCATTCTAAAATTTCCCCACTTAGCTCCATATCATCCATATCTAGACATATATAAATATATTTGATGTTTATTCTACCACCCATATCTATACATTCATTCAATTCCTATATATTACTACCATTTTCATGTCTTGAGTTAATCTTATAGGTGTAGAATCAATCCTACACTCATGGATATCACCCCAAAATATTCAATTATTTTCAAATTGTGGATAACTCCAACCCATTCCTTTTGTACCTTGGATCAACTTGATACATATTTGACATGCTCTATTTCTATATACATGTATTTAAATACTATGGCAATGGAAAAAATATCCCTCTACAATTTCATACTTGTTTGGGCCCTCTCTATTAAATTGAACTTAATGCTGCATTGATTTACTGTTGTAATGTGTTTAACACATTCACATTAGGTCTTGGGTCCTTATAAACTAAATGGACTTAGTTGTGCCTTATTTAAGGTGTTGTAAAGTGCATCCTAACACTTTCACACTAATCTAGGGTTTTTATTATTAATTGGGCTTCTTTATGCCTTATTTGGCCTTATTTTGCATCCACAAGCCTTAATTAATGCATCTTTCTGATTATAATCCCAACATAAACCAACATCTCCAATCATAATTTAGGTGATTTTGGATTGTATGGCCTGGATCTAGTGATCTAGGACTCATACGCCACCTTGGGTGTATGGGTCCCACCTAAGTTTTGAGGCCTCTATTTGGATTTCATATGAATCTAAGCATTTCTTGAAAAATGTGTCCCAAGCTTAGTTTAATGGTACTCATACACCACTTCTGGCGTATGAGTCCCATGTGGCTTAAACCTAAATTAAATTCAAATTCTTGGTGGGATTTTATTCTCCTAGATTTGATGTCGGCTTGTAGTATTGTAATTTCAGGAAATTTGGCATAAACAAGTATAAATACAAGGTTATTTCACTCATTTTCAGCTAAGACTTTCAAGAGAGCATTCCTAATATCAAGTTTGTGATTACAATACTTCAAAATAGTATTCAAGGACATTCAAAAGAATCTTTAAAGCATTCAAAGGAATATTTCTTCATCATTTGTTGAAGCAATGCAAGATCCATCATGAAATCCTTCAAGGAGGTAAATATCCATCCATAGAGGTTTCATAACCTCACACATACCCACACATCCAACTACCCCACACAAAAACAAGAAAAAATAAATCACATTTAATCCTAACCACAAGATATAACTTCAATACAACTTCCACAAGTATCCAAGAAATTTTAAAATATTTAAGTATTAAAGAACCCACCTCCCAAACAATACATGGGATATAATTGCTTGATGAATTTTCTCCAAGATCTCCAAGTCCTTCCATCATTTCTTCTAGAGATCCAAAGAAAAAAGCTCAAAATAAGAGATGAAGAAAAGAGTGAGGAAGCACTCACAAAGACTCAAAGTGAGTATATGCAATGGGCAACATATCAAAATTCATCATCAAATGAGCAAATGAATCATGGATCCTAATCACCCTGTAGTAACGGAAAAAGTAGCATTTTCCTTGCTTGGTGTGATAATTGACATTAAAGCTGAACTAATGATGTCTTGAAGTGGTGTTGTAATGTGTTGTATAGATTCACACTATTATAGGACCTTTATTTGACTAAAACATTCCTTAATTGATCCTTTGCAAAGGTGTTGTAAAGTGTTATAACACACTTTCACACTTTTCTAGGATGTAATTGCTTAATTAAACCTTATGGGCCCCTTTTCAATAAAATGTACATAATGTGTATCTTTTTTAAGTGTTGTAAATTTTTTTAAGGCACTTTCACATTTATCTAGATGGTCTTAATTAATTGTGGTTACTTGGAGTTATTAACCCTCTTTTAGGCCTTAATTTTGACACCTCCTGAAGATCTATCCTAACAATCATAATTTAGTTAACAAATTATTTCATTGGGAAAAGTTTGGTCCTGGTAAGTTGAGCTAGGACCCATTCACCCTTGATGGTGAATGGGTCCTCCTTTAATAGGACCCCCTTTTGTTAGTTGATGTAGAATGGGTTTTTGGCCTTTTTTCAATCCCTTGAAGCTTTTTCTGAGAAACTTAGCCAAGACCCATTCACCCAAGATGGCAAATGGGTCCTCCCTTAATGAGACCCCTATTTTTGAATTTCATTTTGGTGGGAATTTAATTATATTTCTTTCCAGATTTGGTGTTAGACTTAGTTCTTTAAATTTTGGGTTAATCTCCTAATTTAGTATAAGGGGATAATTCAAAATTTTTCTCCTAATAAGAGCTAGCAAGTTTATCAAGCATTCAAGAATTCAAGTGATCAAGCATTCAAATATTTCATAAGGAATTCAAAAGGAATTTCAAGGTAAATTTCAAGTGTTTATTGCAACAATTCAAAGTCATATCATCATGTCAAGGGTTTAATGCATTCATGTGTGTTGAGCTAAGAATTTAATGTTTTATTGAGGATCCATTTAAAAGAATTATTTTACATCCAATATCTACATCCTTCA
>VDFB02281492.1:46476265-46562791 GCA_007258455.2 Sequoia sempervirens | reverse complement strand
TATTATAATGTATATAAGGAAATAAATAAAATAAAAGAAAAAACCCGACTTTATATAAAATTATAGTATTTATCACTATATACACTAAACCAATCTCAAAATAAATGTAAAATTAAATAAGTAAAATAAATATGCAACAATTATAATATGATGTAGAAATTTTTCGACCAATTAAAAAAATGTTTATGTATATAAGACCCCTGAACCTGGCCCACAAAACAAACCAATCAGGTGAATCATTCATAACAAAACCATTTCCTCACATTGAAATCCTTATCCTTTAGAGTTGCAATATAACAGGTGGGATTGTGAATGGATAAGCTTATTCGATGGGAGTCAAAATGTATCCGGTTTTAGTGTTCTTTAACATTAAATACAAAATAATTTAAAAAAAAAAACACAATTTATAAATTTATTTTTCCACAATTGCTTATCCCCACAATTCTTTGAACCCAAACAAACAGCGATTTTGTTTAAAATTTCAGCCTTACAGTTTTTATCAGTTTAAAAAGACAGGTGCCTAAATTGGCGCAAATCGTTAGTGTACGAATTGTTTACATTTATTCTAAATCATTTGGGCATTAATCAAGTCTGTATGTCAGACATCTTATCCTGTTTAGTGTTCGTCCCCAGTTTTAAATGCCTGTTAAAGCTGCTAATTTTTCATAAGACAAAAAGGATTCTAACTAATAAATTATTTTAAACATGGAGGCACATCTCATACATTGCCTTAGCCACCAAACCCGTCCTTTTCAATTCCTCATCGTCTTTCTTCGCCACCCATTCCATCTTCATGTCCACCCGTTAACTTCCTAATCCTTAAGAGTTCTTCACAATAAAGGTCGATAGCAATTCAAGCTACAGCTGGAAATTGCACAGATTGCGAGGATTTTAGGCTTCCTTTCCGTCTAGATTACACCCCACGTATGCCCATTCTCTTATTTGCATTGTTTTGTTCAAATAAAACAGAGCTGTTTTATGTGCACTCTCTTCTTTGCATTCTTTTGTTCAAAGAAAGTACAGAGTTTTCTTGTTCTTAAAGATTTATAATTCTGTATAGCTCTTGTTTGCAGAGTACCAATGTCGACCTTATTAATAACAGATCTTCTCAACCTTGACTTGACTGACACTACGGAGAAAGTCATTGCAGAATACATATGGTAAGCTGTTCCATTGAACACCTCAATTTTGCAGTCTTTTAAAATTTATGTTTACAGAGTTTTCATTTTTCTGGATTCTGCATAATGGCTTTTAATATTCAGGATTGGAGGCTCAGGAATGGATATGCGAAGCAAAGCAAGAGTATGTGTTGTTAAATTTTATGGCTGTATTCCATTGTGGGTAGCCTAATTTTACCATTTTTTGAGGCGGGATTTAAGTGGGCATTTGTTTTGCATGTACAGTCTCTGTCAGGACCGGTGAGTAGCCCAAAAGAACTACCCAAATGGAACTTCGATGGCTCCAGCACTGGCCAAGCAGCAGGGCATGACAGTGAAGTCATTCTCTAGTAAGACCCAATATTAAAATCCTTCTTCTTAGTGTTACTGTCCATCCAATCTAATATGGCTTAATCGCACTGCAGTTAGTATTGATGTTATCATATGCAACCAGAATTGTCCATATTTGCTGTAATCCGAAATTCTGTGCCAGCTTCCAATCTTAAATCACGCTTTCTCATTGTTTGCACTGCACTAACTCCAAATTCGTAATTGACGGGTTGTTCTAATTTATGGCAGTCCCCAAGCTATCTACCCTGACCCATTTCGGAGAGGGAAGCACATCCTGGTAAACAATTTACATGAGGCAAATTCAAGGAATTTATTTAATCCTTTTGAGGTTTTTTGACGAGTGTTGAATTCTTGGACTGGTTCAGGTAATCTGTGATACATATGCCCCAAATGGCACTCCACTTCCTTCCAACAAGAGGGCTGCAGCAGAGAAAATATTTAACACAAAGGAAGTTGTTGAGGAGGAGACATGGTAATTATAACAAAGAAGGCATTGATTCCGATTTATTTTAAGTTTGATATATGTATTCGTGGTATCATACATAAAGCGTTTGTTTATGTCTTAGTACAAATTGGGTAGCCTTCTGAAACACTTTTCTCGTATTTAAGACACTACTTCTAGCAATCTTTTAAGTTGATATTACCTTTGAAATGGATCTGATTTTTATAACGAGTATGAGTTGGCTATGTATTATTGAGTTTTTAAACATTATTAATTTTTGCTCTTCAGGTATGGGCTTGAACAAGAATATACTTTACTGCAGAAGAATGTGAAATGGCCTCTTGGATGGCCAATTGGTGGATTCCCTGGCCCTCAGGTAAGCATTCCGAAGGAGACATTAGAAAGGTGTAAAAGAATTCGATATTCTCATCAAACATGGATATGTCCATTGTAGGGAGGCCATTATCTCAGTCAAGCTGCTCAATGGATAGAATTGTATTCACAGTTAGAGTTGTCTTTTTGAATAGGGACCTTACTACTGTGGAGTTGGAGCTGATAAAGCTTGGGGCCGTGAAGTAGTCGATGCCCACTATAAGGCATGTCTCTATTCTGGAATCAATATTAGCGGAACCAATGGAGAGGTTATGCCAGGACAGGTAATAAGAATTTTCAAACTTCTTGGGGCCATGCTGTACTAGAATTTAGAACACATATGTTTTGAGATTTGTTTAGATGCTGCTTTGATGTTAAGTAAGACAGTTTTCTTTTCCCTGTCTCATAAGAAAAGCTGCTCATTTTGCTCAATTACATTATTTTCAAAATTTCTCACTTCTTAGAAGTGCCAATTTTGGATGTGTAGTGGGAATTCCAAGTGGGTCCTTCTGTGGGAATCTCAGCAGCTGATCAACTCTGGTGTGCACGTTACATAATGGAGGTATTCAATGTTTTCTTTTCTACTTAACCTTTTGTAATTTAAATCACAGTTTTTATTCTGATCTAAAATTCTCTAGTTGAAGTCTAGAAGCTATTTTGGAATTTATTTTGTCTTAAGGATAACCTCAAATGTTACAAAATTTCTCTCTTGGTTTGACATTGTCTGCCTGGAAGTCTGGAAGCTTTTTTTGAATTTATTTAACCTTGAGGATAACCTCAAAAGTTACATAATTTCTTTGTTAATATGCGTGTTTGGGTATCTCTGAGGGAAAGAGAATTTTTTGCAGTTAGGTCTTTATGGATAGTCATCGATCTCAAATTGATTGCACAATTGTGTCAAATATTATAGCATCCACTGGATATTTTGGTTATATGATGTTTGTCAAGTCATTTCAGTCTTGATGTTTAGTTGGTATGGGGCTCTGTTGTCTAGACCAAATATTAGGTAAGTATTAAGCCATGGGATCTTGCTTTGCTTTGCTTGATGGACCTCCTAGACACAGAGACAAGTTCTGGCAACGAATCGTGCTATGGCCTTGCAGTGTGACTTTGACATATGCCATGAAATATTAAGTCAATTTGTTTGTCTTCTTCTTGGTTGCAGAGAATAACAGAATTAGCAGGTGTTGTTTTGTCCTTTGATCCCAAGCCGATTGAGGTAAATTGAGGGAAAATCAATGCTTTGTGTTCCTGGCATTTCCTTCAGATTATTTATTATTCATATAATGAATCATGGGACTGTCTGCTATCTATAACAGGGAGATTGGAATGGTGCTGGATGCCATACTAATTACAGGTAAGCATGTTTTACCATCAACATGATATAAATATCTGTATTCTGGAAAAGTAATGAAAAGAGGAAAATTTCTAAACACTTGAACACACATATACTCACACATGTAGCTTAAAGTACTATCATGTTCCAAGCTTTGGATATATTACTGGTTTAAATGATCTCCTTGAATAGCACCAAGTCCATGCGCAAGGAAGGAGGTTATGAAGTAATCAAGAAGGCAATAGAGAAACTTGGAAAAAGGCACAAGGAGCACATTGCTGCCTATGGGGAGGGCAATGAAAGACGCCTCACAGGTCGACATGAGACAGCAGATATCAATACCTTCTCTTGGGTATAGAGTCTAGACTATTTCTTAATGAATGCTAATCCTTAAATTTTTTAGACTATATGCAGTTCAATCTTGTAATGTGGCTGTATGGTGGGTAACAGGGTGTTGCAAATCGAGGAGCTTCGGTTCGAGTGGGCAGGGATACGGAAAGAGAGGGAAAAGGTTAGATGCTCACAAATATCATCTTGAATCCGTAACCCAACTAATGCAATATGAAACAAACTTTGGGCATCTATGTATGGGTTTTCTGAACTTCAATATTCAAGCAACTGTTTGATGCATCTTCACAAACTTAGCTGGAGGAATCAAAGAAGTCTTTTTATTCCATACCATTCTCAATAGATTGTTATGTCGCAGTTGTTTTTCTTTCTGCTTTCTAACCTAAAACTGCAATCATTCATCTGGCAATCCATTTTGTTTTACCGGAACCATACTCTCCATTCTCATATTGCTGCCTGTCTTGCTTTAAGATTGTCAGTAGTATTCCACAATTCAGAAATTGAAAGATGAGTATTGAGATTTCAATAATTGTCTGTAGGGTGCATGTTGAAATTTTCGTACCACAAAGATAATATGATATTGAACCATTTGGTGTTAACAATGTTGGGAAAAAATTGAAATCCAAATGTATTATGAGGGAAACCAAAACTCAAAAGACTACAATTAAACCTCGTTGTTGAAGTTAAACTTTAAGGATATGTAAGAATAGACTGCAAGGTACATTATGGGAAACTCAACAAGTTTTAAGGGCACCTTCAATTCTTTCATATTCTATCTGTGTTCCTTTGGAATAACTTGTCAAATTCATGTCATATTATTCTGTGCACTAAACATGCAATGTCTGTTTTCAGGTTATTTTGAGGATCGTCGACCTGCTTCTAATATGGATCCCTACATTGTGACATCCATGATTGCTGAAACTACAATTCTGTGGAAGCCATAATTGTTAAGTGTTTATTGACTTATCCTTTTGTTATCTTTTGATAATAAAGTTTGCATATTTTTTTGATTAATGATGGACAAAAGCTATTTTATATTGTAAAGAGAAGTGACTTGAATAATTTATGGCTTGAGAGAAAAATTGATTCAAAATTTTTATCTATTTTACAGATTCCACAGATGTATCAACCTGAAGAACAGTGGTGGTCAATGTGAAGAAATTCCAGTTCAGCTGTTATCATATATGTATAATGCTATTACTATCTAGATTCTAGATTCTTAAAATTAGTGTTGCATAATCATAAGCTGTTTGACAAAAGCATATCCTGCTTGTCAGACATAAGATATGTATGTAAACATGTTGCATCCATTGTACTGGGGACTAAATTCAAATTAATGCATAAGCAATCTAATTGTTATTTTCTGCTAATGTTGATCCCAAACATTGTTGTTGTTGGAATAAATGACTAAGCATGTAGCTGACAGTAGGAGTCTGACCATTAGATAGGTAAATGTTAATTTCAGTTTGACTGTTAGATTTGTAGGAGTTTGTCCTTCCTCTCAACAGACTATAAAATTATGTAAATTTCCTCAATTGAAATATAGAAAATATTTTGTACTGTCTCTATTCTTTAGTTTGCCACATTTCCCAATTTTATTAACATGGCATCAGAACTTGCTCAGGCCTGACACTCCTCAGAGAGGGGCCTGGATAATCTATCTGTGAGAAATGCAGTCTTAAGAGTAGGAATAGAGTAGATTTGGATATAAATTAGGCTAGGAATGAGGTTGTCAGACTTTGTAGAAGATAAATTGAAAGATAGTTGAAGTTTGGTGTGACAGTGGTTATTAGGAGAGTCAAATATAGCCACTGCTGCCCAATGTCGTTGCTAGGATAGATCTGCTTGCAAAAGACAATTTGAAATTGCCCACTGCTGCAGAAACAAACAAAACAGGAGCTGCCTTCTATTAGAGCAGCCAAGAAAACAAAAAATGCAGAGCAGCTGGAGTGTGAAGCTGCCTGGAGATTCGAATTGCTGAACAAGTTACCAGCCATTGTGAATGGAAACCAGTGAACATGTGCAGACCCTGTATTTCCAGAATAATGAAAAGCAGGAAGAAGGGGAGCCTGTTGTAGAATTTTTTTGATTGGTAGCAAAGAAACTTGACATATTTGATATTCCAAACATATAAGTTTATCACCGGTTAATGAAGCATACGACGAAAGAGATGACAATAGAAAAAGCAATGATTTCTTATTCTTAAGAAACACCTCTGAGGCCAGAGGAGGAATTTGTGTAGGTACAGTTCAATATGGATTGCTGTTTAATAATTTGGGAGATCTGGAATTTGGAAGTTTGGGAATATGAGATTTAGGAATTAGGCAATTAAACTTTACAAGGGATATGAGACAGTTTAATGGAGTTTGGTGCCTGCAAGATTTCAGAATTGTGAAGAAAAAATAATAAAGATGAAAATTCTAATTTTAGTTTTTTTATTGTCATTCATTTATATGTATTCGTCTATTATTGAAGAATATGCTAGATGTCATAGAGAAATCATTTCTTCATTAACAGAGAGTATTGAATAAATGAATATAAACAAATAGCCAACAGTTTTTTAAAGAGTTGGCAGAGTCTCAATCACCATTAGATAGGTAAGTGTGTGTTCAATTTTGAAAATTAGACTTGTAGGAGTTTGTTGGTCCTCTCAACAAACTACTTTCTTGTGAATCTCTGTTCTTTATTTGCTGCGTTTCTTAGTTTTCTAAACAGTTATGGAAGTACTGATGGAATTACTGCTACTCTTTCTAAGAAACTGTCCACGTCAACAAGTATTTATTAACGGTCATTTTTCGAATGATTGTAGCCATGGATGCAAATCTCAAATTGAAAGTGAACCCTATGTTTCACTTTGAACCAGTTTCTCGGTTCATTCTTCTCTGGGCTTACAGGGATTGAGTTCACAATTATAGATAATGAAGAAAACAAAAATTGGTTTAGGGAATTCTCCAATTTTATATAAAGTAGTTCATTGTTCAATTATAGGAGCAACTAAGCTTAATGTAAAAATGGTGATTCATACCATTAGTTAGTCATCGGATGGCACTTGCACCTGAATATATTAGCCAGTTGATGAAGAGAATATTATTTTGTGTATTTCAGGCTGAGTGATTGAAGTGGCATATTGATACATATGTTTGGGCTAATTATTTATCAACATTTTTGAACAACAACAAAGATTGAACTGACGTGGCTACAAACAATAAATTTAAGCTCTTAAGTTGTCAAGTAAAATGTTGTACAACAATAAATTTAAGCTCTTAAGTTGTCAAGTAAAATGTTGTACAAATTTGAAGGTCATCATTTACAACATAAAAGTTTAAGGGGTGTAAAGTTACCACTGCCACAAACAATAAATTTAAGCTCTCAAGTTGTTAAGTTGTACAAATTTGAAGGTCATCATTTACAACATAAAAGTTTAAGGGGTGTAAAGTTAGCACAAATTTGAAGGTCATCATTTACAAGATAAAAGCTTAAGGGGTGTAAAGTTAGCACTTATGATTATTGGATCCTCTGCCTTAATTATTGAGTGTTTCTTAGAATGGGTGCCTTTTGTTCTTTGATTATTGATTCTATGTAAACACTCACCTACAACCTTGTTAAGATAAAAGTTTAAGGGGTGTAAAGTTACCACTGCCACAAACAATAAATTTAAGCACTTAAGTTGTCAAGTTGTACAAATTTGAAGGTCATCATTTACAAGATAGATAAAAGTTTAAGGGGTGTAAAGTTAGCACTTATGATTATTGGATCCTCTGTCTTAATTATGGAGTGTTTCTTAGAATGGGTGCCTTTATGGAGTGTTTCTTAGAATGGGTGCCTTTTGTTCTTTGATTATTGATTCTATGTAAACACTCACCTACAGCCTTGTTATTTCAATGCAGATTACTTCCTAGCTCTTCTAGTTGACCTTGAGGTTTGTGTTAGTAATTTTTAGTAGTCCTTAGTAGAGTTGATATATCACGTGCCAATTTGTAGACTCATGGGTTTTGGGCCCATTGAGAAAGACTTGATTATTAATAATTAGTACCAAAATTGAGGACCACCTTACAATAGATGGGTGGTACTTTTTCAATATAGAGCGGGCCTTAGTTTTGGTGAAGCAAAAATAGGCCAAGTGGCTCAATCAATAAATAGTGTTGGAATTACTTGGGGGACCTTTTATGCTACTTCAAACCATCTTCAACCTAGATTATGGTTCCTTTATCCTGCTTTAATGCTACTTCAAACCATCTTCAACCTAGATTATTGTTCCTTTATAATTGTTGTGAACAAAGGGGTAAGGAAAGTTATTTTTGAAGATTCACACTTGCTTCTAGAGCAATTGTGGCTTAGTCATGAAGCTTTGGAGGATAATTTCAAGCAAGGAAATCCCCTCTAATGCCCCTAGTATGAAGCTTTGGAGGATAATTTCAAGCAAGGAAATGCCCTCTAATGACCCTAGTTTGGGTCTATTTGAAAAGGTTGTGTTTTTAGTTGCTTTTGGGAGATCCCATCTTCAAATGGATAAGGAATACATTAGGTGATTATATTAATGAAAAAATAGTACACTATTGTAGGAGATGTGGCCATCTCAACAAAGATTGTTTAAAAAATAAGGTGCACACTTCAACCTCTCTATCTCACAAAATTCAAATGTTAGAAGACAATAATAATTTAAAGCTAATGTATGTTCATAAAAAACTTAGGGTATTGAGAGGTATTTTAATCTAGGTTGCATTTACATGTTAAATCAAATAGTGGATAAACTAGATTAGCATCCTAAAAAGGAGCCATGAGTGGTCGCTAGGATGGAGGATGAACTTGTGCCAAGATGGTGACAATAGCCATGCCACTTGGAAACTTCCCTTCTTCCTTTGCACATTTCTTGGATTGCAAAGCCATAGTTATTATAAAGAATGTTGAAGAGGCTTTGCCAATTGAAGATAGAGGTGAGCACATGACATTGAATTGGGTTCACTAAACAATGTTTTTGCATTGGAGAAAACAAATTCAAACTTCAGTTAAAGTTTAAATTGGAATATTTCAAGAAAGAAGGAATGCCTCTCTTGTAATCAAGGCCATGTTGACTAGGGGTTGAGGACTCACACAACAATCATTTTTGTTGGAAATATATGCCTCAATCATCACAGGCTGTAACCTCTACTAGAGCAAAGTCGGTACGACATCCATCATGTCTAGCCGACTAGCAGCTTTGATACATTGTGATTTTCTCAGGTCGCTGTGACCTAGCTTCTGTCTCACCGAACGTTCCTATCGTTGTGACATTTTGTGGTCACTGTGACATCTTACCGCGTGGAGATCTCTGGCCGACAGGCCATTCAGTCGCATATCGGGATAACCTATGGTGTCTCGGTGAGAAGTCTTATCGAGATATTAAAGTCTCACTGACAATATGTTACATGTTGTGGTCTTATGAGTATCTTATATTCTATCAGTAAGAAGTCTTACCGATGTGCATATGTCTCACCGATGGTATACACTCAGAGTAATACAAAGGTCTCGATGTGAGGTATTAGCGATGCACAAAGGTCTTGCCGATTGTAGTATGGTTTCAGAGTAACATATGAAAGCTCGGTGAAACCTTTCGGCGAACGATATGTCTTGCCGACCATTCAATGATCGGTGAAACATAAAGATCTCAGAATAGAGTCTCAGCGAATGACGATAGTCTTGGCAACTACTGATGGCTTTGGTGTAACTTAATGTAACTCGATGAAACCTCTTGGCAAGCGGTAAGTCTTGCCGATAGGAATGTTGAGATCATTGTGACTTTGAATATTGGTATGTGGTCTCACCGAAGAGCGATAGTCTTGCCGAATAGAAAACTCACGTCTATGTGACTTGTGGAGCTTTAGTATGACGTCTCAGCGAGAGCGACATGTCTTGGCGACATGGCAAAGGTTGAGTGATAGCTCTCAGGACTCAATGTAACATCTTGGCGATAAGGACGACTCTTGCCGATATTGATATGAAGCTGTTGGCATTGGGGAGACACGGTCAGTGTCTCACCAATATGCCAACACAAATTGAAGCCGTTTGACTGAGTGAGACTTTCCTATGTGGTGTCTCGTGGACCAATAGGAGAAGCCGAATCTAAACAGTTGGAAGATAGTTCATTGTGACAGTTTCTGTGAGGAAGTTCAACAGACAGGGAATTCCATGAATATAGTTTGCAGTTGTAGATGCTCGATGGTTCGATGGTTAGTTCGATCAACAATTGTTGTATCAGTTCAAATTGTATCAGTGGATGAATTCTATTCTGTGTAGACTGTAACTTGAAGGTTCCTGTACAAGATTGTTCATGGTGAATGCCATTGTAAATAGACATAAAAAAGATAAGTCTGAAACTTGTATATAATCTTTATTACTATAATACAAAGTGACTTCTCTTGGTGTGGTGGGTTTTTTCTTGTAAGGGTTTTCCCACGTATATCAGGTGTTTATGTGTGTGTGTGTCAAATACTCTGTTTCTGTTACTGCTTTCATGTGCATCTCAATTTGACTGTAATTGAAAAAATCAAAAGTATATCTACATTCTTCCCTAAGTTTTTGACGTTTAGGAGAGTTGTTTCCGCATCTAGCTTTCCTTAATTTTTTTCCCCCATTCCATATGCCCTTCTCCCCCAACATGGTGTTAAGTTCTTAGAAGGAATTAGATCAAGTAGTTGGGTTGCTTTCACATAAGATCAATTTTATAGGCTATCTCTAGCCACACCACCTTGCTATTGAGTGTGTAAGGAAGCTAAGGCAGCGAAACAACTTCTTACACTGAACTTGAGAGGATGGTTATGGGACACTTTTTGGATCTCTATAAAACTTTAAAAAGTTAAACAAAAATAAACATTTAAATATCATTCATACCACAATATAGTGATTTACATGGAGAAAACCCTTTCGGGAGAAAACCCTCACTTTAAAAGCCACCCAATATATTATTATGAAATCAACAAGATTATAATATACTTGCAAAGCAAGCTTTTCATAGGAGTATCACCAACTAGAGATCCAGAAACAACTCAACATCCATAAGACTCACACACAACCTCCATTTCAAGAGCCTAATATATAGGCGATACAATACATGAAACCGTCAAATGGTATTTACAAAACCATTAGCTAAAACCACTCAAAAAGTAGTTCCCAAGTTATCTCCAATCAAAGATGACCTATGATGTGTCAAAACATGTGTAATTCCCCCTTACAACTCTTTTATGTGCAACATATTTCATATTTTCACATTTTCAAATTCAAGATACCCAACTTTTTGGAGGCCATAAATAATGATTCAAGAGTATGATTGACAAACCGTTTGAATCATTAGAAAGCTCATGAAGTGATCTATCAAGATATAACCTTCTTTGCGATTTAAAAACACTTTTACACCAAAAAATGACCTCTAAAGACCTCAAAATAGACTTTGAAACTCTCAAAAATAGAAACATTACTATTTTCAAATCCAAACATGATCTTACATTGAAACTTTATCAACATGTTTATTTAGCCATTTGGTAGCTTTGGGAAAACTTTTGGACCAATTTATGCTCAAATATAAACTTACTATAATAGTAATCTTTTGTAATTGCAAGGTTGAGACACCATTTTCCTAACTGTCTTCCACTTGTTGAACACCTTGCAAGAGAAAAAGGAGTATCAACACCATGATTTAATTGCTAGGGGATGAGAGGCCCATAGAATTTGAACACCATTTGAATTTATCTATGCTCAGAGGCTTAGCTAAAGAATTTGTAACATTCATCAAAGTCTCTAACTTAACTAGATTCACCCTTACATCCTTGACCATATCTTTGACAAAATGATATTGTACATCAATGTGCTTAGTCTTGGCATGAAATGTTGAGTTTTTAGCTAGGTAGATCACACTCTGATTGTCACAATGAACTATCACTATACCTTATTTTATTATGATATTTGAACACAATCTCTTAAGCCAAATGGCATAATTACAAAAGTGAGTAGCTGCCATATACTCAACTTCACTAGTAGAAAAAGCAACCACAACTTGTCACTTACTCATACAACTAATTGCACCACCAAATAAAGTAAATACACAAGCACTAGTGGATTTTTTGCTATCAATATTACTTGCCCAATTTGAATCCACATAGCCATGGGGTAATCCCACAAAGCCAGTTTGCAATTTCTAGGAGATTTTGATTTTTGCTGAAATCACATATTTTTAGAAAATATAATACTGCTCTCAAAAGCTCCATTTAAAGAATTTACTGAGCAGGGTTCACCACCAAACCACCAGATCAAACCCCTGGATAGAACCTCTACCAGTTTTAAAACCACAAGCACCATAACGAAGCCTTTACACCTATCAAATATCTAAAAACCACTTCTTGATTTAATACCTTTGGGGACGAAATTCATTTGTTGTATGGCCTTATTATAAGCTTCCAAAAAGTATATAATTTAAATAAATTTAATTTTATTATTATATATATATTTTTCTTATAATGTAGATTTTCAACGAATCAAGTTCTCAATGGCACATGTGGAAAAATAGAAGATTTTTAAAAATATGAGGCACTAGATATTGCTCTGATCCAACTAAAGAAAAAATTAGAATTTTGATACATACAAAAAAGTGTGTTATATATATATACTTATGTCCGAATTGTAATTGTTTTGACTTCAAAACTTGATTAAGAAAAATATTCAATAGAACGCTTGAAACCAATCAAGACTATATATCATAGTTACAAATCTAAATTCACTTTTTATAATTTTATCCTTCATGGAAAAAAAATGTGTTATATGATGAGCGTCACTCCTTAAAAATGGTGTTTACTGAAAAAAACTAGTTTTTGAAGGAGATGGAAAAATAAGTGCAACCTGATTCCAAAATTTTTGAAAAAAATATATTTAGAATCTACAGAAAAAATTCACAAATCACTAGTTTGCATCATCTTCAAATTCCTCATGGTTTAGCCACTATACGTGCTTGAAAGTGAAGATTTAGTTAGAAAAAATCAGTTCAGTGTCCAGTTTGGCCAAAAATTGTAATCTAGTATTATGGGATCACCCCATGAATATCAAGAGAATTCCTCTATGCTATCAAATTACCATGATACACACAAGGAAAACTTTGAGGTACCTCACAAGTATCTGAAGACTCTTTTGATTGCATCTCAATCAATTCTACAAGGATTAGACATATATCTAGAAAGGAATCTCATTGCTTGGGAAATGTATAGTCTAGTGCTGACCATAGCATACATCTAACTTCCAATAAGACACTCCACTCATGTATTCCATCTTTGATAGGGATGTTGGATAATATAAAGTAGATTACTTCATTCCAACTATAAGATGAACACATAATGTTGTACAATCTTACAAGTTAAACCTTCATAAAACTAAATTGACATACTTACTCTGGCCAAGCCATAGATTTGTATTCATTCTACCTCTTCTAATTTCCATCCCAAGAATGTGTCTAGCTACACCAAGACTTTTCATTTCAAATTTAGCTTCTAGCTTTAAGACTTTAGTTATAAAATCATTCTTTTCTCTTTAACAAAAAAATAAAACATCATCAACAACATCCCATAGATCTCGATCAATTAAAATATCCCCCATCTTCAACTTCCACATATTGAAATTGTTATAAAAAATATTCTCTACCTCTATTCTCTTTGATGTGATTACCATCTGAAAATTACTATAGCAAGATCATCAAACTTATCTTTTGCACAAGCCCCCACTCAAAACTAGATTAGTAAGAAAAACCTCAACAACCCATAACTAAAACCAAAGGTGATGAAGCTCTAATACCACTTGTAAGGAAGCTAAGGTAGATCAAAAACTTCCTACACTAATCTTGAGATGAGGGTTATGCAAAAAAATTCAAATATTTACAATAATTACATAAACTAAATAAAAATAAATACAAATATAATTCATATCACATCACAGTGATTTACATGGGGAAAACCCTTTCGTGAAAAAAAGCTCCATACTCCAAAAGCCACCCAGTATATTATTTTGAAATAAAAAAGATTACAATATAGTTATAGAGAAATATTTTCAAAGGAGTATCACCTTGGCCAGAGATCTGAATGAAACACATCTATAAGACTCTCACACGCAACCTCCATCTCAAGCACCTAATATGTAGGAGATATGATACATGAAAATGTCAAACAATTTTTAGAAAATCATGAGCTAAAACCACCCAAAAAGTTGCATCCAACTTATCTCTAATCAAAGATTCCCTATGATGCACATCAAAAAACACACCAACACATGTAACCCCCCTTACAACTCTTTTATGTGTCCAACATGTTTTCACATTTCCCAATATAGGAGACCCTATTTTTAGAGGCCATAACTTTTGATCCAATAGTTTGATTGACATTTACCATTTCAAATGTTGAAAATATTGTGAAGCTCTCTATCAATATATAACCCACTTTTCTAGTTACGACCACTTTTAGGCCAAAAATGGCCTCTATGGGCCTCAAACTAGACTTTGAAACTTAAAAAAATGAAAACTTAAATATCTTCAAATCTAGACATGATCTTGCAACAAAAAATTATCAACATGTTTATTCAGCCATTTCTTAGCTTTAGGGAAAATTTTGGATCAATCCATGCTCAAATATAAATTTATTATAAATAGTAACATTTTGTAATTGCAAGGTTGAGACACCATTTTCCAAAGGAAAAATATGAAGATGAAATTTAGATTGGGTGGTTTGAGCCATTACCTAATATAAATGATCCCATGTATTGTTGGGGATATAAGCTATACTAATTTCCACTATGTATTTACCATATTGTGGGCTTGTGGTATCTATTATTTAATATTTTTATTGTATGTCATTTGGTTTATTCACCCTATGGGGTTTGAAACCTTATCATAATGCTTATTGATTAATGGTATTATGCTTGAATCCAATCAATTTTGAAGGTATATTTTAAATATCGCATTTTATTAAAAAAAGTTATCCTTTTTTTTTCTCATGCTACAATTTGGATGTGACATCTATCATCTTAGGTGTGATTCTACTTGGAACTATTTTTAATTTAATGATTAATGTTACACTATTTTTTCTTTTAATATCTATTGTTGTGTTTCTCAATAAAAAGAAAATATTTGATGTAAATCTAAAAACAATTTTTTATTTTGAAAATATAATAGCATGATTTGTGTTAAATTATTAATGTTTGTGGGTGAAGCCACAATAGTGGTTTACAATTTGATGGAGGAAGGAAAATTGAGAAAAAATGACCCTGTGGAAAAAAAAATGGTTTTAGGGGTTTGAATGAACCTACAAGTTTGACTGAACCCAAAAGAGGTTCGCTCAAACTAGGGTTCAAGCGAACCCACTAATTACTGGGCCCACATTTCCTACCAAAAATAACAAAAGGAAATGCATATTGAGGGTGGTTCGCTTGAATCCCCCTTATTCCTCATTCTCCCCCTAAAACATAAAAAAAACCTAAATTTTTACACTTCGAAGCTCGGGTTGAGGATAAAAATGGAGGAGTCTTCACAAACCCAATTGGAATCAAGTAGTCCTTGGAACAAGCTATCCAATGAATATAATTTTAATATGTTTTGGTTTTATTATGTATTTGTTTTTTTAGCTTTATTAAACATAGATTTTTTATCGAAAATGAAGGTCTTTGTTCTGCACATGTGGAAAAATAGCAGATTATCAATTTTTTTTTTGAAAAATATGAGTGCACCAGATATTAAAATCCTTGATCTAACAATTTTTTTTTGAATTTCGATATATACAAAAAAAGTTACTCGTTAAATACAGTCGCGCTATGTCTGAATTATAATTGGTTTGACTTCGAAACTTGATTAAAGAAAAAATATTCAATAAAAAACTATCTAACCAAGTGGAAGCACTAGATATCGGAGTTAAAAATCTAAATTCGAAAGAATTAGAATTTTATCCTTCATAAACATTATGCATTATACAATGTGCGTCACTTTTCAAAAATGTTGTTTTCTGAAAAAACCATTTTTCGTGGGAGATGGAAAAAGAAGTGTAATCTGATTCCAAAATTTTTGAAAAAAATATTTTTAGAATCTATAGAAAAAATGTGACGAGACTCTAGTTTTTATCATCTTTAGATTCCTCATGGTTTAGCCACTATAAGTGCCCGAATGTGAAAATTTAGTTAAAAATAATAATTTCGGTGTCTAGTTTGGCCAAAAATTGTAAATGACTATTGTGGGATCACCCTTGTGATATTATAGAACTTAAAAAGTATAAATGCTTAGTTGAGATGTAGAAACCTCAAATATCATATTAACGATAGGCATAGGATATTCTCCATCTTGAATAAGTGAAATGTATTAACATTTTCTTTCTATTTGGAAAAGGTGTCACTTGGATGCTTTTGGATAGTTTGTGAGGCTTCTTATTTTGTGGATCATGAAATTTTTATATATGTTGCACACTTGTAATCAAGAATATATATTATATTTGTATGAAATGAGTTTGGGAAATTTTATTTTCTCCTTGGTCAAAGCGTGTTGTCCCAATATTGTGCCAAGTACGCACAAATCTCACTACAAAATTTATATTCTTATTCAAAATTTCCCTAGTGATTAATGGATATTGATAAGCGATTTCCTAATCACTTTCTAACACAATCTTAACATGTATGTAGAATAAAAATTCAATTTGTAGGCATGAAGAGCACTCCAAATACTTCCTCCAATTCCTACATTAATGAAAAGAGGGAAAGCTATAGAAAATCTCCCATGCAATCTACTAAAATGAGATCTAGGCATGGCCATTTGATAAAAGGAGGGCCTACAAATGATAGAGGAGATGTGGGTGCTGATTTTTCCCCTTGGAAATTCATGGAAGAAGAATAAAATCATCCAAGAGTTTCCTTGGGTTGAGGTCTAGTAGTTGGGAGGGTTGTTGTAGCATTAAAGGCACTTTCTGAGTTGTAATCTATGCACCCTCATCCTTTGCATAAATTTGAGCCCATTCAAATGTCAAATTTGGCTCTATGTAGAAATTAAACACCCTTTCAAATTACGGGACCTCAACTTGGATCTAGATGTATATAACTTCGCACCATTTAGATTCTTGTGGAAAATTGAGCCCCATTTGAATATGTAGAAAATCACCTTGTATTAGGACTTGGTGGAGAAAACATCAGCATCGGGCACTAGAGGAAAATCCTTTTGTGTGTGGATATGTATCGATTCCACAAAAAATTCTACAAGATCTTGAAGAGCCCAAAAATTCTACAATAGCATAAATTAGCCATTTTAACCCAATTTTCTCTAAATTTGAACTAGAGATGCCCATTTGGGCCTTCTACAAGGATGGAAACTTAGATAACCCTCACACTTAGCCAATTTTTTAAGTTTCTCAATTTAGAGTAATTGACTAAGGAACAAGGTACTAATTCAACAACCAAAGGCATAAAATCATGCAATATGGCCCAACTAAGGTCTCTTAGAAGGTTATAACTGATGGGCCATAAGGTGGGCATGTAATGCCAACAAGTATCATTGTGAAAACCTAGCAAATAGGTGTCATGTGTAAAATATAGTTCCAATATATTTTAGGTCCTCCCACCACCCTTGTTTCATCCACTTTCATTTACCCATTTTATCCTCTCATATCTCATCTTATCCTCCACCTTCCCCCACCCACCCTATCTCCTCTCTCATTGATCTTTAGGTGAATTGGACACTCTCCTCTCTCCTTTTTAGCTTCATGCTTGGACTTTATAACACCCTACCTTGGTCCTCACATTTGCGATCATAATTTTTATATGCCACTACATTTGATTTGGCACCCACATACCCAACTAAACACACTAGCTACCTAGCCATGCCATATTATTTTGATATGTTGTTGTATTTAATTTGTACTCCCATAATTCATCCAAACACACTATGTACCTTGTTATGCCACATAACTATTATATGTAATTGTATTTGATTTTACACTTTTATGGCCCCATCACATGATCCCATCATTTCTTATTTGTGCATGAATTAATGTGATAATCAATTTAAAATACATTATTACCATCCCACTTCCATGTACCTTGATTCATAATTAGCATACTCATTGATTACTATGATATGAATATCTTAAATTTTTTTCTATCATGCAAATATTCTTATATTTTGTAGTCACATACAAAGCACACCAAAGTCTCATTACATCTAAACTAGCACTTGCCCTAGCAGGGGTGCAAGGGTATGCTGATAGAGAAGTATATGTAAAAAAACATGTTAAGAAGTTTATTTGTAGTGTTCATATAAGTTTGTAATAGAAGTTTGAAATGCATACATAAGGTTTAATTTTTACAAATATTTGGAACAAATAGAATTTGTTTTAAAATTACAATTTTTGGTGTAGCAAATTGAAAGAATGCTTTGTAATAGTTTCAATTGTGATTATTTTGTAGTTGATGGTCCCACATGCTTGTATGAAAGGGAATTAATAAAAATATTACCAATGTCACTGTATAAGCATGAAATATAACATTGATTTGGTCAATGTAAATAACAAAAAAATCTTAAACAAACTAGATACAATTTTAAGAAAAATTATACTCTCCAAAAGTATAGGCAAAAATGGTAACAAAAAAATGTGTTGCATGTTGGCCAAGCTAGAACTTTAAAAGTTCTCTTAGTAGAAATGAGATTTGGGGTTCTAATATAGCATGGAAAGAATGCAATTAAAGAGATCAAAAAATAAATGCAACAATTTTGTGCTCACCTAGCCCATAGAAATAGGTAATAGGTTGTAGATCAGATGCACAGAGGTAGAATCTACATGAATTCTAAAAAAGGCTGTTGGATTGTAAACACTCACTTTCAGACTGCAAGACACCATATTCATGGATACACTTGTTTCAACGGCCCCTGCTCCCATATAAAAATTACCAAAAACTATACACTACAAATAAAAGAAATTAAAGAATTCCATTGTCAAAAACCAAACAATAGTGTAAAGAAGTGTACCTACTTATTTAAATTGTAAGTGTCTGGTTATAAAAAATAAACGAATTTGAGTGCAAATGTATAGGGTTTGAATGAAAAAATAGACCTTAATTGAGACCTAGGGCTTGAAAGAGTAGTTGGCGTGCCTCAAAGCAAGAGAAAAGACAAAAAAGAGTAGGGGAAAAAAGAAAAGGAAAAAAATGACATAATATTGGCATGAAATCATTTTTTTTAGCCATAGACATCATTGTCATAGGAGCAATCCTCTTCAATGACATTGCATTGAGGCCACCCTATGGCATTGGGCTTCCCCTAGGATTGACTTTGTGATCTCCCGAGGTTTATAGGTTGCCAAAAAAATTATTGGCAAATGTGTGTGAGTGGTGACTAGAGTAGTGTGAGGGAGAAGCCACGGGGCTCAACATGGGCATCAACTGAAATGGCAAGTTTTTGCATGATGGATCTTTGCAAGAAGTCAAGCGGCAGTATACTCATCACATCTAAATTAGATTTCACATGCATTTTTAGAACCTATCTAGCCACCTACATTAGGTTTTTTTGAGACAAGATTTGAAACTATAGTCACATTGGAGCCATTTGGGTTCTTTATTCAAGTTTTGGGGGTGGTATTTGAACCTGTTACATAGTGAAAACCATGTTGAGTTTAACTGCTTGTGTTTCTGGGTTGTCATGTTGAAGAAGTCTCCTTTTACTCTTGGTAAGAATTTGACCTGAAATTGAGCAGCCATGGGATTTGAACCCTCGATGCTTCACTTCTAATCTTGGTTATGGAGGCTAAACCAGAGTTTTTACAACAACATAGTGGATGGGATCAAAGTCTAGAATGAGCCTTGTAGGAAAAGATGAATTTCTTCCATGAAAAGGGACTGCCTTTGACGACTAAATATTTTGTCTCCTTATTTGGGTAGGTAAACATGAAAAACCATTAGGAAGCATTCAAATGTTGAGAGTGTCTCCCCATTTATCTATAACCCTCCTTTTGAAGATCCCAAGCATCATCCACATGCCTACAAATTCATCGATAATCCCTTTTTTTAACCCTAAAATTTTGAGCTAAATAATTCTCCATTAGATCTATAGAGATGGAGGTGTTGGTTGGGTCTATCTTGAGTATGCATGACTCATCCTTGGTTTTGAAGGTGTTAATGCTTAGTGGACACCACATCACATATTATAAACACGTATTCTCTATTGAGAATTGTGTCTCAACCTTGCAAGCTTTTTCCAGAAAATTCTAGAATTTGTTTATGGTAATTCTCCACATGTTTATGTGTTGGAAAAAGGTGTATGAGTTGTTAAAAAATGTGCCTTGTCCCTAGTAGAATATAGGAGGGATATTTTTAGAGTATAAACAACTCATTGTATAAATTTTATGGGGGTCTAAACTAGAGGACAAAATTATGGACGAAAATGCTATTTTAACTTGGTTGTTTTTCCGTCTTGGAGTTACAAATGACAAGTGGGTAACATGTGGCATGGTTGTTTGGCCCATGGTTTTGTAAAACCACAAATGGTTTCCAGGTTGTAAATCACTATAAAAGGAGGGCTTGGGGAGGTGTTTGAATCATCGAGTTCAGTTTGCAAGACTGGGTGCTAGAAGGAGTCTCTCCGAGTCCAAGTTCGAGTTGTGGTGATGCGCTCCTATAAGAACTTGCATTGAAAGTGTATTGTAATCTTCTTGATTTGATAATACATTGTGCGGGTTTTGGAGGGTGGGGTTTTTCTCCCGGAAGGGTTTCCCCACAGTAATTACTGTGTTATGTGTTTATTGTGATATTTCATTTATGCATGTTTTGTTTGTCCATTGAAATCTCTGTAATAGTTAGTTGAATTTGCATAATCGTCCTCTCAAGATTAGCGTAGGAAGCGATTCCGTGCACCTTTGCTTCCTTACAAGTGGTATCAGAGCCTGGCCAGTTTTGGTTCTATTTGTTGGGTACAGTGTTTTTTGAGCTAATCAAGGTTTGAGTGGGAGCTTGTGCAGAGTATTTTATTTTCTGTATTGCAGGATTGCAAAGATGGCAAGCATATTAGGGAGGATTGATGCAGAAAAGTTTTTTGGCACAAACTTTGAGATGTGGAAGCTGAAGATGGAAGATCTGTTAATTGATCGAGATCTATGGGATGCGGTGGATGAGAATACGCTGAGGCCCGCAGATCCAACTTTAGCTGCACAATATGATGTGACTGATAGAAAAGCTAAAGGTCTCATTAGATTGTGTCTTGCAGATTCAATTCTGATTAATGTCCATGAAGAATCTACTACAAAGAAGCTTTGGAAGAAGCTAAGTGAGATCTACCGAGCAAAATCACTTGTGAATAAGATTTTCTTGAGGAAGAAGTTGTATTCCTTGAGAATGGAAGAAGGTGGACAAATTTCTGAGCATCTTGAAACATTCAATATGTTGGTGACTCAGTTGACCTTAGTCGGGGTTAAGATGGATGAAGAAGAAAGATGCCAAACTTTGTTGTGTTCATTGCCAGACTCATGGGATAGCCTTGTCATGGCCATAGGGAGCACTTTAGTTGTCTTGAAGATGGAGGATGTTGTTGGTTCTCTACTTTCTGAGGAGATGAGAAGGAAGGTCTCTTTGAATGCCAAAGAGGCTTTGAGTATTCGAGGAAGACCAAAAGAAAGAGGCAAGAATGAAAAGCAACATGGCCATTCTAAGTCCAAGAATAAGGGGAGATCAAAATCTCTTGGTAAGTCCAAGGCAATCTGCTGGAATTGTTGCAAACCTGGACACTTCCAAAAGGACTGCAAAGAGGAGAAGAAGAAGAAGAAGAAGAAGAAGCAAGATTCTGATTCTGAGTCTGAGAAGGAAGATGGAGATGCTTTCATCGCAACCTTGGCCACTCATGCAAGTGACAATGCATGGTTGATAGACTCAGGTGCATCTTTCCACATGACTCCTAATAGAAACTGGTTTAGTAAGTATGGAAATTTTGATGGTGGTAAGGTGTATTTGGGTGATAAACCAGTTCTTGATATTGTTGGTCGTGGAAGTATTCATGTGAAATTTTCTGATGGTAGAACTAGAAGATTTGATGGTGTCTTGCATATCCCAGGACTAGCAAGAAATTTGTTATCTATTAGCAAACTAATAGATGTGGGTGTACTTGTACAGTTTTCTGAAGCAGGTGTGAAAATAGTGAGAGGTGCTATGGTAATAGCAAGAGGAAGCAGATTGGGTACATTGTACCCGCTTGATGCATACACGGTTGAGTGTAATAGTACTTCTGATAAGATTGTGAAAATGACTACTTTGTTGGAGAAGGAGAGGGTTTCTCTTTCAACAAATGGTCATGGTTTTTGGGTACCCAAGGGTGCTCTATCTACCGAATCAAAGTTACCTGTAGAGAAGACCATGTTATGGCGCCAAAGACTTGGCCACATAGGTGAGAAGGGTCTACAGACCTTGAAAAATAAAAACCTTGTTGATGGGTTGAATGACTGCAATCTTGAGTTTGATTTTTGTGAGCATTGTATCTATGGTAAACAAAATCGTATTCAGTTTTACTCGAGTTCTCATAAGTCTTCATGTATTTTGGATCTTATCCATTCAGATGTATTTGGTCTAGTTGATGTTTCTTCTATTGGTAGATCAGTTTATTATGTTTCTTTCATTGATGATTTCAGTAGAAGAACATGGGTTTATTTTCTTAGGAGTAAAGCTGAAGTTTTCAGTCATTTCAAAGAATTTAAAGCAATGGTTGAGTTGCAGACTGGAAAGAAGATAAAGTGTTTGAGAACTAATAATGGTGGTGAATATTGCTCTAATGATTTTGACACATTTTGTAAAGATTGTGGTATTAAAAGAGAGAAGACGACTTCGTATTCTCCACAACAGAATGGAGTTGCAGAAAGAATGAACAGGACCTTGATGGAGAAGGCTAGGAGTATGCTGAGTGGAGCTAGACTGGAACAAAATTTCTAGGCTGAAGCTGTAGCCACTGCTTGCTACCTGATAAATAGGTCTCCTACATCAGCTCTTGTTGATAAGATGCCAATGGAAGCATGGTCAGGCCACAAGCCTTCACTTAGACATCTGAGAGTGTTTGGTTGTGAGGCATATGCTCATGTGCCAAAGGAGAAGCAAACAAAATTAGACAACAAAGCTGTCAAATGTATCTTCATCGGATATAGTTATGGTGTGAAAGGATACAAGCTTTGGGATCCTGTTGCACAAAAGGTATTTTATTCTAGAAGTGTTATTTTTAGAGAAACTAATCCTTCTTCTACTATAGTGCAGCCAAAACAGATGGAAGAAAAGAAAGATGTGATTCAACTGCCTGCTACACCTGAGAAAGTTGAATCAAGGCCCTTAGAAAGACAAGATGCTGAGGAGAGCTCTACGAGTTCTGAATCATCAGAGGAAGAGGGAGAACCTGAACCTGAACCTAAACCAGATCTTGTTCGAAGGTCTAGTAGACAAAGGAAAGCACCAGAAAGGTATGGATATTCTCCTGATGATTGGAGGTGTATATTTGCTTTGAATGCTAATATTAATGAACCGAGATCTGTAGAAGAGGCTCTTGGTATGAATGATTCAGAGTCCTAGAAAATAGCCATGGAAGAAGAGATGGTAGCTCTTAAGAAGAATGACACATGGGACCTTGTACCATTGCCTGAAGGATGAAAGCCTGTTGGTTGTAAATGGGTGTTCAAAAGAAAGATCGGTTCAGATGGAAGTATTGAGAAGTATAAAGCATGTTTGGTTGCAAAAGGTTACTCCCAGGTTGCAGGAGTTGATTATGGTGAAATTTTTTTCTCCTGTAGCAAAAATGACAACCATTCAATTTTTACTTTCTATTGCTACTGCTTATGATCTAGAGGTTGAGCAGATGGATGTGAAAACAACTTTCCTTCATGGAGATTTGGAGGAAGAAATTTATATGACACAACCAGAGCACTTTGTGGTGAAAGGTAAAAGTCATTTGGTCTATAAGTTGAAGAAATCCTTGTATGGTTTAAAACAAAGTCCTAGGATGTGGTACCAGAAGTTTGATACATATGTTTTGAGTTTGGGATTTGTGCGATCTAAATCTGATCATTGTATATATTACAAGTTTGATGGTGATTATTTCCTGGATATTGCCTTATATGTTGATGACATGTTGTTTATTGGCAAAGGAAAAGGTTTGATTGCAGAATTAAAATCTCAGCTCTCAACAAAGTTTGAAATGAAAGATCTTGGTGTAGCAAGGCATATTCTGGGAATGGAGATTATAAGAGATAGAAAAAATAGAAAGCTTTGGCTAGGCCAGAGTAAGTATGTTGGTACTATTCTAAGAAGATTCAATAAGCAGGATTCCAGACCATTGAGTGTTCCTGTTACTATGGGAACAAAGCTTTCTAGCTCACAGTGTACATCCCCATTGGAGATGGAAGAGATGAGTCGAGTACCATATCAGAGTGCTGTTGGAAGTTTGATGTATGCTATGGTCTGTACAAGACCAAACATTGCCCAAGCAGTGGGAGTACTTTCCCGTTACATGTCTAATCTAGGAAGAGCACATTAGGATGCAGTAAAAAGAGTTTTCATATACTTGCGGGGTACCTTAGAGTACTCTATTTGTTTCCATGGAACATGAAATGAGCATTCCTTGGATATTCAAGGCTACGTGGATTCAGACTGGGCCAGTGATGTTGATAAAAGAAGATCCACTAGTGCATATGTGTTTACATTATTTGGTGGTGCAATCAGTTGGATGAGAAAGCGGCAAGCTGTGGTCGCTTTGTCCACTACAGAGGCAGAGTATATGGCAGCTACTCATGCTTGCAAGGAAGCCATCTGGCTAAAGAGATTGTGTTCAGATATAGAGTTCAAATAGGGTGCAGTGACAATTTATAGTGACAGTCAGAGTGCAATCTACCTAGTGAAGAACCCAACATTTCATGCTAGGACCAAGCACATTGATGTACAATATCATTTTGTGAGAGATATGGTCGAGGATGGCAAGGTGAAGCTGGAGAAGGTGGAGACTTTGGTGGATGTTGCTGATGCATTAACTAAGCCCGTGAGCACAGAGAAATTTAGAAGGTGTTTAGAGTCTATGGGGCTCTTAGCCCCTAGAAATTAAGTCCATAACACTTTGGATCCCCTGACTCTTGCAAGGTGTTCGACAAGTGGGAGAATGTTGAGAATTGTGTCTCAAACTTGCAAGCTTTTTCCAGAAAATTCTAGAATTTGTTTATGGTAATTCTCCACATGTTTATGTGTTGGAAAAAGGTGTATGAGTTGTTAAAAAATGTGCCTTGTCCCTAGTAGAATATAGGAGGGCTATTTTTAGAGTATAAACAACTCATTGTATAAATTTTATGGGGGTCTAAACTAGAGGACAAAATTATGGACGAAAATGCTATTTTAACTTGGTTGTTTTTCCATCTTGGAGTTACAAATGACAAGTGGGTAACATGTGGCATGGTTGTTTTGCCCATGGTTTTGGCCCATGGTTTTGTAAAACCACAAATGGTTTCCAGGTTGTAAATCACTATAAAAGGAGGGCTTGGGGAGGTGTTTGAATCATTGAGTTCAATTTGCAAGACTGGGTGCTAGAAGGAGTCTCTTCGAGTCTGAGTTCGAGTTGTGGTGATGTGCTCCTGTAAGAACTTGCATTGCAAGTGTATTGTAATCTTCTTGATTTGATAATACATTGTGCGGGTTTTGGAGGGTGGGGTTTTTCTCCCGGAAGGGTTTCCCCATGGTAATTACTGGGTTATGTGTTTATTGTGATATTTCATTTATGCATGTTTATTTGTCCATTGAAATCTCTATAATAGTTAGTTGAATTTGCATAATCGTCCTCTCAAGATTAGCGTAGGAATCAATTCCGCGCACCTTTGCTTCCTTACATTCTCAACCAATTTTTAGTCATCGCCATTTTTGGTTTCCCAACTGTTATAGATGTTTCTCTCATTTCAAACCATTTTAAAATTATTATCTACCACTATTTGACACTTGTTCTCTTTGTATTGACATCTAGCTAGAGTTCTCTTCGTTCAACGTAGTTGTGTGTGGGTTATATTATGCATTGTAAACAAAAAGAAAATTCTTCTTATTTTTAACCTATACACTACTAAGTTGTTATGGCCGCAAGGCTCCTATAGGATGATGTTTTAATCCAGAAGCTCTTTCTTCTCTTAAATACTGTTGTAATGGTTAGATTTCTTACCACTATTTTTTGGACAGATAAATGTCTTAATAAAGTGTAGGTGTACTACAATTTTTCTTCAATCGTGCACATGTATTTGAAATATTTGGGTTTAAGAAACATCTAATTTTAAGAGCAATAATGTTACTAAACATCATGATAGCATTGTAATGTCAATTTTGTTGATCTCTAATGAATCAATCAATAGTTTTTTATTGCTGTAGAAATGTTTTGTTTAGTTTTCTTATGTTTAATGTTATGGTGATGGCGATTCCATTTTTTTTTAAAATGGAACATGAGTTCTAGTATGTGTCTTTTCTTTTGTTTCTTAATGACTAAGTTCTATATGGATTTTTTCAACTTACAATAAAGGTATGTTTGTTCTGGTAGGAATGCAAGATTTCATTGAGAATACTTTTTATTCTTAGTTAAGATACCCCATGTTTCATTGAAACAGGTAGTCACATTTTCTTATCTATCACACACAAATGTTGATAATGGAAAGGATTATGCAATTAGATTATCCAAATCTCTCCTCAAAACCATCTATAATTCATGACAAATATGCTCTAAAAAAATTTATGAATAATTAAATTAAACAAAACTTATTACTAACACAAATACTAAAAATAATCAAACCCAAAATTAAAACTTTAATAAAAAGTACCTATTAAACACTTCTTTTACTTTAGGTAATGATAAATCTCTCATTTTCTATAGTCAAACTATTATTTTCTTTTGCACAATGGTAAATATCTTACAACCTATGATTTTTCTGAGCAACTATAGATTAAAAATAAATAATAAATAAAAGCTAGATAAAAAACAATTTGAGCATTTCTGCTCTATAAATTTGAAAGATGTGAGAAAAGTGCTGGTTTTTTTGACATATCCATATCCTCTGGCATTAAGCTTCTTAATGTTTAGGACGTATTTATTAAATTTACTTCTTACTTATAAAATTTCTTATCGGCGTACAGAATTAAAGTAAGCAGTTTTATAAAATTATATTTGCAAATTAAAGAAAAGCCAATCATAGATTGGACTGGGGTAAATTAAAACAAGTTTCTAAAGTATGGGCATTCCCAATTAATACTCAACTCACTGTAACAAATATTGACAGTTGGGGCATGCATGACTGGCGCATCAGCTAGATGGCTAAAGCTAAGAAATCTTAAGGTGAGGTGTTGGGTTTTGTAAGAAAAATTGCGTGGAACCCAATGCCAGATTGCAATGTACACAACGTAGGGGAGAGATAAAATAGCTAAAGAACAAATGCTTGCATAGAAATAGTTTAAACAACCGAATGCAACAAATGTTGAAGGCTTAGGCTCTGCAAATTTTACAATAATATTTGTAATACTGATGTATGTTTGGTGTATTTCAGTTAATGGAAGAGATGACGATCACTTTGTGCATCAAGTGCAGGAAAGGACAAGGACATGGCATGGCTATAGGGTTCTGTCAATGGTATGAGTAGACCATGGTGGAAACAGTGTTCCCTGGTATTTTTTATACATGGCAATTGCAATTAAAAATTCTAAGAAAAATCTTGTTTATTTAATTTAAGATTCATAAACAAAATTGCATATATATAACAAATATAACACTTCATGAAAGACATCCCCACAGAAGGTAGAATAAATCCTAGTTTTTTATATATTTGTTTTGTTCTCATCATTATTATTTTTAATCTTTTGAGAAACACTGTTACTAATGGCAACCTTGCTCTTAAATCATCATGTTCCATCTGTGGGGCAACTTCGAGTTTATATGGAAGTAATTGCCAGCGTATTACAATATTTCTACCTTTTGAGAATTCATTTGCAGAAACTAAAGCAGCTTGATCAAGATGAGGGGTTATTTTTATGCACCATGACCTCCATACACAGAGCCAAGGGATCTTCTGCTATAGGCTTGCAACTTTGGGCAGAGACTGCAACTTTTTTTGAAAAATTGGTAGATAAGAATCCAAGATCACCCTCTCAGAAAGGCATTGTGCTAGTGAAACTACTATCCTAAAAATATGGGCAAGTTTGCAAGGAAAATATTATGAAACCCTATCAAAGCAATAATTTCTTTGAGATGCTGAGGAACCAAAAGTAATCTCCCTACAGCTGCTGCTTCAACCTATTTGTAACAGGACATAAGTAAATCTAAAAATATCTGATTCTTGATTTGTAGACAAGATTTTTACAGTATTTTAAACGAAAATATTGATTGTGAGTTAAAATTTGATTTCATCGCTGACTCAAAATCTGATTTGACTCAAAGATCAGATTTTATCATATATGAATGCATTTACTGCATTCTACTTTCCAACTTGTATTCTGACAAAGTTTATCTGGCAGGAGATAGGTTTCAAACGAGGTTTATTTGGCAGGAGACAGGTTTCAGATCAGGTTATCGGGCAGGATACCGCTTTCATGCGTGAGACAGGATACCGCTTTCATGCGTGAGATAGGTTTCAGCTGAAAGTTCGCTCTATATATAGCCTATAAACTAATAATAATATTTTTTGAATGAAAGATTTATCTAAAGAAAATTATTAATGATATTTAAAGGATAAATCAACATCGACCCACCATATGATGCTCACCCCATGATCATATTTTTGAATTTATAAATAGAAGTTATAGTCTTGCATGAATGCCTAACACACCCATGCTATCACATTATCCATTAGTCACCTTGATAATATTTACCTTTCTCCCCTTTTTATATCAAGTCCTTGATCACATACATCCATCCTTGATAATATTTACCTTTCTCCCCTTTTTATATCAAGTCCTTGATCACATACATCCATCCTTTGCCTTTGTAGGATATATCATTTCTCACATTAGAAAGCATCATCCCATCCTATTTTCTTTGAAAAAATTAAGAATGGTGTATATCAGTTCACTATTACTTTTGGATTTTCATTTTCACTTTTTCTATGGTTCCTATGTTACCTACTTGGGGTTTCCATGATCATTCATCTCATGAAATTATTTGAATGGTAAAATCTCTAGGAGCAAGTTCTTGATCTTTTGTATGCCATATTTTCTTGGTTGTCCCACGTTGTATCCACCAAGGCCCATCATGGCCATGTGTTATGTTGATGCATTTCTTTTATTTATGGTTATCCCACACTATACCTACCAAGGCCTTTCAAGACCTTGCAAGGTGTTGGATTGGCCTTTTATTTTTTGAGTCAGTCCTATGTATGGGAAGCATCACCACCTTGGTTCCTTATACCTTAGTGCATAATATCACATGGTATATAAAAATAAGTGCCTACTACATTTTAGTTTAATAATTTCATTCAAAATATCTTCCCTCCTCCTCATATCACTACATATACCACCCATCTCATCCAACTATCTCATCCTTGGTTAATCCTTGACCCCGTGTGCATTTGATTCCCACCTATTCACTCCCCTTCATCTATCTCACTGTCTTCATCTCTTCCTTAGTCTACTACAGTTGTATGATGACATATCACCTGTATCCATACATGTTAGTGTTTTAATATTAATTTGCATCCATATTTACCATCATATATTATTTTCATTTTTATTAATAATCTTGACCAATTTATAGATGTATATCCTCATATATTTTATAAAATTAATCAAATTCCATATCTATATTTATTTTTCTACGCTTCTATATCACATTCACATAAACTATAAAAATATATCATGCATCCACCATAATCACCATTATGATCATAATCAAACATATAGGTATATCCATAAACGTCATCATAGACATAATCATAATCATCCATATAGGTATAATCATCAACATCCAAAAACATGTAAATAGCATCATGTGTACATCATGCATCAAACATCATAAGTATATAAAATCATATATACATAATAAACAACCATAAATCATCATGTATGCATAAGAATAAACATACATCATCATCCATTGTATACAATTACATAGGATAATGTATCCATAATCATAAACATAATCCATAAGGGAAAGTGCATAAATATGGGGGACCAAAAAGGGGTTTCAAGTGGCCATTTTTTTTCTAAATGAAGAAAGACTGGCCTTGGATGAGAAATTGAAGATGGCTACACTCAAAATTTAATGATGCAATGAAAACAAGAGTCATAGTGCTCTTAATCTACTTTCTAAACTACTAATTATTTTTTAAAATGGTAGAGATTAAGGGGTTAAAAAAGGGGTCCACACAAAGTGGTCCTATTTTTTTTTAAAATCATAACATAGCGTCTAGTGTGGCCCCCCTAAATTGTTAACCTTTTTTTAATATTTCAAAATTAATTGAGTGAGAAATTAGCTAACACCATGTAGTTTATGCCCCATTTTCTGCTAATTTTCTAATGAATATATGGTTTTTTTACTAATTTTCAAAGTGGACACATCTTTAAAAACATAAAATTGAGTGTGCTCCCCTCTAAATCTTTTCAAAATTGATCAAAAATCAATTTTTTGAATATGTGTAGAATGGAGTCTAGTTTCTAAAAATGTAATTTATTTGAATTTCAATGGATTATTAAAAAATAAAGTAAAAATTACCACACATTGGTTTTTGACAAAAAAATGGATACACTAACAAAAGAAATTAAAGATGAAAATCTTAACATAATCAAAAGGTTGAAAAAATTACATGATTAGAAATCTAAGAGGGAGATTAACGTCATCGTGGTATTTTTTGACTTGACATTGAAACACATGCAAACTTGATGGGAAGCATGCTTGAGATTATGTCATTTTTTTGACTATTTACAAAAACATTTCTTTGGATGTTGAAAAGTCACTCCAAACCTTTGGGGTAGAATCCCAAGGAAAATCCAAGCCAAAGGTTTGACAATTTCCAAAGCAAACAATAATGTGAGCATGTTATAATATACTCGTGCATTATTGTTTGCTTTAAAAATTCATCTACCTCACATTGTCTCTCTCTCCCACTCTTTATCAATCCTTCCTTCTCTCCATATCTCTATTCTCTATCTCCCCCCTCTCTAGGTATCTCCCTCTCTACCTCTCCCTCCCTCCCTCCCTCCTTACCCCTCTTTGTTCTTCTCACTCATCTGTTATCTCTTTGTCCCCTCTTTAATTTGTTACCTCTTGCTTTTACAATTACGTGTTGTTTGTTTTGAAATTATAATGTTTTAAACCCATATTTATAATAAAAAATATTTATTAGCATAGTGATATATCCTTTCCTTTATCCATATAATTAATAGTCCATTCCATACAAGGTATCACACTAGAAATAACTTAAGACAAAAAATTGGCACCAACTTTGAATATGCACCATCTAATGTATTGCAATGGAAATGGATTGAAACATAATCAACGAATAATTATTCTCCTTTCTAAGATAATCATAGAGGTGGTCTCTTGAGTCCTTCCTAGGGAAACTTTTCATCTCCTTCCTTTCCAAGAGAAAATTCTCAATTTACATGCTCTCCAAGATATAATCATAATATATAATCATAATGATAGCATGAGAGACCAATCGAGAATAGAGAGTTGACTAATCTAAGTATCACCTTGGAAATATTTCCCTTCTTTTTTCATTACAACTAATGAACTAGACAAGGAAAAAAATCCAAGTAAATTGAATCAACAACACATTGAAAATATACTCCAAAATTTTATGAAAGATGTAGGTAAAAACATATAACCCATAAAAAGGTAGTACACATGAAACCTAAAAAGGTAATATAATTCATGGCTAGTATCATACTAAAACCAAAGTAAAATATATACAATTCATAGATCTCAAGATAATGCAACTTTGATCCACTCTAACAATGTAGAACAAAAAATATGTTGAGTAATATTTCCATTGGAAAAAAAAGAAACAAAGGCATCTAGGTCTAAATTATTTATGGTTTAGGGTTGAGGGTATAGAGTTTAGCATTGAGGGTATAAGGTTTAGGGTTGAGGTTATAGAATTTTGGCTTGAGGGTATAAGGTTTAGGGTATATATTTTAGGGTTGAGGGTTTGGTCTATAGGATTTAGGGCCTAGGGTTGAGGGATAGTGTTTAGGTTTGAGGGTATAGGGTTGAGTGTATATGGCAGAGGGTTTAGGCTACTCAGTATAGGGTTGAGGGTATGGGGTTTATGGTAGAGGATATAAGGTATAGGGTTTGAAAGGATAAATAAATTGAGCAATGGAAAGTACTAATCAATGAGTATTTTTTGAAAGAAAGAGATTACCTAAAAAGAGAGAAGCCAATCCAAACACCAACACCATATAAAGAGGAGACACAAGAATTTGATTAGGGGAAAACAAGAAAAAACCCCAATATTATGAATGATGAAAATTTCTAAGAATGATAGAGAGAGAGAGAGAGAGAGAGAGAGAGAGAGAGAGAGAGAGAGAGAGAGAGAGAGAGAGAGATCACCTCAATAAATAGAGGTGAGAAGAGGAGTTACACCATTCGTCCTATGTACATGTGCAAGTTGTCAAGATCCCCATAAGGAGGAGGCTACACCTAAGCCAGTAATATTCCTTAATAAAGGAATTAAATAAAACAAGTCATCCTCACACATGTGTGAGGAGACAAAAAAAAAAGACTTGTAGGGATTCCGTTGGAATATCCTACAAGTAATTAAATAAATACAATTTAATAAATAAACTTTACCAAGTAAAGATTAAAATTCTAACATCCCCCGTTAAGCTTTACTTGGGAAGTTTACATCAAACCCTTCAATGGGTTGTAATCCTAGATTTTTACAATGAAAGAGAAATTTATCTTTACAAAGAGCCTTGGTGAGAATATTTGCAACTTGATCTTCACCTTTGTAATACAAAAGAGAAATTTTCTTGTCTTTATGTGCTATCTAATGAGTGATGTTGAAGTGCAATGTGTTTGGTCCTTGCATGAAAAATTGGATTCTTTTCCAAAGAAATGACACTTTGATTATCACAATAAAAAGGAGTAGGATCCTTTTGAGGTAGACCCAAGTCTTCAAGTAATCTTCTTAACCATAGTGCTTCTTTGGATACATTGGTACAACCTTTATATTCAACTTTTATAGAACAAAGATAAATAGATTGTTGTTTCTTAATATTCCATGATTTTGTACCTAATCCAAAAAAGAAGCAATAACCACAAGTGGATCTCCTATTATTGGGATCACCTCCTAAATCTGAATCAGTATAACCTTTTAAAGAGAATTCACAATTAGCATCATAAAAGAGACCAAGATTAAGAGTACCTTTAACATATCTTAAAATTATTTTTGCAACTTTAAAATGAGTTTGTTGTGGTTTAGACATATATCTAGAAACCAAACCAACACTATATGAAATATCAGGTCTCTAAGTAAGTGTTAAATAATTTAAACTACCAACTAATTGCCTATACAAAGTAGGATCAATAAAAGGAGTTTCCATATCAAACGTTAATTTAGTTCCTAATTCACAAGGAGTAGAAACACAATTTGCATCATTCATTTTAAACTTATTTGAGAGATCTTGAGCATATTTATGTTGAGAAAGAAAAATACCTTTAGGTGTTTTCCAAATTTGCATTCCCAAAAAATCATTTAATAAGCCTAAATCGGTCATTTGAAATTGTTGATTGTTTTGAAACTTAACATCGCTAATCAAATTGTTAGAACTATAAGTAATAATAAAATCATCAACATATAAAATAATGTTCACTACATAATTTTCACTATGTTTAATATATAAATTTGGATCATTTTTACTTCTAATGAAACCTTGAGATATAAAGAAAACATTAATTTTAGAATTTACCATTCTCTAGGAGGTTGTTTTAAACCATAAATAAATTTCTTTAATTTGTAGACAAGATGTTCATTACCTTCCTTAATAAAACCCAAAGGTTGATACTTAAATTTCTTCATGTAAATCACCATTTAAGAATGCACTTTTAACATTCATTTGATGAATAGGCCAATGCATATGAGAAGCTAAAGCAAGAAATAATCAATAGCTATCAGAGAAAATGTTTCATTATAATCCAAGCCTTCCACTTGAGAGAAGCCTCTAGCGACTAATCTAGCTTTAAAATTGCTCACTTCATTATTTGTATTAACCTTAGTTTTATACAACCATTTGCATGAAGCAAGATTCTTTCATGAGGTAAAGGAACTAAATCCCAATTTTGATCAGCAATTAATGTATCATATTCTTCTTGCATAGCCTTTTTCCAATGAGGTTGATCTTTAGCTTGTTCATAATTTCGAGGATCATTTGTATGCTTAATTTTAGACATTAAAGCATAATTACTGTAGCATCGAAAAAAGTAACCATTTTTCACACTTAGTTTGGGAATGAGTAATTAATGATAAAATGCACTTAATTGTTCCTTATTTAGGGTGTTGTATAGTGTTTCTTTACACTTTCACACTAATCTAGAGTTTTATTAATTAATTGAGGGGTGGGTGCAAAAAGTTGGGGGGCCAAAAAGTGGCCAAATTTTTAATCTTTTTGAAAGTCCATAACATGAGAGTGTTATAATGTGAGCATATTATAACACACTCACGTTATGGCTTGGTGTGATTGAGCCTAAGGCTTAGTCACACCGAGCCTATAACATGCTTGCATTATAACGTGAGTGCATTATAGCCTATTATAACAAAAAAAAGAAAATCCAATTCATTTAATTTCACTATCATTTTTTCTTGCCCATGGCTAGCAAACCTTGTCATTGCACGCTTGCATTTTGGAAGCATCAAAACTTGCAATTTCTTCATCAAATCTTTGCAATTTCACTGCGAGGATGCCGCCACATCAATAGGGAGGTTGAATAAGTAAACATTGCTTTTTTCTTTTATGAATTTGTTGTTAAATAGGTAAATTTAGATTGTTTTTGATGTTCATTTATTTAATTTATAGGAGTTGATAATCAACCTAAAAATCCTTCTCCTCCTCATGAAAAAGCACATGAAAAAAATCCTGATTAATGACAACAACAAACTCCTCCAACAATTCCTCAACATCCTCCTGGTACTTGTTATCACAAAATCTAGCAGCGCTCATTCCACGGATAACCCAAACATGTCTGTTTCCTAGGTTCGTGAAGTTCAAGCACACAAAACAAGGTGATTTTCAAGCCACCTCAAAATGCATTACAAATACTCAAACATTTAGTTTGAGCATCCCCCTATGTTTGCCTCACGAATACCTTCAAAATGAGCTCCTTCGCGAAGCCTTACTGTTCATACTTAGTTAAAATTGTGAAAGATGTAGTTGCACTGAAAAAGTGTGCTCCTGCTCACAAGCCAAAAATTGGCTAAGTATGAAAAGTGCAGGGGTGCTGATTTTCAGTATGAAAGTGTTTTTTTCACAAAATGTAATAGCGCTGAAAAAGTACACTCTTACACTTTTTGTCCAGACTTGGTCATTTCTTTGCCTAGGCACGTTTCTTCATGCTTTTTTCATTTTTCGTTCTTTGTGCCACTTTTTGTGCCTCAATTAATTGATCGACTTGAGTTAGGTTTTTTTGTGTTCCCCATCCACTTAAAAGTGTTTTATTGTTTCATTTTCATTGTTTATGATCTTCAAACTTCATTCCTTCTTGTTGGGCGAAATCTTCTCAAGCTGCAAAACATGTTTTTGGAGAAATCTGAAGTTCCTCTCAACCAAATTTCGTGTGTTCTCTTGGTAAGTCATTCTTCTTACTTTCTCTCCATTCTCCTTCATTATTTTGTACATTTCTTAGAGATTTATATATGCGTTTTTTATTTTTACCTTCGTTTTCTTCATACGTTTTTGTGAACCATGTGTTTTCCTTTCTTTCCTTGTTTTCTAAATATCTTTCCAAATGTATGGGCATTTCTTATTACCCTAATTGCATTGTTTTACTTTCTTTATGCATCCATCTTGTGCCCATATGTTTTCTTGATGAACCCACACACAATGGAACTTTCATGGCTCATTTTGGCATGACTTGCTTCTCCCAATCATTTTTCTTTCCATTCATTCAAACTCCCATGTTTTTGTTTTAAGTTTCTTCCCACGTCACCCTTTCAACAATGATTTGAAGAAACTCACATTTTGTGAGTAATATTTTTTGGTTCTTGTCCACATTTACAATGGCGGTGAAATGAATTTCAAGTGCAAATCAATACACGAGAACAAATTTTGTCTTTAAGCATTCCCATGCTTCAAAATAGTCAAGGCGCCATTTTCAAACATCATTGCATCTTATTTCCAAAATCACATTCAGGTGCAGAGGCATTGAAAAAGTGTGCCCTGACATGATGCCATTTTTTTCCTAACACTGAAGTGCAGGAGCCTTGTTTTTTAGTGTGCCAGTTTCTCTCAAAATGCAAGAGCGCTGAAAAAGTGCACCCTTACACTTTTCACAATTTTTCCCTGAAATACTTCAAACTTGGTAAGTTTCATTCCGAACATCGTTCCTTCCACTTTGTGCATCGTTTTGTGTGCCTTGTAATCTGATCCATGCTTACTCATCGTCATTGCTCACCTCACGCACTCCCATGTTGTTTAACGACTAACGTTTGTTCTAACTCCACCTCTTGCAGTCTCTTTTCAATACCTTCAAATTTGATTGATCAAAGTTTCAGTTGCTTTTGATGACTGCTAGTAAACCTCCGTCTTCTTCAAAAGTGAAAGGAAAAATGAAATATAAATGTCAAGGTGTCTATCTGCCAACCGTTGTGGTCTCCAAGGTGGACGAAATGAAAGACATAGAGGTTGGCCATCAAGACTTGGTTGATTTTGCAAAGCAAACTGAGATGAAGCCTCTTCCTGATCCGATGAGAGCAATTGTACATAGTAACCTGCATTTGGTAGCTATGTTCCCTACTAGTACACACAATACAAAATTTTTCCTTCAAGTGGCATCTCATTAAATAAGGGAAAGCATAAGTGTGATTGATTCTTCTGGGCAACAGATTTTAAGACTCGACCCTAACTTATTTGATATTGTGTTTAAAGTTCCTCAAATGGAGAAGTACATTGACATCTCTATACAAAAAGCACAAGAAGTATTTGACACTGATCCCAACAAGGTTAAAAACCTAATAAATACCTAATGGTTGAAGAAGCCTAGACAATCTATTTCCAGATGGCCAAGGGACTCCTATGAAGTGATTTCAAAGATGATGTCAAAGATATGATCACATATTTAAGCAGAGTAAAAGGCTTGCCTGAATCATCCACTTTTCATGATTGGATGTATGAATACATCAGGATTATAAGAAGATAAAAAGTTCACATTGACTGGGGCACACAGATCAGTGATGAAATATATGAGCAACTGATCAATGCACCTTCCACATTGAAATTATATATGACTTCTTACCTGGTGTACACAGTAGTTGTAATGAGGCAATTTCCAGGTCTATCCACAAAAAGGAATCAAATGTTGGTACCTGTGTATAAATTCTTCTATCAACTAGAATTGAAGGAAAGTTTCCACCATTTCAGGTGGGTTATTGATGCTTTCTTCACACCTTTTCTTTTCAATTTTGATCTAGCTCTCGAGAGGAGAAGGGTATCTGATGAGTCCTATAAGGTGGTAAGTAAAGTTGGATGCTTATTTCTGAAATTCCCAACGTTTACTTATTTAAGAGTAGGGTGCTACACTGGATGCCCTTACATGTTGCCACATTATCCTTCGGATAAGTGGGTTCTCATGGAGATGTGCGGACAACTGATTTTAGTGCATAAAGAATGAAGAAGTAACCACAAGCGTGGATTCAAGTTCCCATTGACAATTGACAGATATACTATCCCAACTGTATAGAAAGCCAAATCTATTTATGCTAAGATGCAAATCATGAAAATCAAGACCTACAGGTATAGGTTTGATTTTCATTACCAGGATGTCAGGAGGCAATTACAAAAGGGTCATCATCACAACTACCGTTTTGAAGACATCTGGGCTGATTACAGAGATGAAGAAGCCATTCACAAAATGAATTATTGCAGGTTGACCATTCAACAGATTAGTGACCTTGATATTGCTGACCTACCAGAGGATTTTACAGATCTTGGCGATATCATGAATGCTGTCTATGATGAACAAGAGGTTTCTAAAAGGTTGTTCAATGGTCTAGGAAAGAAAGTACCAGCATGAGAGAGAGATTGAAGCCAATCCTATCCAACACTGCAAAATGGTTACATAAGCATGGTTTTGAAATGAAAAGTTTCAAAACAGATTTAGAAGGAGAAGAATCTGAAGCAAAAGCTCACCGACAGCAAGAAATCCGCATGAAAAATAAATCAGCGACTATTCCCACTTCTTCATGAAGAGGTCCTAGGATCAAGTTTATTGTTGGCAAGAAAGAAACCTAGTCCATCCTAGAAGGAGAAACCACAGAATCTAATCCATCTCGCTCTAAATGTAAAAAGGTTGTTCCAGAGGAGATAGATTCTGATGAAGAAAGTACTTCCAGTGACCAATCCATTGAAGATGAAGAATCAATAGAAGCAGACTCCGATGCAAAAGAGGTTTCTGAAAGCGGGGAAGAGTCTGAAGAAGATTTTGAAGAAGAATCTGAAGGTGATTATGAAGGTGAACCAGAATCAGAGAGACAAGAGGGTGATCAACAGGAACCCATGCATGATCAAGAAAGAACTATGTCTCCACCTAAGAATGTGGTTGAGGAAATTCCCAGAATGTCATCGCCTGTGATTTCTAGTGTTCCTCATTCCACTCCAAATTCAAGAACTCCTCCACCTCCTGTTCCCTCATCACCCATTCCTACAACATGCATTCCTATAGTCGAGATATCCACTATTCCTATAACATCAACCCCGCTTGATACTCCCTCAGTGACAAGCATTCATATGGTTGATATTTTGTCAAGTCCTCCATCATCCATTCCTAGGCTATCTTCACCAACGTATGATATCACTTCTGAAAATGAATTCAATCATTTCATGAATGAGTCAATACATGATCAGCTCAATGTGCAATCTACAGGAGCAATGATGACAAACAATTCTCCTATTGTCACAATACCCATGGTAACTTCAGAGGTGATAATGACTTCAAAAGTGACAATGACGACTGAGTTGACAGTGAATCCAGAAGTTCACACCTCTTTCCTTCCCCCTTGGCTGATATCTCAAGTGTCGAAGCAAAAGAAACAAATGATCTCTCCAGAGGATCTCTACCTCGAAGAGATAGTCCCTCCAAAGGCTAAAGGGAAGAAAATGGAAAAAACATAGTCAAGGCTGAACGTTGACAAGACTAGCCACAAGTATGTGGAGATTGGTATACCACCGCAAGAAGAAGGATATGTCAATATGGAGGACTACACAGTAACAAAATTCCAGCTTGGCAAGGTTACCAATGAAAGTACAAAAGTGGATGCACAAGTGAGATTGGATATCTTGGCTGGAAGATTGGATAAAATGGAGCAAGCTCAAAATATGTACAAATAGAGGGCAGAGAATTATGCCACTATTGTAAAGAGACTTGTAGGATCTCCAACTAATGTACAACCACTGATAGTGGTAAGTATTGAGGACCCAGGTGTCAAGAAAGTTGAGAAGTTCACCTCCAAAAGTAGGGTGTTGTATGATTTCATTGAGAAGATCATAGAACATGGATCTCAGATCATAATTGCTGCAGACAAAAGAACTATCTTGTTGGCCAAGTTCACCACAAAGCTTGATAAAGAAAAAAGTGTACTTTCCCAGGAGTGCAGAGATATGGAAAAATGCCTGCTGTCATGGTCACAGATGAAGTAGGTAAAGCTCAATAAATTGGTGGAAGTTGGGGTAGTTCCCAACAAAGAAAATTTCATTGAGGTAAGAGAATCCTTGAAACATCGAATTCAAGTAATTCAATCTCTTATGGAAGATCTCCACTAAGTGTAGGAAGATGTCAAAGGGTATTGTGTTATTCTTGAAAAAGCTATCAAGGAGTTACTAGGTCAACTTCTTGAGGAGAATCGTATCTTCCTACTGGCCACAAAAATATCCCAGATCTTCAAGGAAGCCATCATGAAGTTGATTGATAGTGTAGAATTTTTAGAAGCCTCTCTAAACGTCATTTGTGATACAAGGCTCATATTGGATAACCTAAAAACACATCTTGATAGGTGCAAGAAGGTTCACTCATCTACCATGAGATCGATCATGAGAATTCACACCATTGTGGATTACATTGTTGGTCCGGATGAGAAGTTCATGTAGGAGACTAGGAACAAATACAAAGACTTCTGCACCCAAAGCAAGGAAACAGGAAGAGGATTCTTAATCTCCAGTGTTAGACATTTTTGATGCATCCTTTTATGCATCTTGTAAATATTTCCTGACATCTTATATGTCTTTTTGTAAATTGTCATTTCACCAAGTTCAAAGATGTAATCTTTTGAAAACAAATTACACTTTGACTTTGGTCAAGGTTAGGTGAGATCTCCTTAAATCACTCACCTAACTTTCCTTGATTTCCTCAATTAGATTCCTAATTTTTCTCATCCCTCTTTCTATATAATGTGAGGGATTTCTATTGTAAATTTATCCTTTAGTATTTTACAACGAAGTGCTGCCCTTTTTGAAGCAGAATTGTGAAACTTTGTGTTCATACTTTGTGAATAAAATTTGATTAATAAAGAAGATTGCAAACTAAACTTTGTGTTGGATTCGATAATCTTACGAATTGATCTCATTTGGTGGTGATTAGCTTATGGAATCTGAAGGACTCTAAGTAATTCATGTAAACTTTGTATTACATCCTTTATTTAGATTTTCATTTGTGCTTTGGATACTTTGGTTGGATAATCTACAAGACTTTGTGCTTGTAATTATTCATGCTCTTTGGATACTATTGTTGAATGATCTACAAGACTTTGTGCTTGTAATTTTTCATGCTTTTTGGATACTTTGGTTGGATAATCTATAAGACTTTCGCTTGTAATTGTTCATGTTGTTCGAGGAATTGTTGCATCTAAGAAGACTTTGTGCTTCTAATGTGACAAATGACACACCTATCACGAATCCACCATTGATAAAGCTATGGAATGACTTTGTTCCTTCGTGAGCTTTCCCTTTTATTTTAATAGTTTATTGTTAATCATTTCTGGTACCTTTACGTTTTGCTTTGACAAGATAGAGGTATTGGCATTACTACTCGTTGTTAGTTTAGAATTATTGTGAATTAAAAAATTCCAATAGTGAAGCATTGTAAACATCTTCTCTAAAAAAAGAGAGAAGGATGAATGTAACACCCCCCCCACTTCATAAGTATTGTGTACATTTTGTGATTAATTTGCATTTTTTACTATCACTTTTGTCAGCAGTAAGAAGGTCACCTCCCCTTTCTGAGAGGAGAGATTCACATCTCACATAGCTATGGCTGAAGTCCTAGTTGTGTAATCTATCAAAAAGATGATTACATAATTTTCACCCAATAGTACTCAACAAAATTTAATGGGAAAAAATGAAAACAACAAAAAATAGATTGATGAGTTAATCGCGAGGTTGAGTGATTGTTAAGTTCAACCTTGGAAAGAAGCACAATTGCAAATTCACTTCAAGCCATGTTAACACATGTAGATGCAATTAGAAAGCAATTAAGTGGGGTGGATAAGAGCCAGGAGAGTAGGAATTTTTATGCAGATAAATTATCATATAAAGAAGTAAAAGATGAAAAAATTACAAAATATGATTTGTGCTCACTATTCACTAACCCACACAAAAATAAAACTTTTGAACTTAATAGCAAGAGGTTTCTTATCCATTGGTGCAACCACCAAGAGCTTAAGAATTTTTTTTGGAATAGGTGGTAGGTGGTTTTTGACCATCCACCATGCAACAATAATGAGATCCCCTAATATTTCTTGAGGAAACTCTACTACTAGTTCGTCCTTAACAAAATCTCCAACTATTTTGATATGCGGGACTTTTAGGGGAGAGGTGGTGTGTCAGCCCAAGATAGACCAGGTGCACATGAGGATTCTTAATATCAAGGGAGACGAGCACTCACTAGGCCTACTTATAAGCATGTTGCTATCCCTTTTGTCATGAAGGAGAGTGCTAAGGTGGACACTCTACAGCCTATTAGCTCTCTGACCCAAAGTATCATCCAATGTGCGAGCCTTACAGTATAGCACCAGCTAGGGGAGATTTCGAGGGGTAGGATTCCACCCCATTCTTCTCAAGTTTGTGGGTCGACCTATAAATATGACCCCATAGACAGTCGGGAAGCTGGTGCATAGGATACGTCTGCAGTTGTGGAGTCGGCGATGGCAGATGACATTTTGAATGACGATTTTAGCATTGTTGCTTATGTAAATGTTTTTGATTAATGATAAACAGGTTTTGAAGGCCACCTAAAACCCTGTACAAAAAGGAACAGTGGCAGTAAAGATAAAGCAATAAGATAAAGCTATAGATACTTAGGTAAATGTTAGCATGCTCATTGAATTTAATTTAGTAAATTTCATTTTTGAAAAACAAGATTAACTAATTTAGTTTAATGATTGTAATAAAATTTTAGGGTCACAGTGTTGATACTCAATACACCATCCCTCCACCTTCTTTTTACTCCACTGCATCTATAGCTAAGGTATGTAACTAGTAAGAAACTATAAATATTACATGTGAATAACATTATTATATGAATGGTATTCTAATATCCGATTTTGGATGTTGAATAGGTTAATATTGGAGGTTTTGCGGGAACACCTCCCATTGCCAATGGAGTACAAACCTTCACATAGGTAATAGAATAAAGAGTTTAACTAATGAATTGTACTTGTAGTGTAGGAAAATCCATACCCTTGCACATTTTTACACTTGTTTGGGCCTGCCTTGCTTTTTTTATCCCTATTTATGTCTTAATTGGTCCTATTTTACATCCACAAGCCTAATAAATTATATCTTTTTATGGCTAATCTCAACAAACATCAAAGGATAAAAGATAATTTAATGATTTTGGCTGTGTCCCTAATTTTTTAGTCGAGACTAAGATGCCACCTAGGGTGTCTTTGTCCTCCTAAGGTCTTGGAACCCTAATTTCAAAGGCACCTTAAATGGGCCCATTTTTGGATTCTGTGCCTCGAGTTTCATGCCTTGGGACTAAGACACCACCTAGGACGTCTTAGTCCCCCTTAGATTATTTTTAGGATTTAATTTCAAATCTTGGTGGGATTTACCCTCCCTTAATTAATGAATTCATATGTCTACTTGTTGTGGTGTAATTTTAGGATATTAAGCACGTAGATAAGTATAAATACAAGGTTCTTTCACTCATTTAATCATCCAAGAATATAAGACTTTTATGAGAGCATTCCTAACAACATAATTGAGTTCACAAGAGCATTCAAGAGCAGTTCATCAAGCATTTGTAGCTATCATCAATATTCAAGCATCATGTCAAAGATATTCTTACATCATGTGTGTTTTTGAGCTAAAATTTGTGATGTAGGGTTTTGATTCAAGAAAGCAACTCAATTCAAGATCTATCAAGCATTCCTTCGATTCAAGATCTACATTCAAGCTAGCCATTTCACACAAGTTTATAGATTTCATAACAAGGGTTTGGTGAGTTACGACATAACACTTTGTTCATTCATCATTTCCCTTCATTATTCTATTTCATTCCAAGGTTTAATTACCAACAATGGGTTTGACCAAGGGAAACCCCAATTTACTAACAATCAACAAGTTTTTCCTCTCTTGCATGTTTGTGATTGCAGATTTAGGTTGAAGACTCGATGATAGTTTGTAGTGCAAAGTTGCAAAGTTGCATTGCAAAGTTGTCATCTTCACAGAAACTCACCTATAGGCCAAATCTGGATTTTTTAGGACCTAAGATATGAGAAGAGGGAAGTGTAGACATTGAGCCTTAGGATCACATTCAGAGATTTCAAAAATTTAGAACAAGACTAAGTTGGCAGTAAGTGCAACTTAATCCTCCCAAGGGTATTTTGAAAAATTCTTTCAGATCCTATTTCGAGATTAGAAGATTCCATATCTGCCTTAAAAAAATAGTGGGACTAAGAAAACAATAAGGGAATCTTATTCTTCCCTAGCAAATTTTGATAGTATTTTTACATTTATAGAATCCTCATCACATTTCCAAACTTCCTAGGTACACATATCCTAACTTTCTGTTATTAATTTCATCATTTGCATCCATCATTTGACTTGCATTACTAGGTTTTATGAGTTGAATGTTAATTTGTATTTTCCAAGCTTTTGCTTGGTGGTGAACCCCTGAAAGCTTAAAAAAACCCCTCCTAGGTCTTCCTTGTTGAAGATTGACTCACCTTTGTGTTGATAGTCAATCCAATTCGGGATCCTAGGACATATTTGAGTGAAAATTGGAGAAGTGTGGTGTTCTATAACCTAGGCCATAAAGCATCCCCATTTCCCCTATTATTCATTTTGGTGAACCTGATGCTTTTGAAAATTCATTTTTCTAATTTGGAGTCCATTAAAGTCCTAGATCCAAGTTGCATTCATTCTTTCATTTCATCTTGCATTAGTGAAAGTGCATTTAGGGTTTCTCATATTTGCATTAGTGAAAGTGCAGATAGGTTGCATTTTTGCTTTCTTGCATCATCTTATATCATTGAAAACTTAAAAAGTTCATTTTCAATCATCCTAATTGTATTTAGGAACATTGTTATTGCATTAAAATTTGCATTCATTTTCTTGTCATTAGTCACTTTTTCTTTCATTCATTTGCACACTTTTCTGTTTCTAAACATCATGTCCCTGGGTAGGCAACTTGGAAACACTGTAAACAATCTAGAGTTTCCTTTTTTTTAAGAAAAACCCCCACTGGGACTAAAATTCCCTCATTGGTGTCTTAGTCCCTCTATGGTTTTTTTCCTCATAATCTTGCCTAGGTTGCTTGCTTTCTATTCCACTTTCTAGAACCTCAAAATTCCTTAAGTAGGACCAAGACGCCCTTGTTGGCATCTTAGTCCTGTTGAGTTTGAAGCTACAACTTTTAGGGTATAAATCTGCTTTTCTTTGCTTCTAAGCCTCCTAGTAACATATACTAGATAAGTCTGGAAAGTTTCAAGAACATCTATTTTATGCATCTAGGTCAAAAACATCAATTTAGGGCACTCATTTTTGAAATCATTTCAATTAAAAGCATCATTAATTTGAAAATGCTCACATTTTTGAAACTTTGCATAACATGGATAAAAATACTTTTCACTTTTGCATATAAAATGTTTACATTCATAAAACTTTGCATAAGTTTGATAAAAGTGATTTTCATTTTTTGATATACATTATTTTCATTTTTAAAATTTTGCATACATTGGATAAAAGTGTTTTGCATCTTTGGATATACATTGTTTACATTATTAAAGCACTGCATGAGATGGTTAAAAGTGCTTTTCATTTTTTGTTAAACAATGTTAGTACCTTACCTTTCTCAGCACGCTAAGAAAAACTTCATATCCCCTCCCTATGAGAGTGTTTTAGTGAAATAGACCTTGGAAAATCCTAACAATCATATCCATTCTTCTCCTAATATCTCTCCTATTGGTGAAGAAGATATTCTAGTGTTAGAAGAACCAATCAATGAGAGTTTTGAGAGTCCTAGTTTTTTCTCTCCTTCTACCTCTCTTAGTGGACAAGACATTGATGAACAAGAAGAAACAACCATAGGTAATCGTGACGACCACATAGCCAATGAAACTTCAACTAGTCTACATTCATCTCCCAACATCTTCAACTCTTGTGATAATGTTCTAGAGGATGAAAGCGTAAGTAAAAATATGTTGGTCTATGACAACCCTCTTTATGATCCTTCCCTTAACTATCCTATTGTGAAAGACATTATATAGGAAAAAGGAATGAAATTATGGATAATCATGATAGTTACATTTTTTCTTCTCCTAGTTACATGAGGAAGATGCCTTAGTGTTAGAAAATATAACCAATGAAAGTCATGAGGGAAACATTCTTGAACAAAATAATGACATCATTGATAAGCAAGACAATTGGGTATGTGCAAGATCATGATGGGCCAAAAAATGGCAATATTATGGGCATTTGTAGGGTATGTGGCTGACAACTTTTTTTTTAATCCAAAATTGATGAAATGAAAAGGGTTTTTAGAGGAGATTCTCATATTTCCACCAATATAAATTATAATTTAATTTGAATTTAATAAATAATTATTATTTATTTTTGATTAGAATTATGACTAAAGTCCTAATCGATAGGCTAATTGAAAAACATCTATAACTTTCAAACGGTACCATATTTTTTGAATCTGAAACATGCATCACATACTATAGGATTAAAAAAATAAAAATTAAATTTCATGAAGTTTTGACCAAGTTAAGGTGGTCAGACATACGAGTTTTTTATATTTTTTAAAAGTTGTAATAAAAAAATCATAATTAATTATTTACGTGGAAAACAATTACAAAAAAATATGCATCACATCTAGACATGAGTCCTCTACTAATATATGAAATCTTAGAAAAAAATATTATGATTTTATTATGGTTAGGGTGGTTAGACAGACACCTACTTCTTATTTTTTCCCTAAAATTTAAGTACTACTGCATTGAAATTTTAAATTTTCACTGAAGAGATTTTATTTATTTTTAAGTAAACCTAGTAGTTTAGAAAATACATTCAATTTTCTATAGATTATATTCTTACATATTTTTGAAATAATATAGATAACTTATTCAAATTTTTACGTCAAGTTTCCTAACACTGATTTTTTTGAATTTTTTGCCACTTAAGGGCTTGTTTTTTCCATGATGATCCTGCACATACCCAATTCTACTATTAATCATTCCCCTACTTGCGATGAATTCATTTTGGAAGAACCAATCCTTGAATGTCAAGAACATTTGGTTTGTAGTTCTCTAAAAACTCTCCTACTAGGAAAGATATAACGATGGAAGAAAATGAGAACATTGACAACAACAATTCCTTCTATGAAGATGCTGAAGTGACATTAGACTCCCCTTCACTAAGAGATCATGAAAATAAGGATAAGTCTTTTGAGGTTATGCACATTAGATATCCCTTGACGTACTCTCCTGAGCCTAAACTTATCATTTATCCACCCTCACAAAAAACACAAACTCAAAATAAACCTATCCTCATCCTTGAACCACCTAAGAAAAAAGTTTTATAGGAATTGAGTTATAATACATTTTATCATACATACAATACTAGGAACAATCCACAAGCAAGAAAAACACCTTCAACATCCCTCACATTGCCTAATTCCATTTTTCCCAGTTCTCCTCGTTTAACTTTGCATAGTGGGAAGGAGTATGATATTGTTGAACAACTTAAGAATACTCCTGAAAAGATATCCCTATGGGACCTAATTTAGAATTCACCTAATTATCACACTATGCTTCAAACAACCTTGCAACAATTTGTGGTTCCCTCTAGTGTAAACCCAAATGACATAGCAACCCTGATTCAAGGAATAAATGTTGACATTGTTTTCCACCAAAGTGAGCTCCCTCCTTTGGAAGTGCAAAAACAACACGAAGCTTTCATAATAATATATTGATATAAAAAGATAGGGATAAATTGAACCCTTGTTGACAATGGCTCAACCCTTAATGTGTGTAGTGTGACCCTTTTGGATAGGGTTAGCATTGATAAATAAAAAATTCAACTTGACTCTTTATCTATTAAGGGATTTGACAATGTAAAAAAAAAACCGCTTGGTGTGATCACTTTTCCTATTACAACTGGGAAAGCCACATTAGAAACACTGATCCATGTTATGCCTCATGATATTTCATACAATATCCTTTTAGGTAGACCGTGGATTCATGCAATGAATGGGGTGCCTTCTACTCTTCACCATAAAATGAAGTATATCTACAATAACAAAGTGTACACACTCAAAGCTGACCTTGAACCAAATAGCTTTTTGAACATTGAAAAAATAATGAGAATCCTTTGGAAACATTAACACTAACTACACAAGTGGAACCCGTACAATAGAAAGACAAAGAAAAACATATTGAGGAAGTCACAAAGCTATTAGAAGATGATTTGGGTTCCTTAGACTTCAAACCTAAATTCATGGAAGAATACAAGATCATAAACATAGACTCTAAAAAAGGAAAAGAAAAAGTGGTAATGTCAACACAAAATTAGGATGACCCTTCGAAAGCATCCACCTCAACCACTTTATAAGAAGAAGCAAATTATACGACAAATTTTAATGAGATAGACTATCAACAACCACCAAATCCAAAAGAGATGAAGAAAATTTATGGCAAAGGTTATGAAATGATGAAACAACTTGGTTATAGTGGAAAAGGATGTGGTGCTATAGAAAAAGGTATCCGTGTCCCTATAGAGCCTCAAATGCAAGAAAAGACTAGTGGTCTTGGTTATTGTCCTTTGATAGAATTAAACAAGCCTTCACTTAACATCAACACTCTCACAAAAGATTCGTCTAAGCTAACTTTAACAATAATGCATACTGAATTGATAGACACTAGTGGTCTTGATTGTTATCATTTGAAAGAAACAAAGAAATCCTCACTTAACATTAATGTCATCATGAAAAACACTAATGACTCGAATTCATTAGATTTTATACCTTCCTTTAAAGAAGAGTACAAAATATCACAATCTAAAGAGTCTTGTATAAGTATTGACATCCTATAATAAGCAAGAGATATCTTTGTTTCAAAATAAAGAACCATTTTCTACTTTTGATCAAGAGAGTATCTTGTCGAGACTTCTCCAAGATCGTTTGATCTCTCTTCCTCCAAGAACATGAAAGAAATTTTACTACAAGAGTTTATTTTGTGCATATCATAGAGTTCATGGTCATGCTACTAATGAATGTAAGGCTTTAAGTGATAAAATTCAACATCTTAAGGAGTGTGGTGCTCTTCCTTCTGTTGAAGCACCTAATTCCTCTAATTGATACTGATTTTTACATGAGCATGTTTTCGTCAATCATTTCAGCTCATCCTTTTTCTACACTAAGTGGGGGAAATGGGTTAGGTAGCCTTGTCCTTGTATGTCACTTGTTGTCTCTTTTGGCTAGTTGATCACCTTTCATGTACATAAAAGAGAAATCTTGGGATGTGGATGACCTGCCTTAAGTTGGCTTGCATGTGATGTACTGAGTTATACATTTTGGGGGAAACCCCTTCTCTTCTCATGATGTAGCTTATTAGTAACATATGACTTGGCATAGGGATTTTTGAATAAGCTCTCATGTCTTCTTCTACTTTAAAGAAATTTCTCACAACAATGGTGTTAGATACTACTTTAAAGTGGGGGCATACATCAGAACTTATGCTTCATTGTGCAATTTTCTTTCTTCCCGTGATGCGTTCCTTTCTTGGTGGTGTCATTGGGTTTAATTTCCTCTAAGAGCATGATACTCCCTTGCACTTGTACTCTCTTGGAAACATTAAGTACAATGTTCCCTAAGATGAGACCTTGCATTTTTCCTCTCTTGGAGACGTTAAGCACAATGTTCCCTAAGATGAGACCTCACATGAACTAAGAAAAATACCTTCGAACATCCCTCTTTCTTGTTGTGTTGCATTTTTTTTCCTTATTAAAGTTATGTAGGTATGGATTTGATATGGTCCCCTGGGGCTCACCTAGTGAACAACTAGCTTCACTAACCCTTGCGAGTGTGCATTTTTCTTTTTGTCCTTATCATAGTTATGGGGGTATGGCTTTGATATGGACCCCTTGGGGCTCACATAGTGGACAACTAGCTTCAGTAGCCCTTGTGAGCATGCATTTTGTTTGCATAGTGGACAATGTGTTCCACTTGTAAAATTTTTTGGACAAACAACCTAGACCTAGTCCACAACACATTGGATGACTAGTCGAAGCTTGATTCGTTGCATTTTTCTTTTTATTTTTCCTTTTTCTTTTCCTATCTTTGATGGTGTATGTTTGTGATCTGGTTATGGCTTCATATATCATCTGCAAGTGTGTTCCTTTGTGCCTATGTTGGTTTGCCATAAAATCTTGATCATGGGGGCTTGGTCACCCTCTTGGTTATTGCCACTCTATCTTACTAGAACTCATACATTTGAACCCCTCTTGATTGTGTGGTTGGCTACTTTAGTGTGAGTTTGAAGCAAGTTCATCCTCTCACTAAAGTGGGGGCTAAATGTAGTGTAGGAAAATGCATACCCTTGCATTTTCACACTTGTTTCAGCCCGCCTTGCTTTGTTTATCCCTATTTATGTCTTAATTGGTCCTATTTTTCATCCACAAGCCTAATAAATTATATATTTTTATGGATAATTCTGAAAAAAATCAAAGGATAAAGGATATTTAATGATTCTGGCTATATGTCCCTAATTTTTGGGTTGAGACTAAGACGCCACCTATGGAATCTTTTTCCCCTAAAGGTCTTGGGACCCTAATTTCAAAGGCACCTTAAATGGGCTCCTTTTTGGAGTCTGTGCCCAGACTTTCATGCCTTGGGAATAAGACACCACCTAGGGCATCTTAGTCCCCCTTAGTTTTTTTTTGGGACTTAATTTCAAATAGTGATGGGATTTAGCCTCCCTTAATTAATGAATTCATGTGTCGGCTTGTGTAATTTTGAGATATTAAGCATAGATAAGTATAAATACAAGGTTCTTTCACTCATTTTATCATCCAAGAATATAAGACATTTTTGAGAGCAATCCTAACAACATAATTGAGTTCACAAGAGAATTCAAGAGAAGTTCATCAAGAATTTGGAGCCATTATCAATATTCAAGCATCATGTCAAAGATATTCTTGCATCATGTGTGTTTTTGAGCTAACATTTGTGATGTAGGGTTTTGATTCAAGCAAGAAACTCAAGTCAAGATCTATCAATCATTCCTTTGATTCAAGATCTACATTCAATTTAGCCATTTCACACAAGTTTGCAGATTTCATAACAAGGGTTTGGTGAGTTGCAACATAACACTTTGTTCATTCATCATTTCCCTTCATTATTCCATTTCATTCCAAGGTTTAATTACCAATAAGGGGTTTGACGAAGGAAAACCTCCATTTAATAAAAATCAACAAGTTTTTCCTCTCTTGCATGTTTGTGACTGCATATTTACATTGAAGAATCGAAGATCATTTGGAGTGAAAAGTTGCAAATTTGCATTGCAAAGTTGTCATCTTCATGGAAACTCACCTACAGGCTAGATCTAGAAGTTTCGGGATCTAAGATCTAAGAAGAAGAAAGTGAAAAAATTGAGCCTCATGATCACATTCAGAGATTTGAGAAATTTAGAACAGGACTAAGTTAGAAGCAAGGGCATCTTAGTCCTCCCAAGGGTATTTTTTAGAGATTCTTTTAGTTCAATTTTTGAGATCTGATGATTTTACATCTGCCCTGAAAAATAGCAGCAGGACTAAGACAACAATAAGGGTGTCTTATTCCTCCCTGGCATATTTTGATTGTATTTTTACATTTCTAGAATCCTCATCACATTTCCAAACTTCCTAGGTACACATATCCTAACTTTTTGTTACTTAATTTCATCATTTGCATCCATCATTTGACTTGCATTACTAGGTTTTGTGAGTTGAATGTTAAGTTGCCTTTTCCAACCTTTTGCGTGGTGGTGAACCCATCAAAGCTTAAAGAACCCCCTCCTAGGTCTTCCTTGTTAAATATTGACTCACCTTTGTGTTGATAGTCAATCCAATTCAAGATCCTAGGACATATTTGAGTGAAAATTGGAGAAGTGTGGTGTTCTATGACCTAGGCCATAAAGCATCCCCATTTCCCCTATTGTTTAGTACTTAATAGATTTTGTAGTTTATATTCATATCATTGATTACATTGCATTGCGCATCTTTCAAACTCAAATCATTTCTTCACATTGCATAACTAATAACTAGATGTTGATAGATGACAAAATTTCAATTACAATATAGTTTCTTAGAAAGTCAACATAAGTAGTGATGCAATTACTTCACATAGCATAAGTAATAACTAGGAGTAGCTTCCAATTGCATTTTCTTGTCATGACATTCAATGAGACCAAATTTTATTGAGGCATTTTTTCAAATAGTTCACTGCCTTGTCTATGCTATGGATGCTTAGAAAAAATCTATGAAAGAATAATAGTAAGCAATAACATAGACAAGGCAATGAGTTGTTTGAAAAAATTCCTCAAAGAAATGTAGTCTCATGGTGATGTTCATCACCATGAGACCCAATTTATTTGAGGAATTTTTTCAAACAACTTACTGCCTTTTATATGCTACCACATTTTCCATACATGTCTACCAAATAATTTTATCAAACAGTTCACTTCCTTGCTGCTATGGATAAAAGCCTAAAACAGGTGCTTTCTAACAAACTATGGATGCTTGGAAAAAATCTATCAAAGCATAATAGTAAGCAATAGCATAGACAAGGTAGTGAGTTGTTTGAAAAAAAATCCTCGAAGAAATGCGGTCTCATGGTGATAGATAGGCATTCCATCACCATGAGACCACATTTCTTTGAGGCATTTTTTCAAACAACTCACTTCCTTAAGAATAGAAACAAGCCTTTAGCCAAAATTCCCCTCCAAATCCTTTTCAAGGTTCTCATCCTCATCCTCAATTTACCAATCCATTTAAGCTTCCACCTCTTATTCCACTTGTTCATATCCCCACCCCTCCCTCTGAACATGTCATGATCCCCCTCCATCTCATAACCAAGACCATACTATACCATCTACCCCATCCCAACATAATAACATAGAGAAGGAAATGAACTGTTTGAAAAAATTCCTCAAAGAAATATGGTCTCATGGTGATGGAATCCCATGACACATTTTTTTTTCATGGAATTCCATCAGCATGAGACCACATTTCCTTGAGGCATTTATTGAAATAGTTAATTTCCTTCTCTATGCTACCACATTTTTTGTACATGTCTACCAAAGCATTTTATCAAATGATTCACCGCCTTGCTGCTATGGATAAAATCCTAAAATAGGTGCTTTCGAAAAATCTATGGAGAGGGAAAATACTAAGCATGATAGTAAGAAATATATAGTTCAATAAGTACTCAATTTTTTTTTCATTATCTCATACATTATAAGCCATGACTTGCAACAAAATTGTAGTATTTTGATTGAATAATTTGTTGTTTTATTTTCAGATGTTTCAAGAGGAAGCACCTCTAGATGTTCATAGGGAAATGTAGCTTGGTGTTTCTTTTGCTATAGGCTCCTCAATGCCTCTCATGGGGGTATGAGGCAGATTACTAAATTTCAAATTACATTCATTGTTATAGTTGTTAGTGAAAATCAAATGATTATTGATTCATAGTTTAATTTCTCTTTGAATGGTTTCTATAGGACTTTAGCACACCACAACATGGGCATGCAAATATTCCCCTTGACGAGAGTGATCATCTATTGGTTGTAAGTGATTATTTTGTTAAATATATAAATTTTTATAATGTAATTTCTATATATGAATGTCTTTACTTGCTACTGTAATAGATAAGGCTTGATGAGGAATTGAACCCTAGGAGGAGCACTAGGAGCACCCATTAACCTCAGAGTAAAAAAGTGACAAAATTATCGCCACCCACCAAAGTAGCAAAGGGAAAGAGTTTGTTTCAAGATCTTGGAGAGCAATGACTTTTTATTCCAGGGTACTTTGTTGTATGCCTTTATGGAATTTTTTGAAATATCTTGTATTGCATATATTTGACATTGTATGCCTATATGACATTCTTGTAATCCTATATGGCTATTTTGTATATATTTTATACTCATATTGACATATATTGAAGTATTCCTACATAGCTATTCAATTATTACAAATATTTTTTATTGAAGGTGACCATATTTGCATTATAAATCCACACTTCAATAGATATGAGTTATGTGTATTCAAGTGTATACTTTACAACTTACATGTATACTTTGTGACTTATGTGTATTCCAGTGTATACTTTGCGACTTACGTGTTTTCATGCATATACCTTGTATTCATACATATAGTTTGTATTAATGTGTATACTATGTATTCATGTGTATACTTCAAGGATTACGTGTATTTGAGTACTTGTGCTTCACTTATTCACATGTATGCTTCACTTATTCACATGAATACTTATTAATTAGTTAGCCCTAACATTGCTCATTGTTTTCCTTCATAGTTTGTCTTGAATATTTATTAATTGATGCTAAACAACTTTATTAGTTGATGCTAAATAACTTCAATATTTCCAAAAACGATTCACCAATGATTTATCATTTACTTATGTGCTAATTCAATATGGAATCCAAGGAAGAATTTAAAAGGGATAAAGGAGGAGAGGGAAGATATATATTTATAGTGTAACCTATTATACCTTCTCTATACAAACCTCTAATGGATCTTGTATGCTTTGCTATTCTATTTTCTACTTTTCATATCCCATTTTCATAGGTGGATCATCACTTCTCTCAATTTTTTTCCTTCTCCTCTTCTAGGTCCTCACCTCCACTTGTGGTATTCTAAAATAAGCTCTAGTCTATGGTGGGAACCTACTAAGATTCAAAGGAGTCATTAGTTTTTCCCTTAGTTGTCTTTGGTGATTTTCTTATTTCTTGGTTGTTTACAATGTATTTGATAGTTAATTTTGTGGAGATGGAACCTCTCATTCTTTGTAGTAGGATATTTTAGGTAGATTCCTCTTCAACAAGAGCTAGATTTAATTATTTCTTCTATTTTATTTGAAATACTCATTGGAGTGGGGTCAGGATGCTTTTAAATGAAATATATGGCTGAGTAGATGCATAGGTTGTGAATTGTTCTAGCACCAAATCTACCTATGTAATTAGCTACTTGGTTTGGAAACCTGGAGGTTTTGATTTTTACTCCTTTTTCATCACCAAATGATATTATTTTTTTTTCACTTACTTGGCTTTGAGGATTTTTTGGAGTGAAAGAAGAGGTAAGATTGAAATGACCCTTCTCATATATGCCACCCTATTTATTACCCAAGGAAAAGTGACTTAGTTTTTCCACCATGTGTCCAACTTCTTGCCCATTTTTTCACCAATTACTTATTCTATATTCACTCCAACCTAGCTTCTTCAAAGAATCCATTTTTTAATCATAGGTGATATGCAACAAATTTAGTCTAGAACATTTGATATGATTGTGAAGGAGTAGGAATAGGGGTTGTAATATCTCATGTATCAACATATATTTATACCTCTTCTTTGGGCTATTTTTAGCTTCTACTTATGGTAGAGGATCTAGTGTGAGCTTAGTAATGCCATTGTTCTTGATTCTATTTAGCTAGGTCATAAACCACCATGTGGGATCATATTTCAGTTGACCTATGATTAGGTTCAGCTATAAATCTTTCAATTTTTTCTAGAATCTTGAAAAATTTCCTCTTTACAACAACCATATTGTTGTAAGGGAAAGGAGGATAATTAAAAAATGTCTTACCCTTGCTAGACTTGAGGATGATCATAGAAGATTTGAAGAGTCATGTATCCTTCTCATTTGTGATTAGAGCCATAATAGGAATAAGAAAGTTACCTAAATACTAATATTAGTTGTATATGTCTAAAATTGGTCATGATTAAGCTTGTTAATTAATTAAATATGATTTATTTAATTAATTCCTCTAATGTCATCTGCATATAAATAAATTTAATTATTTATTTATATCGCTCATCTTCTAAATTCTTCTATCTTAAATTAAATAAATAATTTTATTTAATTACTAACATTTCTACCCTCCGCTTAATTAAATTAAATAAATTTTTATAACTTATTTATATTTAATTATCATTTGGTTCTAAAGTTTAAATATATTTTTTTAAAATATTTGAATAATGGAATATGCTCCATCCCATATCCAAATTTAAAATATTAAATTATTTTATTTAATATTTTCCTCTAACTTCATTTCTAAATCATAATTAAATATAATTTATTTAATTATGTAAATTTCCATTTTCATCTCCACTTTTAAGTTAAATAAATTTGATTTATTTAATTTTCTAAATTCATGCTAACTCGCCCTTCCAAATTCAGCTCACCCTTCGAAATGGAAGTTTCCCTTCAAAACTCGATGACGAGATTAAAGAAAAGGGAAACCTTCCATCTTTCTCTTCCACTTTCAAAAATCTCCCGCCGTCCATTTGAACAAGCTTAATCCGGACCGTCGATCGATTCAGCCAATCAAATCTGTTCGAAAACTCTATAAATTCTAACGCAAAATCCAAGCTTTTGGTTACACTACGCATAATTGTTTACATTTGCACATTTCGTATACTCATTTACACAGCCATGTTTTCAACCAGCATTTGCATTCATGTCAGTTTAGATATCACAGCAATATCTTTCATTTTAGCATAACTTTTGCATTTACAACATAGTTTGCATTTAAATCTCATTCTCCAGTTGTCATTTTGTTGAGCTCAATCTGCTGATCTAAGAGCTATTTGGAAAACAATAAAACATTGAAGTTAGAAGAGGATAAGACAGTTTCGAGAAGCTGCGATTACGGTTTGCATTATTCTATTTATTTTCAACTTTTTGATTTAATGTCTTATTAACATGTGTTGGATTTTTATTTAATTAATACAATATTTTATACACCACATTAAAATGGCGCCCACCGTGAGGCTCGAACCCACCAGTTTAACATTTTCTGTAAGTTTGTTTTGATAGTTTCGGCTTTCTGGAATCGGTTTTTTGGAAAATTCTAACGTTTAGGTGCATTCAAAAAATTTTGGCGCACATACAGAAAACTTTAACTTTTTATTTTGGAGAATTTCGACGCGCATCCCGTGACTGTTACGATGCATCCCGTGACTGTTACGGCACATACCGTGACTGTTACAGTGCATCCTGTGACTGTAAACGCGCATCTCGTGACTATTAAAGTGCATATAGTAAATGTTTGTTTAGGCACATAGAGTAAATGTTTGCACGCATATAATTTTCTTCCCACATGCACAGTAATTATTGAGTCTTTTTTTTTTATGGCACATTTAGTTTCTGTTTAGGTGCATTTAGTGTCTGTTCAGGTGCATCTAGTTTCTGTTTAAGTGCATTTTGCCTCTGTTTCGGTGCATATAGTCTTTGTTCTAGCGCATATAGGTTTTGGCGCATACAGTCTCTGTTCTGGCGCATATAGGTTTCGGCGCATACAACTTCTATTTAGGCGCATATAGATTGTAACAAAATCATAGAATTTTGAGTCTGACGCATTCCGTAGACAGAATTCTATTTCTTTTTTTGAAAGTTTTAAAATGAAGCAATCCTAGGGTAGCCACATATGGATTAAAATGAAGCAATCTAGGATAGTCACCAAACAATGAATCTTGCAGTTAAAATTGAACAATCTATTTTTGGTGAAGCAATATCTTCACTTAGATTAGCTCATTTTTATTTGGATTTTAAAAAGAACATCTGCTTGCTTTGATTGTGGAAATAGGTCTATGCTCTCCCCTTAACTGGGTGATCAGAATACCAGACTTGCCTTTTTATTTCGTGCAATGTTATTGTTTCAATTACATCCTTCAGAGAGCCTACCGTAGTGGGAAAAAGTACTCACCCTATGGGAACGACTCAAGTGGGTTCAAGCCAAAGCTAGGCTATTCCGCCCCACTATAAAATTTAAAGCAGATCTGGGGAAACCTTTTTCTACCAGTAGTGTGCAAGATAACCATCCCCAAAGCCTTTGTTCTAAAGGTTGGGAGGTCTCCTGAGGGAGTTTATTATTGCCGCACCGAATGGAAATCCTTACTACGAACTTAGTGTAGTAGCCAACCAAGTCAGTTGCCAAACATTCTAATAATCACAATGCAAGGGGAGGGAAGAATCTGCCCCCAAGACACTCACCATATAACTACCAAGGACCGTTTGCTCAGGGGATCCGGTATCCACTTCTGTAACTCTGAGTATGCACCTGGAAAAGACAAAAAAATGGGCGCTCCTTCGGGGGTGACACGGCTGTGTGAGTCGACGCAGTTCTAAGATGTGGGTTGTTGATTACTAGAATGACCTACTTGAGCACTTAAGAGTGAGTCTGTCTGAACTATCTTTCATGTGCAAAAACTTGTGAAAAAATTTGATGAAAAAAATTTCTTCATCAAACACTTCATGTTAGTATAGGGCCTTAAAGAACAACTATTTTCAAAAATGTTTGTTGTGTCTTCCAAATACATTAATTCAGATAAAGAGATCATCCAAAAGAAACATGAAGAACAACAACTGAAATCCACTTAAGAGTTTTTCATATCATTGCTTCAAGAACATTCCCAATACCTTTTTCCATGCTTAGGGATTGGAAGTCAACAAAGTTTCCCAAGAAATCAGTTTCCAAGAGAATAAAAAAACCTAAGAAACCGTTAGGATACAAGAAAACACTGCAAAAGAGAAAATTCTTGTACAAAAGTCGACAAGTCTTGCTTCACTATCAAGGATTTCTTCATAGATATCAGGATTTTGTTAGAGGATTCACTGATGAATATGCTGTAGATCCCTTAGATTCCCGAGCTTATTATCAAAGAAGAGGTCTATCACAACATCATAATCATAACCAACCTCTTGAATTTGACAACATACCCCAACCTTCCATAGAATATCCTTCACACCCAAGCCATATTCTTCAAAGATCTTGAGAGAATCTCTTTGAAAACGAAGATCAAAATATTTTAGAGTGCACCTTTCAAAACAACTTTTTAATTTTTGGCTCAACTTCCCCCAATAGGATTCTGAAATCCTTTATCATCTTGGAAGCCACAACCAATAAGTTAGGAGCATCCTTGATCATATCATAAGATGACATATCTTATCAGATCAAGATATCATCACCATTGCACTCGTCAAAAACCGTGATCTAAGTTTAGAGGAAATTTTCAAAAACATATGCCTATCTCCACAAGATCTCAACACAACAAATTGAAGGATACAATCCAAGAAAAAATTCATATTCAGAACACTCACGAGGAAGGAGAAAGCAGTAATCCCATTTTCAGCATAAATCAAAATCCACTTTTCAACAACAACATGGACAATAGAGAAGAAAATCCTTTCCATAATTACAAAGATAAAAATCAAGTGGATAGTGATGAAGAACAAGAAGAGGAACGTCTTAGAGAGGCTGAACAAGATCCAAAATTCGATAAAGCCATTGAAAAGATCTTGCAGCAAGATAAGGAAAAATATTTTCACTATTTAGCCAAACAAGGGGCTAAATTACCTCATGAATTTGACATAGAAAACTTGAAAAAAAAACCTGAAGAGACACCCCTTTCAGATCTTAGTGCCTTGACCCAACAAATCAAGACACTTCAAGGACAAGTTAGAGAATTACAAGGGGGAACAACCACAAAGTACACTTTGGAGGACATATGTCCTTATCATTTTGATAGAAGTTTAAACATGATTCCTTTTCCCAAACATTGTGAAATGCCAAAATTTGATCGCTATAATGGGAAAACAGATCCAATTGATCACGTTAGAGACTTCAGAAACCTGACATTGGAATTTGCTTATGAAGATACTTACTTGGTGCGACTATTTCCTAGGAGTCTGGGAGTACACTCTATGGAATGGTTACCCAAGATTACACCTCCCGTCAGAACCTTTGAAGAATCGATCAATCTATTCATATCATAGTATACTTACAACATACAACATCAGATCACCATGATAGACCTTTGTAAAGTTGCACAAAAACCTGGTGAACCTTTCATTACGTTTCTTCAGAGATGGAGAAGAATGTTTGCCAGATACCCACGTCTTGTCCCTAAGAAAGAAAAGATGGTTACTTTCATCAACAGTCTAAATTCAGAAATGAGCTATCACTTGAACTTACATTGTCCCTCCTCTTTTGAGAAAATGATCGAAGATGCCTTAACCATTGAAAATGCTTTGGTCAAAAGAGGCATAATAAAACATGACAAAGAAAATCCTAGCTCATCTAACCATCACAATAATCAGGACAAATCCAAATTCTGGACTCACAACAAAAATATGGTGAACAATGGTGTTGTTGACGTGAATCATGCCTCAACCAAACCATTTGTCCTTAGTACTCTAAGCACTCGCAACAACAATGTCAACTCAATTGCAAATCATGGAAATAATCCTCCTCTACCGAGGAACAATACAAATCAGAACTCTACTCCCCATCAAGGGATTTCCAACAACCAGGGTTACCGAGGAAACAATAACAATCACAATTCTTTAGGGAACACCTCAAATTCAAATCCGCAAAGATTTTCTTTCTTCTCGAATAGAAGAACTTTCACTCCATTGGGTCAATCTGTAGAATCCGTGTTCAAAGAGTTGATGGCCAAAAATGTCATTACTTTACTACCTCAACAAAATTATGAACCCAGTGTAAAGCCTCCATCATGGAATGAGGCACACTATTGTGATTATCATCAGTGTAAGGGTCATCGTATAAACAACTGCCAAGCCTTGAAGAATGCTATTCAAGACTTGATTGATAATGATATCATCACAATAGAAGGAAATCAACAAACCAACATAGACTACCAAGCATTTCGTAATCCTTTACCTAATTATCAAAAAGGTGAGTCTTCCGACAAAAAAGTGAATCACATCAATGATGATCATATAATCAACCATCTCTATGCAGACGATGAGCGGGTGAATGTCATAAAAGTCAAACAGAGGTAGGAATATAGAGAAGTCAACGCAACAACAAGAGCACAAGCCAAAGTTGTCTTAAAGGGCGCCTCCTCAAGATCCACTGAACCTCCACCTCAACATAAATATGATTTGGTTAATCAACTTAAAAAAACCCCCGCTCAAATTTCTATTTTGGAACTATTAAGGATTTCTCCAACCCATAAAGAAATTCTTGAAAAATCCCTCATTGAAACCAATGCATCAACTGAATTGGATGTAAATCAATTTCAAGCCATGGTAGGGCATTTTTCCTCACCCACTTGTCTTTCATTTTCTGATAAAGATGACGTTTCCATAACTCATCCTCATAACTCCTCTTTGTACTTAGAAGTCATGGTTCATAAATTTCGTATCAGACGAGTTCTAATAGATGGAGGTGCTGGTTTGAACATTTGTACCTTGAAGTTAGTCAAAGCCTTAGGATTTTCTGAGGACTCCATTGATTTCAGAAGAAAGATTACCATAAAAGCTTATGATGATGAAGAAAGAGCATCCAAAGGTCTAATCATGCTGCCAATCATAGTGGGCCCTGTTATAAAAAATACTTTTTTTCAAGTACTGGATCGTGATCTGGCATATAACATCTTGTTGGGTCATCCTTGGATCCATGAAATGCAAGCTGTCCCATCAACTTACCATCAATGTCTCAAGTTTCCTTATGATGGACAAGAAATCACAATACCTGCTGATAATTCCAACATTCAAACTTGTGCCAACATAAAATCCAGTCAAGATACTTTGGTCCCTAATAATCGAGAAACTCACGCTAGTACTTCTCTAAATATTGACACACAAATCAGGCAATTGACCAATAGTTTTGACAAAAAGATGAAATTTAAGGATCATGGAGTTGGAGAATACTCTCTTTGTCTTGTCAATTTACCTACGTCACCTCGATCACATGGACAACCATCTATCAGGGAACACCAAGTATCAGTAGCATCAACATCAAAGCAAATGCCAATAGAGCCAATTACAAAATTTAATGGGAAATTCATCAAAGAAAAATTCCCCATGGAAAACCCTGAGGATACCGAAATTCTAAATTGGCTCTATAAAGATGAAGATGAAGCAGTTTCTAATGTAAAATTACCCATAGAAAAATATGGAAAAGGATATTTAATCATGCAGAAGATGGGTTATGACGAAGGACCTATCAGAAAAAGGAAGGAAGGAGTAGTTGAACCCATTCACCTCTGTGGACTTACTGCAAAAGAGAAAACTGGATTGGGTTATGATACTCAAAGCAAATCCAAACACGACAATGTCTTCACATTGCAAGAAGGCTCAAATTCACAAGAGGCATGTTTGACAACAATTCAAAATTTCCTAGACAACAATTCTGACACAGACTCTGCTGAATATGAATGGGACACCATTTACAATGATGAGTTCTGGAGGGACAAAGAGGTTGATGTAATACAACAATATGCCCCAACCCTAATTGAAGGACAAGGTTCAGGGTCCCAACCACAAGAATCTGAACCACAAATCGACTATGATTCTAGTGATACTGAATCAGATCTAAATGAACAAGACTATCATGAGGATAGTATCATCATTGATCCACCTCATACCTCAGATCCTATAGATCACTCTGTTATGACCTTAACCATAGCCGATTTCACACAATTTGACGATCCAATACCTTTGATTTATCCTGATCTCATTCATTGGGATTCAACCGAACCTATTGAAATACCTATGTTTCCAAGTGATGAAGCTATCGTAAACTTCCTTTCCGTAGAGGATACAAATGATTGTTCCACCAATGATTTTTGACATAGAGTTTTTGATCAGGAGAGTGTCAAGTCTCCTAGCTGCAAAAATAAAAACAAAAACGAAAGATCTAATGGTGAAAACCAGAATCTAGCAGTATTAGATCAAACAAAAGATAAAATAAAGAGCGTATCAGATGGTGAAAACCTCTTTGAGGCACCAGATGATGGGACTCTTGACACTCTCCTAGAGCACTACCATGAACAATCACCTATTCTGATTGAGCCTACAAATACTGTCAATCTTAAAACTTCCAACAAACCAAGAATTTTACAGTTAGCTGCATCAATGACAGAGCAAGAAATACCAGAATTTATGAAATTCCTGAAAGAAAACCAAGTCAATTTCGCGTGGTCTTATGCTGACATGCCTGGTCTTGATCCAGATCTTATCATGCATCATTTGTCTATCAAATCAGGGGCCAAGCCGGTAAAACAAAAACTCAGAAAGATGCACCCTCATGTCGCATTATTAGTTAAAGAAGAGCTGAGAAAACTTCTTGATGTGGGCTTCATAAGACCAATTGACTATGCAGAATGGATCTCCAACATTGTACTTGTATCCAAACTAGATAAAACTGTCAGAATATGCACAAATTTCAGAGATCTTAATAAAGCATGTCCTAAGGATGACTTCCCATTACCAAATATTGACACCATAGTTGATCTGACAGTTGGCCATGCCATGTATTCATTAATGGATGGTTTTTCTAGATATAACCAAATCAAGATTGCACCTGAAGATCAAGAGAAAACAACTTTCACATGTCCATGGGGGACTTATTGTTGGAACATCATGCCTTTCGGTCTGAAGAATGCTGGGGCTACCTACCAAAGAGCCATGACTACAATCTTTCATGACATGATGCATGTCTTCATGGAAGATTATGTGGATGATATACTGGAAAAGTCATACACCAGAGAAGGACATCTTGAAATATTGTCCAAAATATTTGCAAGATTAGAAAAATTCAAAGTTCATCTTAACCCTAAGAAATATGTTTTTGGGGTCAAATCTGGAAAACTCTTGGGGTACATTATTTTAGAAAAGGGAATTGAAGTAGATCTAGCAAAAATTCAAGCAATTATGGAAATGCCTCCACCAAAGAACATCAGTTAGTTAAGATCATTGCAAGGATGACTTCAATCAATACAGAGGTTCATCGCACAACTAGCCAACAAAAGTTTACCATTCACACATCTACTGCATAAAAATGTTCCTTTCAAGTGGGATGACAAATGTAAATTGGCTTTTCAGAAAATCAAAGAATATTTAATGACTCCACCAGTTCTCGTATCACCAAATCTAGACAAACCACTCATCTTATACATTGCTACAACAGAGACATCCCTGGGGGAACTATTAGCACAAGAAGACACTATAGGAAAGGAACGTGCAATCTACTACATCAGTAGAACACTAATAAGTCATGAGATCAACTACACTTCTATTGAGAAGACTTGTCTGGCAGTATTTTTTGCTTCACAAAAGTTTTGACATTACATGCTGACCCATACAGTCAATTTGGTTTCGAAGATTGATCCACTCAAGTATTTGTTGAGCAAAGCATCATTGACAGGAAGGTTAGCAAAATGGGTAATGATTCTAAGTGAATTTGACATACACTATGTTAACCGCAAGGCCATCAAAGGACAAGTTATAACTGATCAATTAGCAGAGGAACCACTACAAGCAGATCATCCCTTGCACATTGAATTTCCAGATGCTGATGTATTCACTGTAGAATCTAAACAAACATGGACACTATATTTTGATGGTTCTTTCACTCAACATGGATTGGGGACAGGAATACTTTTTGTCACCCCTCAAGGGCATACCATTCCTCGATCATATAGGCTAATGTTTCCATGCACCAATAACATAGCTGAATATGAAGCATTAATCACTGGACTCAAGATAGCACTGGAATGGAGAATAACAGAATTACAAGTGTATGGTGACTCACAGTTGGTCATTTGTCAGATCAATGATGACTATCAAACTAAAGATGAGAAACTGTTACCATATAAAAAGATGGTGGAGGACTTCAAGAAATACTTTGTGGACATTAAGTTCACACAAATTCCAAGGCTTGATAATAAAGCAGCTGACGCTATGGTTACAATTGCATCTTTTTTACAGCTCCCAGAAACTCAAAATCGTTATGAATTTCTGGTGGAACAATCATTTACAACTACCTATGATACACCTGAAAGCCAAATCATTTGTCATTTAGTAGGATCCGATTTGCCTTGGTACGAAAAAATTTATGCCTATCTCAAGACGACATTTTACCACCCGATTTATCCTATAACCAAAGACACAACTTTATTCGCCAATCTGCTCGCTATACCCTCATCGCTGACACCCTTTATTGCCATGGTCTTGATGGTACTTTACTCTGATGTCTTGAATGTGAGGAATCTGACAAAGCTTTACAAGAAGTTCATGGTGGCATCTGTGGTACTCATTTAAGTGGACTGACCTTATCTAAGAAATTAATTAGAATAGGTTACTAGTGGCCTACAATGGAGAGGGAATCATTCAATTTTGTGAAAACATGTTCAAAATGTCAGATTCATGGGAATCTCATTCATGCACCTGCACAGGAATTACAACCATTCACACCAACCTGGCCATTTTCTCAATGGGGGTTAGATCTAGTGGGAAAGATTCATCCTTCTTCATCAAATGGACATAAATTCATCATCACAGCAATAAAGTATTTCACGAAGTGGATTGAGGCAGTCCCTCTTACTAAAGTCACCGGCAAACAAATATCATCATTCATACTCAACTATATCATTTGTCGGTATGGCATTCCTAACTCTATTATTACGGATAATGGACGTCCGTTCAAAAATCAGGATGTTGATGAACTTTGTGAGAGATTTCACAATCAACATAGATACTCTACACCTTACTATCCACAAGGGAATGGTCAAGCAGAGGCCTCAAATAAAACAATAATGAAAATCTTGAAAAAGACTGTGAATGAATCAGGGAAGGATTGACATGTTCAACTCAATCCTGCCTTGTGGGCTTACCAAACCAGTGTCTGCACACCAACAGGAGCAACACCATTCACCCTGGTTTATGGAGCAAAAGCCATATTGCCCTTAGAAGTTGAGATTCCCTCAATCAGAGTATCATTGAAAGACCTTACAACAGATGACGAATACCGAGTTTCCCAACTCCAAGAACTAGAACTCCTAGATGAGAAGAGACAAAGAGCAGCTGATCATCTAAAAGCATATCAACAAATGATGTCTCGTAGTTATAACCATAAATTAAAGCCACGTACCTTTCAAGTGGGTGATCTTGTTCTAAAAGAGAACCCACGCAATCAGCAAGACAGAGAGAAGAAAGGAAAGTTCGAGCCAAATTGGCTAGGTCCTTATGTGGTTATCGCAGTTTATGGTTCAGGAGCCTACAAGCTATCAACGCCAGAAGGGGACCTATTTGACGATCCTATCAACAACATGTACCTGAAAAAGTATTATGTCTAAGGCGATTATCAGAAAATTCTTGAAGAAATATAAAAAAAATCAGAAAAACTCTTGAAGAAATTAAAAAAAATCAGAAAAAGTCCTGAAGAAATATCAAAAAAATCAGAAAAGTCCTAAAAATGGTTACCCCGGTGAAAACGGCAAACGCATCTTTAAAAAAGCCCATCATAGGGTGAAAACCTAGCAAACAGACAATCTATTGACAAGAAAAATGCAATAAAAACAAATAGTGAAAATCTGGCAAACAGACACTATTTGGAAGCTCTCCATCTATTAGTTCATGTTCTGCATTTAACTTTTCATCTTTATTTTTCATGCATCTTTTCCATCATCTTAGGGTCGCACCAGCACCATGCTATCATCATTTGACTTGAGTGATAATGTCTTACCATGGTTTGATTATTGTACATATTCATTTTTTGGCCAGTTGTGTTGATACCAAGAGCATACTGGGGGCAATAAACTTTTCAATAGTAAGACAATGACATCGAAGCCACTCGTGCAAAACAAAACAACCAACTCAAACCAAAACATCCAAACATTGATCCATATCACAGTGGCTTTCAATTGTGTACCTTACCATGACTCATATCTGGATGATCTCTAATTTGACTAATGTTTGGAATCACAGTGTTTCATTTTCGAATAATGGTTGTTTAATTTTTCGATATCATTTCTCTGGAGCACACTTAATGATGTACTAAACTAGAGTGGCAACGAAAGAGGATTATTTTTCTTTGTCTACTATCTGAAGGTTAATCATTTATCTGTTGCAAATATGTTGCAGGACATGATTTTCCAAAGATTATCATTGATGACAGTTCCAAATTTGCATCAGATGGTGGTTAGTCTTTGTCTGTTTATGCAAGAAATGCTCAGGTCATCTTGGTTCAATTATACCTAGATGCTTGTGTTCACTTGCTATATCAAAATTTATGAAAGTTGTACTCAGGTCATCATTGGTGCTAATCTTCCCTCTGATGCTTGTACATACTTTCAACATTTTCAAACGCTCTGTGATGATTTAAGCAGGCTCACTAAAACGCTCAACAAAATAGTTGGTTTCATTTAGTTTCATTTCATTTTAGGTCATTGTACATAATTGCATATGGGATTTTGTGTCAAGAATTTTTGAACGATCAACCGCTGTCATATTTCCTTGGACTATTTTTGGAGGACAATGCAAAAATTTGTATCATTATCATCGCATTTACATCATTATTGCATCTTCCTTATCATTTCATCATCACTAGCATTCTCGTTTCATTATTGCACTCATTACCATTTTAGTATCAGTAGCATCTCATTTAGTTTCATTATGGCATCCATTTCATCATCTCATATTGGTTTCATCTCCAGTATCATTTCATCAATATTTTATTTGTATTTCATTTCATGCCTATCATTTTATTTCATATCACTAGGCTTTCATTATTATTTCATTATCATTCTCATTTAACAATTCCGCTTCATATCATTATCATTTCATCTCCATTTTCTTTTATTTTATGTTATTGTATTTTATTATTTTTTCTTCATTATAATTAATGGTTCATCTTCATCTTCATTGCATTATTTCATTCATTTTTATTCAGATTAGTTCCATTACCATCGTCATTATTCCTTTTCGTTAATCATTATTATTTATATTATTTTCCATTAACGTTTCATCTATCCATTTAGCATATCATTTTATCTTTATCATTCAGTACATTTCATCTATCCGTTTATCATATCATTTTATCATTATCATTCATTACATTTCATCTATCTGTTTATCATATCATTTTATCATTATCATTCATTACATTTCATCTATCCATTTATCATATCATTTTATCATTATCATTCATTACATTTCATCTATCCATTTAGCATATCATTTTATCATTATCATTTATTACATTTCATTTATCCATTTAACATTGCATATCATATCATTTTTTTTCATTATAATTTCATTTATCATCTCATCACATTTTATCCACTCATATTCATTTTTTTTATCTACATCAAAAATCCAAATAAAATAAAAACATTGCATATACACCTCATAAATCGTTCTCTGCATTACATCATTAGTACACATCATCAGATAATCATAATCAGAATAAAACATCATAATCCAACCATCCTGCATATCATGTTAAGTCATCAAATCATTTACATGCATAACAAAATCCATCACATATGGACATCAATGCATATCATATCACCACATCATAAATGCACATCACATCATCATCAAAATAATCATCACTGCTGCATATCATCACTCATCAAAAATGATACAAATGTCCAAGTTTCCAATGAAACTACAATGTCCAATACATCAAATATGATCAGAAATGGCATATACATGCTCCAAAAATAATATGCATCATAAAGGTCTAGCTGGTTGATGCTCTTGATGGTGCTGGTCTGGAGGGAGGTGGTTTGCCATTGGTGCTTGCATCTGGATCCTATCGTGGCCCTGTCACTCCCCTGCTCTGGGTATGTGTTGGTGATCTACTCCAGGTCCTACTGTGGGATCGTGGATATGGCTCTCTACGCTCTGGAGGACATAGCTCCTCATATCTCACCCTGTAGTACGTAGCCTCCCTGGCCATCTCCATACCCTCTGCAATGGCCTCTCACAGTGATGCACTCTCTACAGTGTCCATCAGTCTCTGAGCCACGCCCTCAGCCTCTACTACCCGTTGCCTAAATGCATCCCTCTCTGTGATCACCTGAGCTAACTGTGGGTCTGGGGCAAGTGCCTGTGCCTGGGCAAGCTGTGCCTGTAGCTACACAATAAAAGCCTTTGTCTACGACAATTGACTCTGTAGCTGACCTTGCTGCCCCTGCAATGTTTGCACCTGAGCCTGAAGAGTTGCTATCTGTCCCTGCTGTAAGGAAGAGGTCAGTCGGATCACTGTCCATCTCCCTATCCCTGTCCTCAGTCATTGAATAATCTACACACCCCTCAGGATATCCAGCCCCAACCTACCCAGTGCATGTCCTCCCACCCCGCCATCATCTCCATCATCATCATCATCATCTGAGCCCTCCTCCTCTCTGCTCTCCACCTCCTCTCCTCCGACTGCTCCCTGCTCCCCATTGGCCACATCCTCCTGTCTACCTACTCCGGGTTGTGGTACTACCAAAATAGGTGCTGGCTCATCCGGGCTAGTAAATCGTGGAAATGGATGCATGTGAAAATAGGTGGCATACTCATCGGACATCCCAACATCCACGATGTCTCATCTATCAACCCATACCTTAGGTGCTAGGGCCATGAACTCTGTATAGGCAGCCTAATACACAATACATGGCCCCCACCCAGCCTCATCTCTGCTTTGCGCGTAATGTGCGATCCCCTACGACACCCCCTGCATAAATCTGAACTGCCTCTACATCCGCAATGCCAAAAATCTCTCCAAAATGAAGGGAGTCCTCCCTATCAGGTACCCCAGAATACATACATAGGGTATCTCTATATCATCAGTAGCCCATGGCTCATAGTCCAAATACGGTCGCCATATGACTGTATCTATGTCGTCTAGTAGTCGTCTCCAATAATCTACCTTGCCCAACTTGGGCTGGGTAAGGAACTCAGAATACATACATATATATATATATATATATATATATATATATATATATATATATATATATATATATATATATATATATATATATATATATATATATATGGCCTACCTGGTGGCCTCACTCTGGGGCATGCTGGCCTCGTCATAGTGAAATTCTCCCACACCCAGATCTGTAGCACTGTAACCCCACAAGATAAACTGGAAGATCCTCTGTAGACCACCTGGTGCAAATCATGATAAAGATGAGCTAGCATGCAGCTCCCCCATGCATATCTCTTCGGCTGTAACATCATCTACTCTAGAATCCTACCCTAGCCCACTGAGAACCCCTTTGCCCGATGATCTAGACAAAGGAGACCTCTGATGAAAGCACCCAAAATTGCTGGCAAGGCTGGATATCCATGAAAGTTTGCCCACAATACCCAGTACCAAGCTATCTGTGCATCTCCAAATACTCTCTTTAGAGCATTCGTACCTCCAATCTCCTTGTGATTGTAATAAACAAGAGCTCCAACAACCGAAATACCTAGGATCTTGTATGCGTCCTCGGGAGTCACTGTCACCTCACCGGTCGACATGTGAAAGGTGTTGTGCTCCGAGTGCCATCTCTCTGCAAGTGCTGTCAGCAATCTTCTATTGACCCTAATCGGTGGCATCGCCAACAAGGGTCTCAAACCACAAGTATCAATCAATACTCGATCAGTAGGTGTCAACTCAGGGATCCTATCCCATCCTGTTGAATGTCGCTCCCTAATTTGGAGGTTTTTGAACACCTATTTTTCATTATAAAGATCATCCATCAGAATCATATCACATATTCAAACAAAATCAAATCAAACTCATATCTATCAGTGACCTATATCAGTGAACTATATTAGACCCATGTCAATGACTCACATCAATGCATCAAATCAATGACCCATATCACACTATCAGTCCTATCAATCAAATCAAATCAACTCTATATCATATCACATCTATCCTACTATCAATTACTATTTGTTTTCTATCACAGGAAGAAAATTTATTAGAAGTCATATCAGTTAAATCTATTGTTTGTTTTCTATCCTAGGAAGCAAAGTTATCAATCAATCATTCAATTTTCCTATCATTTCTATCCATATCAACATGATGACACGACAATTTACCTATCTATTGACTAAGGAAGCAATACAAATCATCATTCTCATCGGAACATTCATTTTGACTATTTTACTGGATGTGCCATTCTTTTTACGGAATGCGCATTTTCCCATATGCATAGTAGTTTTCACCCTATGTGCTTAAATAGGTGCCTTATGTGCGTTTTCCCGTATGCGCCACTTCATTCATCATATGTGCCACTTTTTTTGCTGGATGCACGTTTTCCCATATGTGCGTCTGTTTTCTCTATATGCACTCTATCCCTAAAATTTTTAAACTGCCCTATATGCGCGCTAGTTTCTACGGGATGCGCTACACTGGTTTTCCTATGAAATTAAAAATTTATACCCTATGCGTGTTTGTTTCTACCGTATGCGCGCCTCTTTTTTGAAAGCGCCTAAACTTTTCTGGATGCGCGCAAAACGTAAATTTTGAAACTAAATCCGTAGAAAATCATGGAAATTTTGATCCAAAGGGAAAAATTCGAAAGCACAAGGGGTTAGATCGACTCACCAGTGGTCCGTATGCTACTGGCCTCTGGTATCAGCACGATCTCTCGAATCGGTGGCGATGATAAGGAATCTCCATTTCACGATGTCACTCTTAGAGCTACAGTTTTCACCACAGTCAAAAGTGCAAATGATCTATCCTTTTCAACCTTTTTTACCTTTTAAAGGTCAACCAAGGGTAAAAATGGGACTTAATTTTCAAAATGGACATTTATTTTTTTGTCGCGAGCTAAACCACTTTACCTCTCATCCATGATTTACCTCCTGAGGGGGCATCATTAGTAGAAATATCGAAAGCACATCAGGGGAAAAATCTTATTTTCTTTGAAGCAATGTGTTTTACACATCACTTCAAAGAGGGGCAAAATGTATATGTCTAAAATTGGTCATGATTAAGCTTGTTAATTAATTAAATATGATTTATTTAATTAATTCCTCTAATGTCATCTGCATATAAATAAATTTAATTATTTATTTATATCGCTCATCTTCTAAATTCTTCTATCTTAAATTAAATAAATAATTTTATTTAATTACTAATATTTTTACCCTCCGCTTAATTAAATTAAATAAATTTTTATAATTTATTTATATTTAATTATCATTTGGTTCTAAAGTTTAAATATATTTTTTTAAAATATTTGAATAATGGAATATGCTCCATCCCATATCCGAATTTAAAATATTAAATTATTTTATTTAATATTTTCCTCTAACTTCATTTCTAAATCATAATTAAATATAATTTATTTAATTATGTAAATTTCCATTTTCATCTCCACTTTTAAATTAAATAAATTTGATTTATTTAATTTTTTAAATTCATGCTAACTCGCCCTTCCAAATTTAGCTCACCCTTCAAAATGGAAGTTTCCCTTCGAAACTTGATGATGAGATTAAAGAAAAGGGAAACCTTCCATCTTTCTCTTCCACTTTCAAAAATCTCCCACTGTCCATTTGAACAAGCTTAATCCGGACCATCGATCAATTCAGCCAATCAAATCCGTTCGAAAACTCTATAAATTCCAATGCAAATCCAAGCTTTTGGTTACACTACGCATAATTGTTTACATTTGCACATTTCGTATACTCATTTACACAGCCATGTTTTCAGCCAGCATTTGCATTCATGTCATTTTAGATATCACTGCAATATCTTTCATTTTAGCATGACTTTTGCATTTACATCATAGTTTGCATTTAAATCTCGTTCTCCAGTTGTCATTTTGTTGAGCTCAATCTGCTGATTTGAGAGCTATCTGAAAAACAACAAAACGTTGAAGTTAGAGGAGGATAAGACAGTTTCGAGAAGCTGCGATTACAGTTTGCATTATTCTATTTATTTTTAGCTTTTTGATTTAATGTCTTATTAACATGTGTTGGATTTTTATTTAATTAATACAATATTTTATACACCACATTAATAATAATCCATTCAATGTAAGTATGAGATCCACATAGTAAATGGATCATAACCCCTTCAAGAAAGAAAAGGTTTAGGATTTCCCCAACTATTTTGACACCCAGATGTTTTACCTCTTTCATGCAATCATATGCTTTTGGTGTGGAAAAATCATACTTGTCAACTATCATGTGAATCATTCTCTTTTCCTTTGTTTTGCATGCCATTATAAGGGATTGAGTTGGTTGAACATAGCTCAAAGTGATTCGATGTGTTTGGGTGTGAAAGAGGACCATGCTTAGTGTAAACATACCCATCTGGATGTGTTGGAAAATTTTTTTTGGTCGTACGAGTTGTAGAATGAAAGTTGCACCACTTTGCAACTTTACACTACTTAAATTTGACAACTTTTTCCTTAACAAAAAAAGTTGTCACCACAAGAAAACCCCTCTAAGATAGCAAAAACTGAGAGAGGTTATTATAGAGGATCCCAACGCGATCCCATAGCCTTAGATAGAGAGTTTGTAAGAATCATGATTTTTGAGTAATAGACTATTGAAGATTGCAACCATTTTGCACTTTGGACTCTTAAGGGATCACGCTGGTTGAATGTAGCTTAGAGTGATTCGGTATGATTGGGTATGAAAGAGGACCATGTATAGTGTAAACGTACCCATCCGGACCTGTTGGAACAACTAGTTTGCTTGTACAAATTATAGAACAAAAGTTACACCACTTTGTAATTTTACATTGCTTGCATTTGAAAACTTTTTCCTCAACTGAAAAGTCATCACCACGGGAAAACCCCTCCAATATAGAAAAAAACTAAGAGAATTTATTGTAGAGGGTCCCAATGCAATCTCGTAGCCTCTAATGGAGAGTTTTTAAGCATCATAGTTTCTGAGTAATAGCCGATTAAAGATTGTAGCCATTGTGCACTTTAGACTCTTAAGGGATCAAGATGGTTGAATGTAGCTCAAAGTGATTCGGCTTGTTTGGGTGCAAAATAGGACCATGCCTAGTGTAAATGTACCCATCTAGACCTATTGGAATAGTCCATTTGGTTGTACAAGATGTAGAACAAAAGTTGCACCACTTTGCAACTATACACTGCTAGTATTTAACAACTTTTTCTTTAGTTGAAAAGTTGTCTCCACAGGAAAAGGCCTTCGAGATAGAAAAAATCGAGAGAGGTTATTGTAGAGGGTCCCAACATGATCTCGTAGTCTTAGAAAAAGAGTTTGTAAGTGTCACATTTTTTGAGTAATAGCCCATTAAAGATTACAACCATTTTGTACTTTGAAATCTTAAAGGATCGAGCTAGTTGAATGCAACTCAGAGTGATTCAACATGTTTGGGTGTGAAAGAGAACCATGCCTAGTGTAAACATACCCACCCATACCTATTAGAATAGTGTGTTTGGTCACATGAGTTGTAGAATGAAAGTTGCACCACTTTGCAACTTTACACTACTTGCATTTGACAACTTTTTCCTCAACTAAAAAGTCTTCACCACGAGAAAACCCCTCCAAAATAAAAAAAATGAGAGAGAGCTTATTTTAGAGGGTTGCAATGTGATCATGTAGCCTCAAAAGAGTTTGTAGGTGTCACACTTTCTAAGTAATAGTCTGTTAAATATTGCAGCCATTTTTCACTTTGGACTCTTAAGGGATCAAGTTGGTTGAACATAGCTCATAGTGATTCAACATGTTTGGGTGTTAAATAGGACCATGTATAGTGTAATTGTACCCATATGGACCTCTTGAAATATCTGGTTTGGTTGTACGAGTTGTAGAACAAAAATTGCACCACTTTGCAACTTTACACTACTTGCATTTGACAACTTTTTCCTCAACTAAAAAATTGCCACCACAGGAAAATGTCTTCGAGATAGAAAAAATGAGAGAGGTTATTGTAGAGGGTCCTAATACAATCTTGTAGCCTCTAATGAATAGTTTGTAAGCATCACAGTTTCTAAGTAATATCTCGTTAAAGATTGCAGCCATTTTATACTTTAGACTCTTAAGGGATCGAGCTAGTTGAACGTAGCTCAAAGTGATTTGGTGTGTTTGGGTGAAAAAGATGACCATTCCTAGTGTAAATATACCCATCTAGACCAGTTGGAATATTTGGTTTGGTTATACAGGTTGCAGAATGAAAATTGCACCACTTTACAACTTTACATTGCTTGCATTTGACAACTTTTTCCTCAACTGATAAGTCATCACCATAGGAAAACACCTCTAAGATAGAAAAAAATAGAGGTTATTATAGAGGGTCCCAATGCTATCCCATAGCCTCATAAGAAGAGTTTGTAAGAGTCATAGTTTTCAAGTAATAGCCTGTCAAAGATTGCAGCCATTTTGCACTTTGGACTCTTAAGGGATCAACCCGATTGAACATAGCTCAAAGTGATTCGAAATGAAGGGCTACAAACTCAGAACCTACAGGGTGCTTAAGGACTATTGATATCACATGTGAACCTACATCAACCTTGAAAAAATTCCTTTGAACTTGAATATTAGAGAGCAACATCTTCTTTGAAGTTAGCAACAACCACTGACATGCCTTTAAAATTGAATATCCTTGGATTCTAGTTCTAATATGAGCATTGTATGTATTGCCTCCAAATTATAAAAAAATGATACCTCTTGAATTTGTACAGTGGTAAGACTTATACAACCACTAATATTTGCATTGTACTATGAAGTGTCCTTTCTTCCTTCTATTGTCTATCATTTGTATGACTATCCTCTAATATTTATACACAACACATTGTCTTTAAGACCTAAGGACTACCCTCTTGAATCATTATGGACTATCTTTCCTCTTGTAATTACACTCCCTTTAACCAAGGTATGCAAACTTTTGTGCAATTTGACATTAATGATCGTCTTCAAACACCTTCAAGTATGCCCTTATAACTCTTGTTCTTAAAATCTCATGTCTATCATGAGATTGCTGCCCCTTTTATGACTGTGATCATGCATAACTCATAAAAAGTAATTGAAGTCAAAGGTACTAATAATACTTATGAGGGAAAAAAATAAAATATAGATTAGCACTATGGATCACTCAAGGGTCTATTTAGTAAGGAGAAGTTAGAGGTAATCTTACGTAGAAATGTATGGTTAGGATTTCTCCTAGTCACTGAACATGTCACCATAGCTTCACAAGCTTTCCTCATATCTACTTAACTCAACATATCCATATGTCACTAAGCCAAAGGTTGGCTCTCAATAGGATATATCAATAGGAAACCATAAAAGTAGGAATCTATCATACTTGTAGTTATGCATATAATCCAAGGGTTGGTACCTTGTATCACAAGCTCAAGCATACATAAATTGTATATTGGGCGTTTTCAAACAATAATCACATACAAAATTCATTAACAAAGAAGTTTTCAAACAAGAATCACATACAAAATTTATTAACAATGATTGAAAGGATTTGAATGTAAGCTCAATATGACCACAAGAAACATTAATAAGATCATGATATAATACAATGACATACCTAATACTTTTACCAATGTACTATGAATGAAAAAGTTCAAAAAATACTTACCAAACCACAACCACAACTATCATCATTGAATGAAATATGAAACCCCACACCTCAATCAAAATAATTTAATGTACCTATTGCACCTTTTATTTGATATAGCAACATAAAATTATACAAAATGAGGCCTGAATCACCAATGAGATCATGATATGATTAGACACAAACAAATTGGAAAACATGTCAACAATAGAAGCAATTTGATACATCACCATGAAATTGGCAAGGAAGTGGGCTATTTGAAATAATGGGTCCAAAAAATGGGGTCCACCCCACGGTGATGTACATCACCATGGGGTAGACCCCATTTCTTGGACCCATTTTTTCAAACAATCCACTACCTTACCAATTTTATTGAATTGGAAAGCTAGTGGGTGAAATTGGCAAGGTAGTGGGCTATTTGAAAAAATAGGTCCAAGAAACGGGGTCTCATGGTGATGTACATCACTGTGAGACCCCATTTCTTGGACCCATTTTTTCAAACAACCCACTACCTTGAGCAATTTCACTGAATTGGCAAGCTAGTGGGCCCACTACCTTGTTTATGCTACGCATTGGAACAAAACATATAATCTACCCAATATTCATATGTAAACTTCAAACCAAAACATATGTAAACTTGAAATATAGAAATGAAAGGTCTAACTATCAACTAATCTTGATGTGCATACTCTAAATTTTAATATAAATTAATGTGCATACTTACAAATTTATAAGAACCAATGTGCATACTTACAAATTAATCCAATGAACCATCTAGGTCTGCTCTACTCTTTATTGTGTCAAGTATTGCCTCATGGTCAGGCTCACACACCTTCCACCAAGTCTTGTTCAAAGGTCTACCCCCATTTTTGATCAAATGAACATTGGATTCCATGACAAGGTTTGAGAAATGAAGAATCTTTCGATGCGTGTCAAAGCCTTCAAAAAATCAAACATTAACACTCTTATGTGGGTACCTTCTAAGCCATGTTCTAGTAACAACCAATGAGCCTGTAGGGTATTCAATGTTTTCTCCATCTATAGCTTGGGCCTCTGATTTCTTTTTAGCCTCAAAACAATGACACAAGTAATAATATGTATCCTCTTCATTGTCTTCATCTGTAATGACTGCATAAACATGCCCTACATTGATATGTGCATCAAATTAGATGAAATTAGTCAACATTGCAAATACACTACAAAGTAAGATAACAATATGAATTTCAAAAACTATGCAAGTAGATATATTAACTAGTTGAACTAGATCTGATATGTGGTCAAAGTCAATTGATGATTCCATCTATGTTGGTTCCAATGCCATCAAAGGTTGATACATGTGAAGTGAGCTAAGATGACTTAACCACCATTTATCAACCCACTCCTTTGACTCACACTCATTCCAGGTTTGAATTGTACATGAAGAACAAAAGCATGCCATCTTCCACATATGGATACTCCATGAACCTACATTTGAGCTAAGGAAAGAGTGTAGCTCACTTGATCCTATTAGTGTGCAACAATCCTCATATGGTGCAATGTTAGTATCATCTATCAACCAAAAAAATTTATGAACTGAAGACTTACCTTCATTACTTGGACCCATCAAAGCATTACACCACTCGATGATTGATTTTGCATCTATCAACTTTGCATTGTCTTTATACTTTAACTTTTCTCATGCTAATGCTTTTTTGATACATGCTGCTGCACTATCATGCTCCCCCTTTCCATGCCCAACCTAAAAAAAGTTCCACATATTCTAAGCACCTATAATAACATGCATCCTGCTCAACCAATAGAACATCCATGAGTTCTTGAACTATGATGCACAATTATCCAACCATATTATATGCTAACTATATGCTATGCCCCTCCTAGCCAAATCACTGTAGAACAACTAAAAGAAACCTTACGAAAACTTTGGAGAATGTGTTTGATCATTACTAATGTAAAAGTGGTACTCCCTCAATATCATCCTATTATCCTCTATACTATCAGCTGCAAGAATGAATGCTATGTATACAAATATAGAAATTTGTGTGGAGTTGTAATATTATGACTACACCTCATGTTGTGGCTGTAAAGTGTAGTTCTTTGCAAAGTTGACCATTGAAACTATGCTACCAATTGGAAAGGTGTCCTTGCATAACTTGAATTTCAAGTCCAACCATTGAGCTATATGGGTATACCTTGCATACTCATAGACTATATTGTCATGAAATGTAAACATAAATTGATACACTGGAATATTTTGAATAACCAAATCACACCTTTTTGTTTGGTTACGATCTTTTGTATTGTATGCCACTGCTGTATACTTGCCAAAATCTACTAGTTCCTTTCCAACCGTATGTGTGCTTCCCATATGTTCACATAATGACATACATTTCAAGCCACTACAATGTTGACATGTGCCATCCAAGCATAGTTTCATGTAGAATATTTGGCCTTCCTCTCTTTCACATAAAAATAGTGATAAGATGTCTCTTCAAGATGTTGGTGGGGCATGTATGCCACAATCTCACAAAGCTTTGTTAGTATGCAAATATAAACATATAGAACAATAAACATCATAATGGTTAGAAAATTCAATATGTAATCTACAACAACAAGTAGTGAGTGTGTGATTTATCTTGATATTAAAAGGTTTAAGCATTTCAAAATATCTTTAAAAAAATTGAATTTGAGGATAATCCTCTAGAAATTTATGAAATAACTATGTTTGAGTCGTATCCAAAAAATGCTTTGGATGTGGCTCGCAGTTTCGACTACTAATTCTCCTTCTTACAACATCCCTTTGATTCAAAGATGTCATTGTGTTATTCTTGTAGTAGTCTTCAATTAGTGATCTCAATGCTTCAACAAATGGTTTATCTTTTCATGGGAGTCTCCCTGAGAATTCCCATAATTTAGTGGAATCTATGTTCTCAATTCTTTGGTGCCTTTGAACGACTCTTGATAAAGTTTTTGTATTAATTCTCAATTGTTTACTCATTTTTATATAATGACACATCAGGTGACATGACTATCTTTTGAGCGTGAGGTCTTACCCAAACCCTCACATACATCCATTAGATTCTTCACAATAGTTTATATAATGACACATCAGGTGACATGACTATCTTTTGAGCGTGAGGTCTTACCCAAACCCTCACATACATCCATTAGATTCTTCACAATAGTTTTTTCACTTGAAGCATCCAATGCTCTCAACCCAAGAATCTTCATGATGGACCTATACTTTATACTTCACACCATTTCAACAAATAGTTGACATCTTACGGTCTCATTTAACTTCTCAAAGAACAATATCCAAATCTTATCAACATATCTTCTACAAGTATGTTGTGGAATCTTACCTTCCATTGGCTAAAAAATATTCTCATCAATATTTATCAAAAACTTTGGATTTCTATGCAAAATTATAGGTGGTGTTCTCAGAGGTACATTCATCTCAACATTAGGAATTTTATCAATATTTAAATGAGATGGGCTAGATTTCATAACTTTGATAGAGGATGGAATAGATGACATACCTTGAGGTTGAGATGGGAATGATGGTGTACCTCCTTCCTCAAATGTGAGTGATGATGTAATATCATCTTGAGATGTGGTAGATGGTGTCCCTCCATATTCACTTGTGGTAGAGGGTGTGTCTCCAACTATGGTATTCAAATCTCTCTTAACATGATGCTTTCAAATTCATTCCTTTTGTGCTACCAACTCCATTTCTCTTCTTGATGGTCGAGGTTCCTCTTCAATTGGCATGTCTTCGACAATCGTTTGCAATTTATTCTTCTCACGACATTCCCTAATCCATGCTACTTTCTTTACATTCTTAGGTTGTATCTCTACTTGTGTTGGTTTAATCCTTGATCGAACTTACTCGACATGAAAAATAATTTTATTTGTAGCATGATAAAGAGATAAATATTAGTTCCTAAAAAATGAAAGCATGGACAAGGCATGTGAATTGTTTGAAAAAATGTTTTGGTAGAAATGTATGTAAAATGTGGTACCATAGATAAGCTAGCAAGCTCACTAGCTTGCTAGCTTATCAATGTGGTAGCATTGACAAGGTAGTGAGCTATTTGAAAAAATGCCTCATAGAAATGGGGTCTCATAGTGATCGGTGATATACATCACCGTGAGACCCCATTTCTATGAGTCATTTTTCCAAACAACCCACTACCTTGTCAATTCTACCACATTGATACATCACCCTGAGACCCCATTTCTATGAGGAATTTTTACAAACAACCCACTACCTTGTCAATTCTACTATATTGACAAGCTAGTTAGCGCACATTTACTATCCAAGTAGATGTTTGTGATTATTTTTGGTTCCTTCCCCATGTGATGTAGGAGAGAGTGTGATTTAGATTGTAGATCCCTTTTTACCACATCACATTTTGGTGAACCTGAAGTTTGTTACATTTTAAAAACCTTCTCAAAATAATTAATTTATCATTTAGAATCAGAGTTTAAACTTAGGTTATTGGAATTTATCATTTATGCAGGCATATTTTGGGTAAAAAACATGGAAAACATAAATATTTGCATAGTTTTTCTCATTTCAAAACATAAAAAAGTGATAATTTTTATTTTTTTCAGAGTAATTTTAGTTAATTACTTCACTTTAAATCTAAAAATGATCTTTTCAATCATATTACATTATTTCAAAAACATTAAATTTTATGCATGATTGTTTATTTCACATAGAAAATATAGGGTTTTATACATTTCAAGAAATATTCTTGTTGTAAGACTTGAATCTTTGTAACTCGAGATCCTCAAATATTATAAGTAATTTCCAAATTATGAATTTAGTAAAAACTTGCATCTCTAGATTAGGGTGCCACCGCCCCTGTCTAGCTGATTTTAGGCCAGGTTTGGATCACAGTTTTGTCTCTATGATTTCTTTACAAATCTATGTTCTATTTTTTTTAAAAGTTTTAGTTGTTGTTACTATCATATATTTTTATTCATTCTATGATCACTCAAGTGTTTTGAAACTCGTAATAAATTTATGAGCTTCACAACTTGGTTTCCCATAGCTCATACCCCAATGAGACGTTGTTTCACACTTATGGCTTCTCATATTATAATCAAAACTGGTGTTGAGCCTAAGTCTTATAACTCTTTCACTCAAGGTGTTACATCTACTAAATCCATCCTTGATTCTATTCCTAATCTACATTACCCATGTCTTCATCACCATCTAAAATTTATGTGGACTTGGAGGCTACTATTGCTAATGTCCCTCAAGAAAAACTCAAACAATTGGGAAAATACCTAGAAGGACTTCAACAATACTTTAGTACCAAGTCTTTGGATGGAGAAATGGTTCCTCTTATGGACAAAATTAGGAAGTTAATTAATTAATCACAAGGGATAGAAGTGTTGTATAGCCTATCCCATATAGTGGATGCAAACATTACTAGGGTAGCTAGTTATTCTCAAGACTTAACTAATGATCAAAACCAACTAGGAAAACAAGTTTCCTCTCCTATGACCATGAATTCTATTCCTACATTTACTTCTCTAGTTGTAGCATCAACAATGCAATAGACCAATGGTCTAAACTCAGGCTTAGGGATTTCTAGTGGAAATACTTATATAGTTTTGTCCCTTCAACTACAATACCTCCATGTCCTTCACAAATTATAAAGATGCAAAATAATAACCCTCCACTCATCCATGATAGTTCGCCACATTCCACACACTCTCAAAACATGTCACCAAATGATCCCATGATAAATTAACTTTTTCAAAACATGTCTTCATTATAGCAATAAATTTTGAATATGAATCAAATTCAAGCCAATAAAAATACACCTACATATACCTCATGCATAGTCCATTGTCATTTTCTATTTTAAAGACACCCATACCACATATCATCAAAATACCTCGCTTTGAAAAGTATAATGGAAAAGAATACCCTAACAACCATGTGTCATCCTTTACCACCTTGTGTAGCGACTTCATTTTTTAAGATGTACTCCTAGTAGCGAAGCTCTTTCCCACATCATTAAAATATATGGAATTGAATTGGTTTTATTCATTTCCTAAAAACTCAATTACCTCCTTTATACAACTCATTAATGAGTTCCTTCAACACTTTCAAGTGAACATTGGACCCCAAGTGACATTGACTGACTTGGTCCATTGTAATAAAGGACCCAAAGGGGAGATAACAAATTTTATAGGATGATACCCATCAATTTATTCACAAATATCCTATAGTCTATTAGATGTTGACATTTAGAGGGTTTCCATAGGAAACTTACAACCTAATATTAGATATAAGATATTATTGATGAAATAAGCTTCATTTATGTATTTGTGTATGACCTTTCATGATTATTAGATATCAATTAGTCAATATGAGGGTAAAAATTCATCATCTCCTACTATTCAATCTGAAGCTGTACCTCAAAATAATTATCAATCATTTAAGAAGCAAAATCAAAACTTCATAAAGATAAAAATTCCTCAAGATTCTAATAACATAAATACACAAGTTTCTACCACAACCACATCACACATCGATTTAGGCCAAGAGATAGATAATTTTCACATTTGTCCAATTCTCTCCATGATATCATGTTGTAGTTGCTAAAGAATAATATGATTCAACTCCCTCCAATTAGACCTATTGATACAACTAAACCATTACCACCAAACTTCAATACAAAATCCTTTTGTCAATATCATCTTACACCTAGACATGATACAAAAAGATGTATGCTTATTAAGTATCAGGTGAAAGACCTCATCGATTATAATCAAATCTGGTTGGACAGTGTAAATTCCAAAGGAAACAAATTGGTTTCACCACCAAATCAAAATTTGTAGATATTTACAAACCCAATGCCAAATAATTCAATAAATTTGTCTAATCTAGTGATAATGAAAAATATGATGACCTATCCAATGTTGTAAACATGATTGAAGTTAAACCTCGTAAAGGTCAAACCAATCTATTTCCTTACATTGCTTTCACACATATTGATGATTGTATAACTACACCTAATGGTACTCTCTATGTTATTGGTAGAATCAATGATAAACCCACAAGGGGAATACTCATTTATCTTGTTTGCGGAGTGAACATGATCACTGAAGAATTCTTGTATGTGAATGAACTTTATAAAGATGATTATGAAGAATCAAAATAATTCTTAAAGGCTCATGATAATTTTGTTCACCCTATGATTGGTTAGATAACTCTTCTAATAAAATCTGGACCTAAATAATTAGAAGTTTTATTTACAATAATCCTGATGTCAAACCATTTTTATGTGAAGTTAGATCATCCATGGCTAAGCTCCATTAATTTGGTCCCATCGATTATTCATAGATCTTAAATTCCCATTTGAAGAAAACATAGATAGAATATACAATAGTGGATTTAAGCCTTTGGTCTCTTGTGGAAACTTTTCATTAGATTATTTTTGGGCTAAATTAGCTCAACCAGTTAAACCTTGTGAGGATTATTTTTTTGTGTCATATCAAAAGTTCAAAGCCAAAAGAATAGCTTAGCTATCCCTTAGTAACATCCCACATGAGGTTCCTCTATCTCTAGTGACTTTGAAGGTTATTACTTCTATGAACCATAGGTAGTAAATGAACCTTTGTATGAACCAAGTATCCCCTCCGACCACTTATATTTTATGTAATGGTTCCCCCTCTACCATCCTATAAAGGACCAAGAGATAACCACAAGATTAACTTTGTTTTGTCGAAAGAAAAACAAATCTTTAGGACAAAACACAAGGATATAATGGTCTCCCAACAATTGATAGTCCCTTCGATTCCTCCTAGAAAGTAAGAAAATATAACAATGGTGGGGAAAATATAAACCACCCTTTTACAAGATGAATCCCATGCAAGAAGAAATAGAAGTACAAAAGAGTGTAAAAGAAGATGTCAAACTATGGCTTGTTAGCTTACTAAAGCTAGTAAACCTTTAACCAATGACCTTCCATACATACAAATAAATTCCAATGAGATACCAACCATCCATTCATCCTCCTCATTGCTTGACTTCACCCCACCTCCCTCACCAAACCATGAAGTTGAACCATACCTATCCCAACCAAAACAAATAATGAAAGAGGCTCATATGGATGAAAATTCATGCAATCATGTTGATAGTGCTAATGTATAACCTATCATGATACATTGGGATAGTGAAATAGAAGATAAGATGGAAGAACAAGAACATAATGAACTATCTATCATGTTTGAAAATTCTATGAATTTAGATGGGAGCAACCATGATGATCCTCCTCCAAATATTGATTCACCACGTGTTGAACCTGGTGCTTCTTCTTGTATGGAACTTGTTGTAATCCCTTTAGCTTGTTGTCCTCCTTCCATTTATGATGATAAATATTGAGATGCAAACAATTTTCTATAGATTGTATCACACATGTAGTACCTTGTGTGTATTTTTGTTTTTTCAAGTGTACATAATGAGATCTACCATAATGTGTTTCTTGGCATGTCTTTATGTTTGCTAGTTTTCTTTGGATGACCCTTGTTTTTATTGTTGGCACAAGGATACAAAGAAAAAAATATGTTGTGGCATTCACCTATTTGTATCTCCATTTGTTTTTATGTCATGAATTATTTTGTATTATGTTTCCTTTTGGGAATGATGCAAAGTGTTGAGACATTTAGTTCTCTTACATGTTGACCCAAAAGGCCTTTTTATGTTGTCTTCATTTGTCATTCCTCTTTTTTTTCATAGTTACACAAGCATTTGAGGAATGATGTCAATTTTAAGCATAATCATATTATATATTTTTTGTATTTGATACTGACCCCAGATCCATGGACCCCTTATGTGTTATCTTTGTCTTGTTAATTATCTGGCTTTGTTTTGAGGGTAACCCCTCATGCTAAGTTAGATTTTTTGGGAACATATCAGTGGCATAGGGTTTTCCAATAAGCTATCATGGCCCATCATGTTGTAAATATCATTTTATTTTACCTTAAATAAAATTACTCTCGTTTTGCATTACAAATTACTATAAGGTGGGGGTATACATTCTGTTATGTGCTTCACTTTGTTCATACATATTGAACTTGGTGATTCACTTTTCGTATATTGATCATATTTTGTAGTGCCTTATCAGAATTATTAGACTATAATTCTCAATATGGTTGACATGGGAATGCACCTAGTGAATATTGGACTTCACTATCCCTTGTGTGTTTTTATTTTCTACTATGGTAGAAACTCACCAAGTGAATATAGGGCTTCACTAGCTTATGATGGTTTTATTCATGAGTCACCTACAAATATCAAAATTTGTTAGCCTGTGACTCATGAGTGCCTTAGGTATGAATCCTAGTAATATTTTTTTAGAACTTGCTAGTTCACGATTGTCATACCCCCCTTACATGTTGCATCATTCTTGCATTGTGTTTGCATAATGTTTTCATTATGTTTGCATTGTGTTTGGTATTTACATCATGTAGTGTTTGCATTATATGTTTTTTCATTATGTTAGTTTATGTCTTGATTATGTATACTTTGTGTTTTTCATGCTGCATTACACCTCATGTGTGTGTGTTCCTTTGTCTTAACATTGTTGTTATGTAGGATCTTGAGCCTGGGGGCTAGCATATCCCCTAGATTTGATGTATCCTACCTCTCCAATATTCAGATAAATGGACCCTTATTGGCTTATCCTTACTTTAGTGTGAGCATGATTGAAGTTCATACTCTCACTAAAGTGGGGGTTAAATTAGCATAATAAATTATCAGGTCCTTGACAATTTCACACTAGGTTTAGCCCCCCACATGCCTAGACCCAATTGTGCTCTTAAATTACCCATTTTATGATAATATTCAAAATAGTAGGATTGAATTGGGAATTATTATTTAGTATTTATTTCATGACACTCAGAGACCTAAAATAGGTATTTTCTAGGGCACCACCTCCCTTGACCAACCTATTTTGGCCCATTTCAAAATATATATTATTATCAACATTTTAACATTTTAAATTTAAAATTTATTTGTAAGTTTTTATAATTACTTTTTTAGGAAAATGAATAATTACGTATAAATATTATTGACCCTTTGCCATTGATTTCCAAGGGGGGCATAATGAACTCAAAATGTTGAATTTCTTAGAAAGAATAATGATCTAAGAATGCTGCACTATATCTTCCATAGGCTGAGATAGTGAAGAAAATGCTATAGCAAAGAAATCATTCAAAGGAGGAGATTTGTGTTTGTGTGTAGCTGGCTGGTTTGGTTTTCCAAAATTTCTTTTTGGTGGTCCACCATTTT